>CAVMBE010000025.1:0-336559 GCA_963674455.1 Lecanosticta acicola | reverse complement strand
GAAGCCCTCGACTCCGCCAAATGGACGGCGTGCGCTACAGCCCGACACGGAGCCTCTCGCTTCGGACGTGCTACGAGGTGGTGGATTGTACCATATCATCCTGTAAGAGATGGATTGGACGACTTAGTGCTCCAGCTCCGCTACGCGTAATTGCTCCAAATGCGAGCGCAAAGACTGATGAATGCTAGCATGAAACTCCCAGGGCGGATAGAGTCTTCACGATTGGACTTTGCATCTCCAACATCTTCGGCTGATGAGCAGTTCCGGCGCAGATCATGAGCAGAGACTCGGATATGTATGACCAGATGGCAAAGATCAGAACGGACGACGCCGCAATGCTTGTGATGAATTGCGTACAACAGCGCCGCCAAATGCGACCCCCACAAGTCCAGTCAGCTGAGGTGACTGCAATGCTCATTCATGTCGCAAACTCAATTCAGCTTTTCTGCTGCAAGGCACAGTCTTGGGTATATGTCGCTTAGCGAAAGTCGCCGCCCAATTCGCCGCTCTACAGGGCGGCCTTAAGCAGCATGATGTCTACACCCGGTACCAGAACAGCACCAGTCTTTCCTCCTGCACGAGCTGCTCCGGATCTCGAGCAGTTTCCAGAACGAGGAGACTCTTCGGGGACCCATCGTTGACGCTAACAGAGAAGCAAGTATGCTCGATGCTCGACTTGTATACGACCTTCGAGAAATATCTGCGGAAAATGACAGGATTAGAAAAGAGCACAAGACAGCCAGCAATCCATCTGTCGTGGAGCTCCCTATCTCGACCGCTCTCCAGTACGGAAATCGGATCATCCTGACTCTGGCTATGCGGGCGTATGCGTCGGCGGCTTTAGGTGGCTGGAGGAAATGCTGCGTTTGCTTATCGGCGACGGTCGGTTCCTTGATTCTTCTCGTGCTTCTCTTAAGATAGCATATTTAGGTTCTGACAGCTAACGTACAGTCGGTAACAATACCATACATAACAGGTGGATGGATACATTCTCTTGCCGCAAGCTTATCTCGAGTACGTTGCCACGAAAGGGCCCACCAGTGAAGACTTCGACAGAAGTCAGACAGCTGGCCATTAGCAGATGAATAAACCGCATCGCCCCTAATCAAGCATCAGTGCCATTGGAACAAGCAACGGGCGACCCTCTCAGTCACTAGCTTCGTAGCGGTGCCCGCTTTGATGCTGGATTCCGGAAGATAGGTTCATTTCTACGGCCATTCTTTTAGACAGTCCTCGCACAGGTTTCTCAGGGACGAGGTCGAAGCTGCCGAGGTTACAGTTCAGATAGACATTGACCGAGCGACATCACTCCGCAGGTTTTGCACTTACCGCAAATGGCTGAGGCGTATTTGAGAGGTACCCCATCCGTCATAGTGGAACTTCAATACTTCACACTGAACTTTGTCTTGACCTCTCTTCCTCCCACCTTCCTCGCAGCAAGGCCATTATCTTTCATCATCACCAAGACAAGATCAAACAAAGGACGCAAATATGGCATCCAGACCAGAAGACAAGTGGGGCAGCCACGACTACGCCAAAACCCACGGCGTGACGGGCCCCCCAGCAATCGAAATGGTCGAGAAAGCCCACCAGATCTCACCCCTGGACAGTCCATCTGCTCATGTCCTGGAACTGGGATGCGGCGCAGGTGTCTTGACCGCAGAACTGGCCCGCCGCTTTCCCGACACCCCTATACTCGCAACAGATCAAAGTCAAGGAATGCTGAAGAAAGTGGACGAACAGAAGCTAGGAAAAGTAGAAACGATGGAGCTGGACGCCATGGACCTCAAACCCGCCGAGGGCAGAGGCCAATTCACACACATCCTATCAACCGCAACGATCCAATTCTGCAGCGACCCTCTCAAAGCAATTCAAGAAGGCCACCGCCTCCTCTCAAAATCAAAGCTGCAAGCCAAAGACCCAACCCAAAAATTCGTCTACGGAGTCGGCAGCTGGAACAAACCCGACGTCGAACTCTTCTACCAAGCCGTATACGAAGAACTCGGAGTCCCCGGGAAATTTCAAACCCTCTTTAATCCAGAACACTGGCCCACGGACGCGTCCCCCGTGGAAAAGATCCTCCGAGACGCAGGTTTCAAGGACGTGGTAACAAAGCAAGTCATCATGAATGATGGAAGGACAGAGAAAGAGTCAGAGTACTGGCATTGGGAATTCGAGAATCCGGGATTGGCAGGGATGAGGAAGAATGCGATGGAGCAGTTCGGGGTGGAGAAGTGTAGGGATGCAGCGAGGAAGGTGTATGCACGAGGGAGGGAAGGGAAAGGAACGCTTGGAAAGGGGCCAGAGGACTTGAAGTTGGGTCAACTGCTCGCGTTGGGTTGTCTCTGAAAAAGTCTCTAACGGCGGCCGCAGGTGTTGTAAGTGCTTCCATAATGAAGGAACTTATTAGATCTTGACTTAAATGTACATTACAACTTACCGGGGTGTTCGGGGTGTTTACAACTAGCTTAAATGCCTATAGGCGATTCTGCTTTCCAATTCGTATGCCTTGCCTCCTCTAAATCTCCGTCGTCTAAATACCGTTCCCGTTCCTAGAGACAGAGACCGACTACGTAAAGATTTCCTCTAGACTTACTTCCCGACTAAGCTTGTTAGACTCGTACGGACTAGAAGGTACGGTATAGTAGGGCACGATTACCTTATATAATAGAGAGCTTTAATAGTTTCCCTTTACTAACCTACGAATATATAGCTATTCTCTTTCCGCGCCGTCTACGTTTCGGCGATAGGCTAGTAATACTTAGAAGTCGCGAATAGGACTAAAAGATACGTCTAATATTTTATAGGTTACTAAACTACGTTACGAACGCGCCCGACTTGAAGTCGGGCTATATACTTGAGTACCAGTTCGACAGAGATTCCTTTATATACCTATGCCTAAGCCCCCTAGATCCTTCTATTAATTCCGATATCCTATACGCCTCGAATATATGCTAGATACTTCCAACACCATCCAACCTCCGACAAGCCTCGTCAATCGCATTCGACACCTCCTGCACATTCCGTGCCTCAAACGGCGCGAAATGATCGCCCGGGATATCTATACAGTGCAGCTTCTGCTGTAGCAGGACTTCCCACTCATCAGTCGCCGTCCGGGGGTCCGATCGATCTTGCAGCCAGGCATTCTCTACCCTCGCGTCCTGCTCGCCTGGACGCTTCCAACCTTCGACGGAACGGAGCAAAACCGTGGGCGGTCCGCACTTCTTGACCACCAATTCGCTGGACCGTGACGGAAGCAGAGGCTGGAAGTTCACGAGCAACTGCGTGCACGAGGCGAAACTCATGCTGGCGAGCTTCTGGATTTGCTTTGCCAGATCTCCGCGGTGGCATTGATTGCCGCCCGTGACGGCTTCAATGATACTCGCGGAAAGAGGTCGGTGGTCGACCGGTGGAGGCGAATCAATCAGTACGAGACCTTGCACCTGTTTTCCTTGCTGGCGGAGGATCTCGGCGATTTGGTACGCTACGACGCCCCCGAAGGACCAGCCGCCAAGGAGGATGGTGTCTGAGGGATTGATGAGGGAGGCGTAGTGCTCTGCCATGGCTTCAAGGGTGGGCCAGGATTCGGATGGGTCGGTGAACAGGGGGTCGTGGATAGCGAACACCGGGCGGTCGAGGGGGGAGAGGCGGTGATAGTGTGTGCAGATTCCGCTGCCGTCGTGGATGAGGAATAGTGGCACTCTACCACCGGTCTTGGGGGAAGGTGGCTGGATGACTTCTGGGTTCGAGTGTAAGTGAAGGGCAGTGGTGATACTTGGGAGCAGTTTCGACAAAAGCGCATCATGCGTCGTTGTTACCTCGGCATTTTGGTGACGAGAGGGAGGCGTTGGCGATTGTACCTATGGACCATCAGGATGTCTCCTGCAAAGCGAGCCAAAAATGATTTCATCTACACGGTATTACAAAGCTCTGGGTTCACAAATTTCAAGAACCTACCAGATTTTCCACATCCGCCACTGTCACACATCGTGAAAGGTCGTCCAGAGATATATTGCGATTAGGAACCAGCTGTTCTACCCGAGCGTGGAGCTCTAGCATCAGGAGGGAGTCTACGCCAAGCGACTGTAGTTCCACATCGCCGACGAGAGACGCTTTATCGACAGCGCAGGCTTCGGCCAGTAGCATCAGCGTCGACGACGAAGTACTTTTGCTTGAAGGGAGCGATTGTATTGTCGTACGCTTCAGCGTGTGCGAGGACATGCCATCGTCACTGGAATGGACTGAGCTGGCTGAGCTGGGCACCAGATATCCGGATGACTGCATCGTGGACGGAGCTGATATACCACTGCTTGAAATTGTCGAGCGGCTCAAGGACAACAGGAATTTTGAACTAGAAGTAGCATCTTGTGTACACAGCGCCTCGACATCTGCCACGAGTCGGCACTGTTTGAGGACTACTGAATCGATCGCCTGGCCTCGTGCACGCAGCTCGCTTTGAAGCTCCAGCGTCATCAGTGAGTCGATACCAAGCGCGTCCAGTGGCATGTCGTGCGTAACACTGGTGACCGGGAGTTGACAGAGCTCTGCAATGAGCTCCCGCGCACAAAATCTACTTTCAAGCGGCGAATCCAGGGCACGAGCTGCAGATCTGTCTGTGGGTTCGTGGCTGCCAGGTTGCGACAGAGCTTGCTGCGGCCGCGAGCTTACTGTAGTGGTCGATCTTGCACGAATCATCTTGGCAGGTGGACTAGACCGGGACAACAGTCCAAAGGATCGATGAATCTTGGCCAGCGGAACCCGTTGGAACTCCATGCCTTTGATCATGGCAATAATTTGGCCGCTGTTCGTATCGACGGCAACGGCATCGCCCCAGGTCTGGTCCTTTGCATTGGTGTCCACGAGTGTGCAGAACACTTCGAACTGGTCTCCAGGCTTTCCAGGAGGACTTAAATCTTGGACGGACCTCACATGTTTGCAAATGTAGAGGTCGCCATCGTCGTCAGCCTGGAAGTTTGCCGCAAAGCCAGCCACATGTAAGAGGACGTCCATGAAAACCGCTTGATTTGCGCGGAGACCGCTGTCACCAATGTGCACGGCAGGATACTGACATCGAGCGTACACATCCCTCCCGTCGGCACCGAGGTGGAGGACATTGACGTTCTGGTATGGTTTGGAGTATCGTACGACCCGCGTAAAGACCTTGTCGTAAAGAGTATTGGTGTGGAGAATCTGCTGTGTCTCCGCTGTCGAGGGTGACTGAAACATCATGCGCTTCCGAGCGAGCTCAGTGGCTTGCCTTTGCCTCTTCGCTGTCTTGCTCTGCTTCTGGCGGGCAAACCCGGTGCAGTGTACGGCTGAGCTATCAGTGGAACCACTAGTGGTGGTGGAAACCGAAAAGACGTAGACCCCTTCCGCTTTAGGATCCATAGAGACACGCACGGCAGTTTCTGGCCCTTCATGATATAACAAAGGAGTCTTGTATTCCACGTCTGCAAGAGCCCAGTTGCCACTGTCGCTTCCCTCGTCTGCGTGGAGGGCCCGTAGAGCGCCGAAGACAAGCTCATGGTAAACAGAAGCCGGACAGAGCGCGAAGTCGCCAACGATATGCCCCGAGATGAGGTCGCGAAGACGCAAGAGGGCAGTTCCAAAGACAGCGGACGGGTCGCTGTCAGACGGCAAGTGTATGATGTCCGTGAGGAATCCAGTGGTATCAGATAGCTTCTCCACAAGGGGCAAAGGCGCGTTTGTCTCCCGTACCTTGAACATCGTCATGTATTCTTGTTTGAAGAATGGCATACCGGGGAGGTTGACAAGGCGGGAACGGCCCTGATCACGTGTAAAATGACGCCACTGCACCAAGTCTGTGGCTGTGTACAGGTGTGCGAACAGTTGCGCCAGGCTATCAGTTGCTGGAAGCTCTCTTCGAAGTGTGCATAGCAATTCAATTTGCTTTTTGTCGACAGAAAGTCCCAATGCAGGAAGAAGGGCCGGATGGGGGCCGAGTTCGAGAAAGCGTGCTATGCTAGAGCCGATAGAGCTGGCCAGGAGTGCCTTCACCGCCGTGTCGAATGCCACAGGCTCACGACAATGCCTCGAGAAGTATGACGTTTCCAAGGTCTCTCCCACATCAATGATGCGCCCAAAGAGTGTCGAGACAAACGGTATTTGAGCAGGACGAATCATCAAATCTTTGGTAGCGGCGTTAAGTTCGTCCAGAATCGGATCCATTGCAGCAGAATGATACCCCAAAGGGACACGAAGCAGCTTGCATGTGGCAAGCTTGTGCTCTTTCAAGTGAGTGACCAGGTTCTTGAGTACTTCGACAGCACCTCCAACGACGCAGTCGGTCGCACTGTTGCAGCATGTAATCACCAGGCTGCTCAATGCGTCGTTGCTGTGGATGATGCCTCGGACTATTTCCTCGGATGCGTTGACCGCAAGCATGCCGGTTGTCTTCATCGAACAGCGCTCAACGATCAGCTTAGCGCGCAAAGCGACTACGGCCAGGGCGTCGAAGGGCTGCAAAATGCCTGCGGCAACAAGAGCAGCATACTCGCCCAAGCTGATTAATTTGTTAGCCGGGATGCGCCTGTAGTATGTGGTTGTTCCTGTTTTCTCACCTGTGACCAATCACTGCAGCTGGCTTGATACCACAAGACATAAGTACGCGAGCCAGACCAAGTTCGATCACGAAGACGGCCGCTTGAAAGGCTTGTATCTTCGAGGGGTCACTAGTGGCCTCTCCAGTATCAGATTCAGAAGCAATTATCTCCTCGCAGCCAGGATAGCCGTGCGCTATTAGCCAGCGTTCGCACTCTGATACAGTTTGAGCGAAGATGGCGCTACTCGTGCGCAGTTCACGGCCCATTCCCAAGTACTGATGATCGAGATTAGCACAAAGGCTGCTTGAACAAGACGTCTTAAAGAGAACTCACCTGTGATCCTTGACCGGAATAGAGGAAGACTGTATGGCTGACACCGTCACGACGCTCCTGCAGCTTGGTAGGCTTGGCAATACTCAGCTTCTGTATCAACTCATTCATCGATCGAGCAGTGACCGAGATACGATGAGGCTGAACCATGCGGCGTGCGGTGAGAGTTGTGCAAACGTCTCGGAGAACTGCAGGAGTCTTTGGCAGAGTCTGCAAATGCTTGACCAAGTTGTCGCGCAGTTGGAGAACAGCTTTCTCGCTCTTGGCGGCTATGCCGCAGACACGACTGATGTCTTGGACGGTAGGGTCATGGAACTCGTCGGCCAGGTATTCCTGGAGGATGACTGCTCCATTGGATCCGCCTGCACCGAAGTTGTTGAGCATGCCAATACGCGGTGCGCCATTTGGTGGATTCCAAGCATCGCCGCGTTGCGATATCACGGCGCCGTCTACCCCGAGTTCTTGGATACGGGGATTTAGTGTCTTGAGGCTGACCTGGGGCGGTATTCGGCCATTCTTGATCATTAAAACAAGCTTGGCCAAACCTGCCATGCCAGAAGCAGCCTATTGAGAGTCAGCTGAAGGTTTGGAGAGGGTGAGTTAGGGGAAGTTGCACCTCTAGATGGCCTATATTGGCTTTGATTGAGGTCAAATGAAGCTGGTTCGACGGATTGCGATTGCTGCAAATAGCCTGGCGCACACTAGCAACTTCATTCGGATCGCCTGCTTGAGTACTAAGACAGAACAGAATCAGAAAGACAAAACTGGGTAGTCTGAGCTTCATTTCCGACTTACCCTGTGCCATGAAGTTCTACCACTGTAACCTTTCAGAAAGGTCAGCTTGATCGGCAACGGAATGGCATTAAGCATCGAGAATAAATGAACTCACATCGTGGGGGTTGACGGCTGCCTTATTGAGCATGTGTTTGAACAGCGCTTCTTGAGTCGGGGCGTGTGGGTGGGTGATCGAGTGCGTATTTCCGCTCTGGTTGATATCGATAGCTCTGATGACGGCATGGATCCGGTCTCCATCAGCTATCGCATCTCCTACGCGCTTAATGACAAACGCCCCTGCTCCTTCCGATCTGCAATAGCCATCAGCACTGGCATCGAAGGCCTTACATTGGCCTGAAGGACTCAAGAAATGTGCTCGATCGAGTCCGAGATACATGTCTGGACTGGTGATGGCGTTGCAGGCACCAACGAGTGCTGCCCGACAGTCGCCTGCTGCAATAGCCCGCGCAGCTTGATGTAAAGCCACCACGGATGACGAGCAAGCGGTATCAACCGTGATGGATGGACCACTCCATCCAAAGACGTAAGAGATGCGGGCGCTGAGGAATGTGCGGAGGGTTCCAGGGCTGTAATAGACGTCGATATCGCGGCTCAAGTTATCGGTGTAGTCAAGAGTGGCATTGCCTACCCAGCACCCAAAAGTGTAGCGGTTGTTGGAAGCCGTCGAGTCAGGGGTATAGCCAGCGTCCTCAAGTGCCCTGTACGCCACCTGGAGCATGATTCTCTGCTGAGGGTCCATACTTTTCGCTTCGCGCGGGGAGATGTCGAATAATGCATTGTCAAACATGAAAATATCCTCGACAAAGTTGCCGTATTTGGTATGCAGTTTCGGGTGTGACTTTCCTGGCTCAGCCTCGGTCGCATAGTAGTCATTGACGTTGAATCGCGAAGTAGGTATCTCGGTGCATGTGTTGACACCATCGCATAGATTTCGCCACAAGGTCTCGTAGTCTGGAGCACCGGGGAGATCTACCGCCATGCCAACGATGGCAATATCGTCGGGTAAGAAGCCTTCATCAGCGTGCTTTTGAGAAGGCGCATTGGCTGCAACGTTTGATACGCTCGCATGGTGGCTCAAGTTCAAGCCGTCCAATCTAGGTGAGAATCCGTAGCCAGGACCAAAGTTCAAGATGGCTATCGGTTTGGAATACGCGGCAACATAGTCATTTGCCTTTGTCGCAATGGCTGCTTGCACATTATCCCAGCGTGTGGCTTGGAGCAGGATGTGCTCCAAGATAGAAGTAACAACGTCGCGCAGCGGCAGTGGTCCCTCGGTCTCCATCCACGAGCCATCTCCGAGTGCAATGGGCCGGCGAAAGTAAACTGCATCCGCCAAGACCGATGAAGAACTGCTCACGCTGTCCATGACTTCCGACATCATGTCCGTGAGACGAACTCGATGATGATAGCGGGAGTAGATTTCGACAGGAGTTGTGCGGTATGCGTGCAGCATCTTGTCCGTGAAGCTTTTCAACTTAGCACCACGGCCCGCAAATGTTACAGAACTGGAGTTGTTCACACCTGCAATGTATACATCCTCTTCGTTGCTGATAAGTCTTTCCGCATCCGCCAGCGGTATGCCTTCGACGACAACACCCCATGGGAGATGGTGGCCAAAAGGCATTCCTGAGAGTTCGAGTTCCTCATAGCGGACACGCTCGGCGTGTATACCGAGCCAGAGGGCGACGTTGAAAAGAGCCTGCGCGCGTGCGAGTAGATCAAGCGTATCTCGCGACAATGCAAGCGCGGCAGCAGGCAATAAGCCAACACAGTAACCTGCCGTGGCGACAATTGCATCGGACCCGGAGTCCAGACCGTCCGATGGTCCACTCTGCAAGTAATGAGCAATCTGGCTCACAAAAGTTGTGACGTGCTGGACGACAACGTTGCGATGATATTTGGGAGCTGGATCCAGGAGCGTAGCGGGCACTGCGAAGTCGCTCAATCGAATGGCGTCTGCGTCTGATGCCCGGATACGCAAAAGACCAAGATGCTGCGCACGTGTGATTCCGTCCCTGAAAGCTTGCAGGCACGAGCGCAGTAGCACTTGGCACTCCAGAGAGCCCCGTGTCTCACCCTGGCTACCATGTGTGAGGACTTTGCGAGAGCTCTCCCATAGGCTGCGTGAGCCAAGGCCTGCAAAGACCGGGATCGAGGCGGACATCTTGCTTCTGGTTGGGCTTTTTGGCCGGGGATGGTAGGGCTGCGGTCGGAGTCCGAGACGTAGTAGTAACTCGCGCTCAAGGTTCAATGAAGGAAGTGGTAGGCGTCATGACTTGTCGAAGGTGTTGAAGCTGCCTTAGGACCTGGCGTTGATTCAGGTGCGAGCTCCAAACTCAAATGTATAGGGGGACACGATCGCAAACGACACTGGGTTTCCAGAGACATTGTTCTTCCGAAGTCCGCTCAAGACCCTCGTACTCTGAACATGGCTTCATTTCTGACCATCGTCGTCCCCGATTCCGCTGATGCAGGGGACACGCAAGGTCCTGTGCCATCTGCCATGGCGAAGTACCTGGAACTCCTGGGCCCGATATCTGGCCAACGTACACCCAGTGTGTGGGTGGGACATCAAGTCGAGAATCCGAATACCGTCCAAGCCATGATCAGTCAGTTTGTCCATGGCCCATCTCCGGATCAGCTAGATCTCTAACGTTTTGGGTAGACCTGGATGTCCAAAACGACAAGCTACAACAGGCTCTCCAGGAGCATGGCACCTCCATGAACTCCACCACCAGTCTCCTCGTGGACAAAGTCTCAGGCCACGATGCAGGTGAAGCGCTATCTGCGCCGGTCACCGAGCTGGTAACCGTATCATTCATCCAGGATCCGCCAGCGCCCAGGTACCGAGAAGACCTCGGCGCATTCTGCCGTGTGTTGGGATCAGCTGCTGGTTGTGTCGGCCGGGCCTACGGATTGACTCGCGAGACTATTGCCACGAATGGAGGAGAGGGCTATGCAGCACTGCTGATGATCGGATGGACCAGCGTGGAGGCTCATTTGCGTTTCAAAGCAACTCCGGTATGGACGGAGAACATTCATCTCGTCCGAGCTCCAGGAGCCTCCATAGAGATGCACCATGTAGAGTTTGCACATATGTAGGCCTTGGTTGGCGAAGTACTCTTCTCAGCTTGTGCTTGGAAATGTTTGTCTGGGATTCTCCCAACAGCGGATCCAAAGGCTTGTCCAGACTGTAGGTAGCAATCCCCGTACTCTGATATTCTGTTTTGGGCCAGCACATTCTAGCGTTCCATAGTCTTCGGCAATTGGTGGCAGGAGAAGTTGAAGTTACATCGTATGGGATGGGCTCGTAAATTAGCGGCCGCGCACCACTCCGCTAAGTGGAGTGAAGGATGCTTAGATACAGCAAGAAGGGGGATGCCGGCACATAGCTCTCCTACACAGACTAACGAAGAAAGAGGTAGTAAGAATAAGGTTCTTACTATCGGCCCCTCTTCATTTAGGTTCGAGTAGGAGTACCTAAGCTACTAGGTAGGCCTATAATAATAGATCTATCTTGTAATAAGCTTAGAATCTATAGCCTAAAACTACGATATAACTAATAGTACTACGAGGATTCTTACTAAGTATATAGTATAATAGAGCTCTAGATCTATATAACGGACATTTTAGTTAGGATTTTAGAATTTTAGAATTTTAGAATTTTAGGATTTCAAGATTTATAGAGGAAGTCTTTATAATATATATCTACTAGTACTCTATATAGTAATCTTTATTACGTAGCTATACTCGTAGAATTTTAGCTTCTAACTCTAAAAGAAATACGCTACCTATAACTTCGTCGAAATTATAGGTAGCGTAGATATCTAATAATAGATTTAAACTATAATATAGTAGATCTATCTAATTAGATAATAGGAAAGAGAAGATAGATATATATATATACTTAAATAGATAGTACTAAGTAAGAAGGGAGGAAAGAATAATTAGAGACTATTAAGCTTATTTAATATATAAGATATATCTATATATATATTACTCTACTAGTACTCTATATACTAATCTATATTCTATTAGAAAATTAGAGATATTCTAAAAGCCTAGCTTAACTAAGTTAATTATAGTATCCCCGACTATTAGAACTATATAATATTTAGAGTATATTATCTTCTCGGTAATAAGGAGAAATTTATATAGTAGAGCTACCTATTAGAAGAATTATATAGAGATTAGTAATCCTAAAGAAAGGGACTATATTAATCTACTAGTACTCTATATACTAATCTCTATAGTTAAATTCGAAGTAAAGGCCTACGAGGCTATATATTCGATAATATAAGTAAAGAGACTAGAAGCTAAATTTAAGTTATAAGAATTAAAGCTATAGTTTATATATACGTTATATCCGAAGAAGGGATAATAAGGTAAAGGATACTATACTCTATAAGCGATCTCTACTATACTCTATATAAATCCTACCCTATCTACCTACTATTAATATCTATAAGCGTAATTACGTATATTACGAGTAGGTATATCGTTTTTAGTAATAGCTATCGCTTTCGGTAATATAGCTCTTATCTTCTTCCTTATCTAACGCGGAGAGATAGACTAAGCTATAGCGCCCTAAATATCTCTATAATTAGGACTAGTAGTCGCTAATCTATTAGCTACTCTTAGTAATACTCTACTACGCTTAGGTTATCTAGATAGGCTAGGTAGGGGCGTAGTATACTACTCTACCTTCTCGGCCGTAGAGTCGTCCGCTTATATAGTTACTAGTTACTAAATAGATAGCTTATCTATCTTATCGTTATTACTATTCTTAATAGTAGGTTCTATTATAGTTTACCCTAAGTATTAGGTTATACTCTCTTTACTTACTCTATCTTATACTCTCGCCTCTATTAATTCTTCGCGTACTAGTAGTATACTACTAGTAAGTTAACTAGAGCTTATCCGTTAGCTAAATAGCCTAATAATACCCCTATTAATAAGATCGTAGAGCTCTTAGTCTATAATCTCTTCTTCCGGGTCTATACTATTAACGTCGATAGTATCCTCTACTATCTTACTAGAGTTTACTAGTAGATCGTTCTATAGTAGTAGTAGTAGTATAAGGCTATTAAAACTCTATAAGCGCTCTTTACGCGGACGACGACTAATCGGATTATACTATTCTTCTTACTTAATATATATTAGTAGAGAGGTTTCGTATATAGGCGGAGAGCTTCTATTCTATTATATAAGAGCTACTCGAGCGGTAGCTACTTAAGCGGTATTTAGTTAGCGAGTCGCTAAAGTAAAGTCGTAAGATAGCTCGGTAGCTAATAAATTAGTAGTACTTAGTATAAGCGTAGCTATATAAGCGATACGCTAGGTAGTAGTAGTAATAACTCTAGAAGTACTAATACTTAGCTACGCTAGTATTAGTATTAGTATAGGCGATAAAGTAGGCTCTAACTCGGTTAATAATAGATTACCGGATATATTATCTTCTAGTTACGTAATTAGAGACGACGGGTCTATAGTTATAGAGCTACTCGTACTCTTACCCTTTAATAGTAATAGAGCCTCGCTCTTATATTAAATAAATCTTAACTAAGATATACGATTATTATTCTAGAGTATCTACTAAGTAGTAGTATCTAACTACTATATTATAATTTTAAACGTATATACTAAAGGAGCGGCTCCTTATAGTATATTATACTAAAAGAATTTAAGTAGCTTATTAATAGTAGCTACTTCGTTAATAGCGGTAGTAATAATCTCTACTAGTATAGGTACGGTACTCTAACTACGAGGCTAGCTAGAGGTAAAGAAGTAGCGATAATAGCGAGATCGTAGTATAGAGTATATATAGATTATATAGTCGCGCTTTATACGGATAAAAAGAGAGAGAATATATAAGAAGTAGAATTCTACGCGGGCTAGTATATTAGTATTATTATCGATATACGAAGTGTTTACCGATAGTACGGTTTCGTATTCTCGTCCTATATAGTTTATATAGTAATAGTCGCTATAAGAGTACCTAATAGAGTATATATAGAATAGACGTATATAGTAGCGTAGTTTCGAGCCCGGAAATTCGGAAGAAAATTACTAGTAAAGCTAGAGAGGTAATATTAGATCTTAGCGCTAGAAAGTCCCGTATTAATCTTAGTACGTACTCTACTAATACTCTACGCGACACTATACTACCGGAATTTCGCGTTACTTTCGTATCCTCTATATAATAGGACTAAAATCCTATTATTAACTACTATCTACTACGAAAACTAGCGACTAATCTAATATACGAGTTCCTAGATATAAGCGTATATATCTACCTCCGATCTATATATACTCTACGTACGGATCGAGCGGACAGCCCTATATAGTACCTATTATTAGAAAGTGTAGTCCTTAGCGGCTGTACTAGACAGGGCTAGTTACATGATTTGGTTATGTAACCTATAGCTAGGAACTCTAAGTTTAGGAGGATTATACATTGCTCTAGATAATTAACTCAATTAATATATTAGTTCCTACTACCTGCCTACCTTGTAGACACCTTCCGCTACAGCTATACCTATACAAAACTGTTATTAGGACACCCTTTCAGGGACTCAGTATAAAATATTATACTAAAAGCTAAATTCTAGATATCTTTAATATAGTAGTAACTTCGTTACTTAGTATTTCGTATAAGCTATATTACGTATATCTTTAGCTAAGTCGAGCTTAACCCTAAAGAGCGCTAGTAAGCGTCCTAGCCGTAATCTACCTATAATATATAGCCGACTACTTACGATACCTATAGTATAATAGGTAGATATGTTCCCGGTATTCTCTTTAAGACCTAGGATTATATACTATAATTAGTCTAGGGAAGGCGCGTAGTCGAGTATAAGACTAGTATACTATCCGTATACTCTAAACTCTACTATCCGTCTAATTAATTAATAGTTAATGTCTCCGGGTAGGCCTAGTAGTACTATTATTTTATAGCCTATAAAATCGCGTAGCGACTTAGTAAGAAGGCTTAGATAGCTAGACGACTTCGTAAAAGTAAATAGGGTCTAATCCTACGAGATACGTATTACTTGTTCCTATAGTCGACGGAAAGTGCGATAACCTTCGCTATATATAATAGTTATATTAATTTATAGAATTCCTAATAGTAAGTAGCTCTTATCTTCGATTCGTTTAGTTATTCTCGTTCAAGTCTAAAACATACGCTAAGTAATACTATAGGTCTCGATACGACGATCCTTTAAAAGTACCTCTACGTATATACCCGTAATGTCCCTAATCTTCTAGTAGAAGGGTAGGTAGGTATCGATTTATATCTAAGATATACTAAAGAAGAGGATAGTACTCGGCGCTAATAACTCCTATAATATCTAGCTATAAGTAAACTAGCGACACCTATAGAGGGCTTCTAGGTTAAGAACTACGCTATCCTATAGAATAAGATACTTTAGCTTAGTTACTCTAGGTTTAGGTATAGGCTCCGATAGGCTATTATTAATATTAATAATAGTAGGTTCCGGATTTCCGTAAGTCGCGACACTCCCTACGTTTCTCTACTTTATAGGCGCGAGAGTAAGTTAGTCGGAGTAAGGTACGTACCTATTAAGGGGACCTAGTAAATCTATAGCGACGTTTATACTCTTATTACGCGTTCCTTCGCTCTAGAGGAAAGAAGTAGGATCTAGTAAGTCTTATAGGTAGATATAATATACCTAGGACTTCTCGTACTACCGGTATATAGAATTAATTGCCTTACCTAGTTTAGTACTACTACTCTTATCGATATAGAGCGTATCGATCTAGATATACTTCTAGCTATCTTTCTAAGCCTACCGCTTACTACCTTCGACTTTACTCTATCTCTCTCTTACTTTAAGTTACTTAATCGGTAGGTATAGGTCCGTAAATTTAACTTCCTCTTTATCTATAAACTAGGTATAAGAGAGAATCGTATATTTTGTCGGCTCGTCCGTGTACTCGTCGTAGATGTCTTCTAGAATCAGGTTATCGATATCGGTACGAAGAAGTCTTATCGTTACTAGCGCGTAGACAGCTGCTCGCTTACGCGCGTAGCATTCGAGCAATCTTGGTCGTTAGCAAGACTGGGAGACCGCCAACTTATCCCGTTGCCTAAATGCGCCTCCTATATCAGGCTGTACAGCCTTGCATATCGCGACGGCGCCTTATTGCCGCATTAGGCTGAGGCTGAAGGTCCAGATTCGGACCAATGCAGCAGACACGGCATATTACGCGTTGCTGATCGGCGCAGATTTCAGCGAATCAACGCCCTCCGGTGCTACATTCGAAGAAGTCGTGCATCGTGCAACCTGCCGTTTGTGCCAGCCACATCGTCGTTGTTGTCGTTATTAGGGATGGAGACGAGAGTCATGAGGTGAGGTTGGACGTGCTGAGAGCTGCGCCTGCCATGACCAGCTCACCTCGCAAGCCGATTTGACTTAACCTCACCCACCAATGCGACCTCCTCAACCCGAGAACTCGATCCAGAGTCTCTCAATGATACTGCAGAGCCGCGACAAACAGTGTGCAGCCACACCTGGCTGGCCGTGCTATGATTGGCCATAACGAGCTCATAAGGTTAGCTAGTCTGCATGTGTCGCTCCAGAACGACTATTTGTGTCCTTCTCAGATCGTGGTTCCGCGTTGCGGACGCAATAATAAGTACCAAGAGCTTCCCACATGGTGCTCACAGATGCAATCGTTCTGTCCGTTGCTATCACTTCCCCCTGACCCCTAGCGCAATTCCTTAGTAGCGGCATAACTGGGGCATCTCTTGCTTTCAGCTACTATGGAGCCTCACCTCGAGCCTAGTCAAGCGGACCCGTCACGTTACTATAAGGCCAACGGATTCCTCGAAGAAGTCGAAATAAAGATTACCGCGCCTTTATCTGTTTCCGCTAAGCGGAATCTTCGTACAGGATGCAGCCCAGCCAATATCAAAGCATACCTCCCGCGGACCAAGTGGACGATTGTATTTATGACCATTGAATTTGTGCAAGTTTGCGTCTGTATTACAGCCTACGCGGTTGCCGTGGCAGCCTTGAGTGCAATGGAGAAGCCAGGAATTTGTTCAACATTGTAGGCTTAGGCCACTGCCCCGGGCCATCGGCAGTGGCCGAAGTGTACAGGTACATCGCCACGCCGCCTGCAACGCGGCGCTACGCTCGAGCGCATGTTGTCCAAGTGTGGCTTCTCTTCTCGGTATAGATGAGCAACCCGTGCCAAATCGATGGAGCCTTTCGTGTATCGTGCCAATGGGAAGGCGACCGATTCGCGCTCCGGGAAGAACGATGCCCACTAGCTGGAGACTGCCCACAAGCGTACTGCACACTGTATGCATGAGCTGTACAAACGCCTTTTCCCGCTCACGTTCTAGCGTTAGGCCATTCTGGGCTATTGCAGAGCCCAGTCGGCTGGCCTCCGAGCGCATTGGACTTGCAAGAACACCCAGAGACCGTTCTCTCGCCTCTCCATATGGCAGCTGTCAAGTTGATCGATTCAACGGGACCAGGCCACGTACGTGCTCAATATTACAGATGGGACCATAAAATCGATACATTTCCCCCCTGGCCACGTCTGGCGAGGAAAACCACATCCATTTTATCGAAAGCCGGGCACTACTCGCAAGAATGCTGTCCTCGATCATCGCTCTCCCAGTCTTCGCCATCTTGGCTTCGACGGCTCCAAGCAAGAGTTCTCAGCCAAAGGGACAATACATTGATGCCAACGTATGTTGCCAACCCCCGCCCCTCAGAACAAGCAGGGGCGATGACTGACAATCTTGTCTCACAGTACGACGACATCACCGTCGTCCCCGCCGTCCCAGCCGCCAACACCCTCACAACATACAGGGGTCTGAACTACACCGGCTGGGCGGTCAACCAAGTCGGAGTCGGCGGCCAAGCCGAACTCACAGGCATCGCCCCGGAGTCCAAACCCAACAACATCGTCTCCGGCTTCGGACAGACCTCTCTCACAGGCGCCAACGCCGGCTGGAGCGTCGCTTCCTCCGCCTCGACCTTCGACCAGCTCGCTTTCTACTACGGCTGCTCCGTCAACACCGTCGAAGGCGCCGAAGGACTCCCGCAGCAATGCATTTTCGACGTCAAGGGCTACAGAAAGGCGTCTGATGCGAGCTATGTCGCCATCAAGCAGTTCAGTTTCAATCCCAAGGCAACGCAGCTCGTCGCGCAACCTGTCCTGGCGACTTTCGATTCGTCTTTTGCGAACTTGCAGCGCGTGGAGATTGTGCAGTTGGAGAGTACTAGCGGAGAGGAAGGGAATGTGCTTGTGTTTGATGACAATATCTACGAGCTTTATGCGACCCAGAAGTGGTAGGAAAATTACGAGGTGCGCAAGAGGAGGGTAGCTTTGGATCGAGAAGATATCTGTCTAGTGGGCTTATGGAAGTCTTTGCGACTTCGCTCGTTATACGACCTGCTTCGCCATCGTCTTGACTACCTGTCCACAGAAACCATTTAACTGTTTTACATGACTCGAATCAATAGCTTACACTCCTAGCGTCAAGCAGGAAAACCGTCGTTCCCCTACACTCGTAAGCTTTTCTAGCGCGCTAATTTCGCGCTACTAGGCTACTTCGAAGTCAACATTGAAAGTTCACATCGCTCAGCTACCCAGCCAGCTCACTCCTACACGCAACCTGTGATGTTATGGTGGTGAAGTGAGTCGCAGCTCATAGCTGAACACCGGCAAAACGTTATTGCGGATTTGTAACCTCTGGCGACCCCCCTGCGCTTCGATTCCTTCGGCGGACTTCAACATGCACGCCGGCTGCAGTGCACATTGTCACCCAGCACAGGGTTGTGCAGATCGCACTGCATGCAGCCGAGTTGTTGCTGAGATGGTGGGTATCACGAGCACGATGAAGCTGAGGTAGTGAAGCGATGGACAGCACGCTGTAGTGTGTTAATCGCGTCCTCGCTCCTCGCCACATTCTTCTCGTCTTTTTTGTCCCAAACGTCCTTATCATCGAGACTTCTGCATCATGGAGAAACACAGCAGCGGCGGTGCTCCTCGTCCGGGAGACGAGGAGAAGGGGATTGAGACCGCGACCAAGACTGATGACCTGCGTCTAGCCGCCCTCGACGACCCCGACGAGGGCAGAAGCGAAGAAGAAAGAGCCGAAATTGACCGCAAACTGCTCTGGAATTTGGACTTGAAGCTGATCCCATGGCTGACATTGCTGTACCTCGCCAGCTTCTTGGACCGGACGAACATTGGCAACGCAAAGATTGACGGCCTGATCGATGACCTCCACATGACGAGCGGCCAGTACCAGGCGGCTCTATCCCTATTCTTCGTCTCATATGCTGCCTTCGAACCGCTGACGAACATTCTCCTGAAGCGTCTCCGTCCGTCCGTCTTCATCCCTATCATCATGGTGCTCTGGGGCATCTGTATGACCTGCATGGGCTTGGTTCACAACTTCTCTGGCCTGGCCGCCGCGCGTTTCTTCCTCGGCATGGCGGAGGCGGGTCTCTTTCCGGGCGTCAATTATTATTTGTCCTGCTGGTACAGACGGAGTGAGTTTGGCATCCGCGCGGCCGTATTCTTTTCCGCTGCTGCGCTTGCGGGATCCTTCGGTGGACTCCTTGCGGCCGCAATCGCCCTCATGGACGGCATTGGCGGCAAGCATGGATGGGCATGGATCTTCATCCTCGAAGGTCTCGCTACCGTCGTCATCGGTGTTATCAGCTACTGGATGGTTCACGACTTTCCCGACGAGGCGAGGTTTCTCTCTCCAGACGACCGCAAGCGGGTGCTTCGCCGCCTGAGGACAGACGCGCAAGCCAGTGCCGAGCATGAAGCCTTCAAGATGGCCTACTTCTGGGAGTCAGTCAAGGACTGGAAGACGTGGGCTTTTGCGGTGGTATACATGGGCTGTGACGGACCGCTCTATGCTTTCAGTCTGTTCACGCCCACCATCATCAAAGCCATGAACCCCGATTACACGAGCACCACGTCGAACCTGCTCTCTGTGCCGCCTTACGCCGCAGCGGCAATCCTCACCATCGCCATCGGGTATCTCGCCGATCGAACACGGGCTCGTGGCTGGTGCAACATCGGAGTCTCTTTCCTTGGGATCGCCGGCTTCGCCATGTTATTGGGCTCCAGCGATCCGCAGGTCAAATACGGCGGCATCTTCCTGGGTGCGCTCGGAATCTGTAAGTCGGTAGCCTGCGCTCGCATTCCAATCTCATTCCACATCCCTGGCCTGGCAACCACTTGCCGCTCACTAGAATTTCTTTCTTTTTTCCACAGATCCCTGCATTGCGAATACCATCTCCTGGGCCGCCAACAACGTCGAGGGAGTCTACAAGCGCGGCGCGACACTGGGTTTCGTCATCGGATGGGGCAATCTCAACGGCGTCGTCAGTTCCAACCTCTACCCGACGTCTGCGGGACCCGATTACACATACGGGCATGCCGTGGTTTTGGGCTATCTGTCGCTCTTCCTCCTGGGTGGCAGCCTGTTCACGCATTTCATGCTCGAGTGGGAGAATCGACGGAGAAGAGCTGGGAAGAGGAATCACTTGACAGAAGGGAAGACTGAGGAAGAAATCCGCATCTTGGGCGATAGAGTGTACGTCTGCCTTGTTTTCTGCGCTACCTGTACCTACTTGTTGATCGGTTTACTGACCTCGTCTTGCAGGCCGGGGTTTATCTATACTACTTGAGCAGACTCTCCATCATCGTGGTTCTAGAATTACGCAAAGCTCCAAAATTCCCCTATCTTCCACCTCTTAAAGTTATACAACTTCTTCTCTAGCCACCACCGCTCGGGCATGAAATTTCCTGGCATGAGAGGAGGAGGTTGCATGTCTAGAGCAAAACCCAGGGTGACGACGAGTCAGACAACGCAGAATCAGCGGTAGCAGTCGTCGAGTGGAAGGTCTACAGGATGTGAGAGTAGGCTGTAGCGTAGTCTGCAGAAACATGCCAATGAGCTACGCATGCCTCTCCCGCAAGGAGTTGCTGAAGCCTATCCCCCCCGCGCTGCTTGGTCGATTTCCTGGGAAGCAGCATGAGACTGCAGTGCAGGGCGAATGGCAAGAACTTTGCATTTGTATATGGAGAGATATTGGTCAATAACAGCGAAAAGGGTGAATGAAGTGCCTGAGGCCACAAGGCGGCAAAAGTCCCACGATGAGAGAGAGACGTTTGTTTTTTTTTGTTCCACTGAAACTATGGTAGCCCATCCAGAAGGAAAGAGTCATGAGCACCTCAAACAACGTGGATGGAGATATTTTGGTCTTGCAAGGGGTGACGGTTCAACGTCGAAAACTCCAGCAAGCTCGCGGGTGGAAGGTCTTGCTGAGAGGACTGATCTTGCGGTACTAATAAGGTAGGTGGCTCTGGGCCATGGAGAGCTCACGTGAGGTGGCTGTCGAGGTGATGATGGCTTGGTTTCTGGTTCTTTCCGAAGCGGCTTCTGTGGATGCAGAATAGTGCTCTGGACCTGGACGTGAAAGTCGTCTGACACTGGAGGTGCTGCATCCTCTGGGCGCGGGTTCTCTAGGCGTCGAATTCTACCACAAGGCTCTGGACCGCTAGGCTCTCCGTGCTCGCTGGACACTGAATGTAGTGCTGAAAACCCGTCATTTGGTCGTCGTCGTGGGTACTCGCACTGGTTCGTGTTGAGAGGAGAGGAAGGAATTGGAGGGAAGGAAAATCCGCAGTGAGGGTCGGGATCACGCGCGGACCAGCTCCATCGAGTGAAGTCGTGGGCTTCTAGTGCAGCGCGCCAACCACGATCTCGCCGACGCGGAAAGTCTTGCGCCTGGAGTGTGTATTGTTGCAGCGAGTTGGAGTCGGAGGGGTGAAGAATACCGGAGTGTTGCTCTTGATGAAACGAACTTCGTTTGGGCGGACCGGCGTCAACGCTGTTGTTGCTCGCAGCCTCACTTCGCCGTCGCGGTCACGATTCACCAGCGCGACATCGGTCTCGGCCGGCCCCTCCAACAGAAGCACGAGCAGCACCAGCACCAGCAGCAGCAGCTTCCACACTGCGACACAGAGACCCGCATTCATCTTGCCGCACGCAACTGCACCAAACAAACAACACCACCGCTGCCTGAACTCGACACATACACATCGCTCCTTCGCGACCGCCGCCCTCACATCGTCCACCACGAGAACTACGCCTTTGCCTGGCATCACCCGCCAGCTACCAGCTTCAAAGCGGCATTGCTCGCATAGAAGAGCAGCCATGTGCAGACACCACCGCGAGGCCGACACGGCGGATGCCAGCGTGGATATCTCAAAGGGAAGAGAAGTCTTGCCAAAGAACGTCAGGCCGCTTCACTACAATCTTACACTCGAGCCCAACTTCACTACCTTCAAGTACGATGGAACGGTCGAGATGGATCTGGATGTTGTCGAGGATACAAAGTCGATATCGCTCAATGCATTGGAGCTCGACATCACGGACACCAAGGTCGTCTCGGGAGACACCGTGATCGCTTCCTCGCCCAAGCTCACTCACGATGAGGACACACAGACCACCAAGGTCCATTTCGACCAGACCATACCCGCTGGCTCCAAGGCGAAGCTGGTGCAGAAGTTTGTGGGAACACTCAATGACAACATGGCTGGTTTCTACCGCTCATCGTACAAGACCGAGAGTGGAGAGGATGCCTATATCGCAACCACCCAGATGGAGCCGACAGACTGCCGGCGAGCGTTCCCGTGTTTCGACGAGCCGGCTCTGAAGGCCACCTTCACCGTGACGTTGATCGCCGACGACAAGATGACCTGCCTGAGCAACATGGACGTGGCGGGCGAGAAGCAGGTCGACTCGGCTCAGACGGGAGGCAAGCGCAAGGCAGTGACCTTCAATAAGACACCTCTCATGTCGACCTATCTTCTTGCCTTCATCGTTGGAGAGCTTCAAGTGCACGAGAACAACAGTTTCCGCATTCCCGTCCGAGTCTTCTGTACACCAGACAAGGACATTGACCACGGCAAGTTCTCCGCTGATCTCGGTGCCCGCACCCTGGAGTTTTACGAGAAGCAGTTCGCCAGCGAGTTCCCTCTGCCAAAGATGGACATGGTCGCTATCCCCGATTTCTCGGCTGGGGCTATGGAGAACTGGGGTCTGGTAACCTACCGTGTTGTCGATGTACTGCTGGATGAAAAGAACGTTTCCGCCTCGACGAAGCAGCGAGTCGCTGAGGTCGTTCAGCACGAGCTCGCACATCAATGGTTTGGCAACCTGGTGACCATGGACTTCTGGGATGGCCTGTGGCTGAACGAGGGATTCGCTACCTGGATGTCTTGGTACAGCTGCAATGTCTTCTATCCAGAGTGGAAGGTATGGGAAGGCTACGTCACGGATAATCTTCAGTCTGCGCTTGGTCTCGACTCCCTCCGAAGCTCGCACCCAATCGAGGTACCCGTCAAGCGTGCGGATGAAATCAACCAGATCTTCGATGCAATCTCATACTCCAAGGGTTCTTGCGTGCTGCGCATGATTTCCAAGTATCTCGGTGAAGAGACCTTCATGGAGGGCATCCGTCGCTACCTCAAGAAGCACGCGTACGGAAATACTCAGACCGGCGATCTTTGGGCTGCTTTGAGCGACGCCAGCGGCAAAGACGTGGAGCGCGTGGCCGACATTTGGACCAAGAATGTTGGTTTCCCCGTCGTCACCGTCACCGAAGATGCTGCCAAGAGCTCGATCCACGTCAAGCAGAACCGCTTCCTTAGAACAGCAGACGTCAAGCCTGACGAGGATCACACCCTCTACCCTGTCTTCCTTGGCTTGCGAACCAAGAAGGGGATCGACGAGGAGCTTACCCTAAATCAGCGAGAGGCTGACTTCAAAGTGCCGGATCTTGACTTCTACAAGTTGAATGCCGACCACTCTGGTATCTATCGCACTTCGTACTCCCCAGAACGTCTACAGAAGCTGGGTCAGAATGCCAAGGAAGGTCTCTTGAGCGTTGAGGACCGTGCTGGTATGATTGCGGATGCTGGTGCCTTGTCAGCGGCCGGGTACCAGAAGACTTCCGGGCTCCTGTCCTTGCTGAAGAGCTTCGACACCGAGTCTGACTTTGTTGTCTGGGATGAGATCACCGCTAGAGTCGGTGCTGTGCGCTCAGCCTGGATCTTCGAGGACCAGAAAACGCGAGATGCGCTCAAGGCCTTCCAGCGCGAACTCACCAGCAAGAAGTCGCATGAACTTGGCTGGACGTTCAAGGACAGCGATGGACACATTGAGCAGCAATTCAAGGCTCTTCTCTTCGGCTCCGCGGCTGCGTCGGGCGATGAGAAGGCCAAGGCTGCTGCCTTTGACATGTTTGACAAGTTCGTAGCTGGCGACAGAGCAGCACTGCATCCCAACTTGCGCGCCAGCGTCTACGCTGTAGTGCTCACGTACGGTGGTGAGAAGGAATACAACGCTCTCGTCAAGGAGTACGAGACGGGGAAGAGAAGCGACGAGCGCAACACCGCTCTGCGCTCCCTCGGCCGTGCCAGGCAGCCCGAGCTCATCCAGCGCTCGCTCAACTACTCTCTCAGCAAGAACGTCAAGGAACAGGACATCTACCTGCCACTTGCTGGTCTACGCGCCCACCGCGAGGGTACCGAAGCCTTCTGGGCGTGGATGAAGGAGAACTGGGATCTGCTCAGGGAGAAGATGCCACCTTCCTTCACACTTCTCGGCAGCGTTGTCTCGATGGCAACTTCGGGCTTCACGAAGCAAGAGCAACTGGACGACGTGGAGAAATTCTTCGCGGACAAGAGCACCAAGGGCTTTGATCGGAATTTGGCGCAGAGCCGGGATGCCATTCGCGCTAAGATCGGATGGCTGCAGAGAGATGCCAAGGACGTCGAGGAGTGGCTGAAGCAGAGCAAGTATTTGTAGTTACGGAACGCATAGCATGGAAATGTGTGCATAGATAGCAGCATGTGGTATACAAAAAAAAGCGATCCAGTGTGGATCGGATGATTGATTGATGCCTGAGGCCAACCACGGCTGTCCATAGAGTTCGCTCGATCCATGCCGTACAATCAGACGAGACCGGGATGAAAGATTCCGGAGTGGCTGAGTGTGATGCGTATGTTTCGTCACCGCTTGATTTCTGGTTGTTTTTGACGACGCAAACCGGCCATGTCGTGATGTACAGTAGCTGAACAGGCTGATGTCGGTGGAGATGTTGCGTGCCGCCGCGGAAGGGACAGCTGACGTCTGCAGCTCAACCTCTTTCCGCGGTCACTTTCACTCACATGCATCCGAAGACGCGTCCCAACAACCACTACAAACATCAAAACGACCACAACACCATGGTGCCTTCTCTTCTCACAATACTGCCGGATGGAAGAAGTATGAGACTTGCAAACGACAACCGTACATAAGGATCCTTCATGGCCGCGACGACGGAAGGTCAGGCTGATGTGATCGAGTATGCCTCCTCCTCCTTCGCCCACGGGAATGAGCTGGAGGGTTTGAGGCGGGAATTCACGCGGACGCCGAGACCGTATCTGTATTCGCATGAGGGGGAGAGAGGCGAAGATAAAGGGGAAGGGGAAGAGAAGGAGGCCGGTGGTAGTAGCAGTGGTGGAGAAAGCGAGGAGGAAAAGAGCAGTAGTCAGAGCGGGACGGAAGCGGACGACGAACGACCCTATGCGCATTCTTTCGTGAAAGCCTTGCCGCCTTCCTCCGCGCGGCCGCGGAAGGGGTTGAAGACGGGGGAGGAGAGGGAGGAGGTGTTGTTGACGCCTAGTCAGTTGGACGAGAAGGAGAGGAAGGTGCAGGGGTATTTTGAGTTTGAGAAAGAGGACGAGGAAGAGGACGAGCAGAGGCAAGAGAGGGAAGAAGTCAGGAGGAGGCGGTATGGCGAGTTTGTCAGGAGGACGAGCGAGGTTGCTCTCATGGGGTTGATACTGGTCATTGTGCTCTGCGGGAAGGGAGTCGGACAGACGGCGTGGTTCTGGAAGCGAGAACTGCTGTGTCATTTTGGGACGATTGCCTTGCTGGTCCTGGCTTATCCCATCAAGCTGTCGATTGTGGACACGCAGGCGCCCCATACGAAACTCTCGCAGAGGTTCAGAGTTCCCGCTTCGTTTGATCCGGCTACGGTTCTCTATCCTCCCCTACTGCCAGTGCTGGTCGCTCTCTCCGTGGCGCCGGCGAATCCGGCGGTCATCTTACCGAATTTGATCCTGGGACTGGCGAGTCTGCCGCAGAGATTGTTCCCCAGGTCGAGTCGCTTGGGCCAGATCAATACGGTTCATTGGCTCGTTTCGATTCTCCCCTTGATCGTGGCGGAGAATACGGCTTGGCCGAGTAAGCTGCATCCCGCAATACCGTATTTTCTGAAAGCGCCGCAAGGGTTGTCGCCGGAGACCTTGGTGAGCCTCTACCCGCTCCATCACGCGTTAATGGTGCCGCTGCACTATTTGACCACGACGAGCTTGTTGATTTCGGAGCTGCATCTACTCTCCGCCGCGCTGATCAACTTGCTACTGCTTGCGGAATCCCCTCAGGCCGTAATCCTCAAAGCGTGTCTCTGGGTTGGAGGCGTCTCGCTCTTCGTAATCTGTGGCCCGGTGCTACATTGGAATGTCCAATTAGCGAGGATCCCGAGATGGAAACTGAGACGGCCAGGACATACTGCTGAGGAGCGTAAGTCGCTCGTCGACGCGGTCTCGGATCTCATCAGTCTGCAGAGAGCTGCTGGTGCTTTCACTTCTTCTGGGGGAGTGGAGAGCGATGCGGATGAGGATCTGCCGAGCAGGTCGATCAAGCATAAGTCTGCTAAATCTGCGAACGGGATGCCGAAGCTTAATATGGCGGGTCTGAATTTGAATGGATCTGGACCGCGCACTGCTCTCGAACGCAGCGCTACGGTCTCTACTCAGAGAGTCGTCTCGACTGTGAATGTCCCTCCGAGTCCGAGGAGGAGACGCAATACGGTCCCCGGGCTGGAATCGCGGGAAGAACCAAAATCTCAACGGCCTGCTAGCAACAGACGCAAGACGAAAAATTCGAGCCTGCTTTGGTGTTTGCAACTCACGCCGGAGCAAGCGCTGAAGAGGAAGTGGTACTATGCGAGCTTTACGTATCTCATGATCTGGAATATCATCATCGGTCCCGTGCAATGGTATGTTTCGGACCGGGCGTTTCTGCGTCGGCAGAACCCCGTTGGATGGGCTGCTGGTTATCTACTGGGACAGATTCCCTGGGCGCGAGGACTGGTGCTACAATCGGATCTTCTCAAGAAATGGGTCCCTCTGCCACCTCTCCCGGACTGGAGCAACCTTACCGCGACCCTGCCAGTCGACATGGACGTACTACGAAACGAAATTGGACGATCGAATACCCGCCTTCTCCTCATCGTATACTGGATTGCAGTCCTGATCGCGGGTCTCCTGGCGGTGTTCTCCCTCACGGCTTTCGTGGAAGTGGATACCCGCCGGAAAGTGTTCCATGGCGTTATGGTCGCCATGTTTGTGCCCACCGTCTTCATCGACCCTTGCTACTGCTCCCTCGCCCTCTCCCTCGTTCTCGCCATCTTCCTCCTCCTCGAGGTCATCCGCGCAGGACAGGTCCCACCCCTGGGAAACGCGATCGGCCGCTTCGTCGCCCCCTACGTCGACGGAAGGGACCTGCGAGGCCCCGTCGTCGTCAGCCACGTCTTCCTGCTCATCGGCTGCGCCGTCCCGCTCTGGTTCTCCCTGGCCAGCATGCCTCGCACCGCCGGCGATTCCCCCTGGGGCGAATGGGAATTGGCCGGCAACGAGCGGGAAATCGCCATGGTGGCCGGCGTCATCTGCGTCGGCATGGGCGACGCGGCGGCCTCGCTCATCGGGCGCCGCTACGGGCGCCGGAAATGGCTCTGGGTGGGCGGCAAGAGTCTGGAAGGGAGTGCGGCTTTTGCGCTCGCCGTCACGGTGGGCTTGCTCGCGGCTAAAGGGTGGGAAGGTTTGGGTTGTTGGAATAACAACAACAGCAACAATAACAGCGACAGGATCACAGGGGTGGTGGCGTTTTGGGGTTGGGGGTGGAGTGTTGTTGTTTTGGGCAAGGCCGCGGTTTGTGCGTGTGTGGCCAGTTTCCTCGAGGCTGTTCTTACGGGGGCGAATGATAACGTTGTGGTTCCCGTTGCGCTGTGGTTGGTTGTGAGGGGGGTGAGACTTTAGATTTTAGATTTTATGGGGATGGATCTTGGGTGGATTGGTGGGTGGATGGGTGGATGGGTGGATGGGTGGATGGATGGATGGATGGATGGGCGGTTCTGATTGTATGATTGTTCTGGATGGATGGATAGAGATGGGTAGGTTGGTGGTGGTGGTGGTGGTGTTTTTTTTTTTCTTTTTTTTTCTTTGATTGGAAGTTTTCAGCGATGGTGTTGAGGCGCTATATCATATCATATCATATCATATCATATGTAGCATAGCATGATTCTAGATATATGCCAAATCTCCCTACGGTTTCTTCTAATTTGTTCTGAACGAAGAAGACGAGAATAATAGGAGTGGGAAAAAGGGAGAAGCCGGGAAAACAGCAACACTCCAGCTATGATGATGAATGTTCTATCGTATGGATGGCAGGGCAATTACCGGCCGGCTGGCTGGCTGGCTGGCTGGCTGCATGCATGCACGCACGCACATTGCAGGCAAGGCAGGTAAAATTTCCATGGAAGATTTCCTTTGGAGCATTCCTCGTATCGTATCGTACCAATCTCATCATCATTATTATCATTATCCTCATCTTCATGATCTTTACATTACATTTACATTTACATTTACATTACAAGTTACCGCGTTCCGGAGTTACCGCGTTCCGGAGTTACCGCGTTCCGGATCGTAACTACGAACTAGTAGTAAGTACTAGGCACCAGTCTTACTCACTCAACTGCATGCCCATCAATCAATCAATCAATCAATCAATCAATCAATCAATCAATCAATCAATCAATCAATCAAGCAATCGACAGTCTAGTCTGACTGACAATCGAGATCCGCTCTCCTCCTCCCATACATGCATGGGCCATCTTCCTTCCATCGCCACCGATTTTCCACCATACCCTTAGCTCCAGGAGCGTCTTTGATTTGCCGATTGGCAGTGATATGCGCAAGATCAGGTTCTTCGAAAGCGGTAGGGAGGTTTGGCCCACCAGTATACATGGGCCCCCTCCGAGCGAGGTACTGTGGCCATTGGAGAGGTTTGGGCTGCAGTGGTGGTGGACCTGGGATGGCGGAGGAGTTGGGGTCGATGGTGCTTTCCCAGAACGGATCGTCTGGGCCGAGGCGACGATGGAGGATTGCGGAGACGACGATGGTGTGGGTTGGGTGTGCGTCTCTTGAAGGGATGGGTGATTTGGCCATTGTGGTCGGGAGTCGAGGTATGTCGACGGCAGGGCAATCTTGGCTATTGCAGCGAGAGATGAGGTGCGCAGCGAGTGAAATCGATGACCATTAGGTTGCGTTCAGCTTAAAGACGGGTCTCGTGAGAGCAACAGCGCAATGAACGGGAACGTTTGGCGTCTTGTGGTGGATTGTGTGCAGCAACAGGGTCGTTGAGCGAGAGGCCGTGGACGTCAATATGCGAGATATCGGAGGAAGAGGTGATCATCAGAGGCGATCATCAGGGGTGATCAGGGTCGTATCACCAGTCGACATGTCGCTCGTGCTCAGTAGTGGTGATGACGAGTGCAGTATCGATGGTCCATTTCGCAAATGTGAGGCGAGAAGTCCACCGACTTCCGGAGCTCCTTGAATGGGTTGACGAAAGCCTTCTTGCTTGAACGCTTCCACCATTTCTTGCCGGATGAAGGTGGGTCGGGGGTGACTGATGACTCTGGAACGCTTTCCAAGGAGGGGTTGGACTCGCGGGGTGATTTGCACTGAGACCGAGCCTCATGAGCACGGCGGAATGCCTCGACGTCGCTGTTCCTCATGTCGGCGGGCGAGTTTCAGGTGAGTTTCGGTCGTGTCGAGGGTTGAATAAGAGGGCTTGGCGGAAGCTGTCAAGTCGTGCAGGAGGATAAAGTCCAAAGGACAGACCGGACCGTGTGCTGGAGAAAGGGGGTGAGGGAGACAGAGAGAGAGAAGAAGAGTCAGAGAGGCTGGATGTCAGAAAGTCAATGGGAAAGTGCGAGGTAAATGTAGTGCAGCAAATGCGATGCGTTCTTCGTCATGCAAGTTTCCGCCTGTGCTGCTCTCCTGATCCCGGGGACGCAACATGCAGTTACCATATTCCGGTTAGAACACGATGCGTTTCCGATGGAGGGGAACGTCGATATATAGAGGCGTTGGCGTGGACCTATAGTCGATCCGAGTCGATGCTGCAGTGTTACCCGGACGATAGGTGATAGACTTTTGACAGGGTCGGAGCGGGTACAGGTATGCTGACAAGCCCTTCCGGTGACAAGCTCGTCTCGTAGAGCAGGCAAGGCACAACGTGGGAAGGTGGGCTTCCAACCTGTTTGTGTGGTTCTGCTTCGAGGGGTGGCAAGGTGGGTAGTACTGTAGTCAGCAGAGGCAGAATCGATGGGCTGGTTGCTACGGCCAGGTCCGTGTGAATGGTTTCCGATGTGCAGAGAGCCGACATGACGACGATGGTTGTGATGGTTGTGCCGAGTCACAGGGTGAGTGTTCATCATCAGTCACAGCGTGAGTGTTGAGCGCAGCGCGTCACTCCACATCCGTCGCATGTGACGGGTTGTATTCTCCCCTCCCTGGCGTGGCGGCGGGGGAGCAGAGCCGGCAGGAGTCGACAGCAGTGTGCAGCAGCGAGCAGAGCACAGGATGCTGTGTTCATCTTCACCAGATAATCACCCCCGGTCACATCAATCTCTGTTGATCAATTGATTCATCTCTGTTGGGCTGGACAGGCAAGACAGGAAGTAAAATAGAGTATTCAATCTGTGAGAGATGGGAGGCAGATGTTGCACCGTGAGGGAGGTTGATGTGCATGTCAGTGTCAGTGTCGTGTGACGCGATCCAGCCCCTTTCTTTTCGAAGCAAGTGTGAAGGGATTTTCCGAAGCAAGGTTTCGGGCCGGAAACGTCCCGGCCGCTGGCGTGGGCCGTGGCGACGACCAAAATAACGTCAGCTAAGCCGCACACTTCTCGCCTCTTCGCCGACACCTCAGTACATACACCATACACACCTATTATTACTACCTTAGTTAGAGCGAGAACACGCAACACTCGGCGGGGAAAGAAGAAAATCATGGTGGCAAGCCCAGCCACACCCTTCTGCCATCTTCTTGCCTTCTGCCTTCTGCCTTCTGCCTTCTGCGTCCTCCGACTCGCCGCGGCCGGGGTGAAACACGGCTTGCGTGGCCATGCTGGCTGGTCGTAGGGCTACAGCCTCCCCGAGCAACGTACGCATACACCACAACAAAGGGTATAATAGAAATGCATTCCAGTCCCTCTGCACCGTTACTGTTTGCATACATTCCAACGCTCCAGCATCTCTACTTGAACATCACATAATCCACCTCGACACTTCCTCCTCCCTCCATCATCCTATCGAGTAATCTTAACAACAAGACCATCCATCGATCAATCAACTCTACCACCACTACAATCGCCACCACCACCACCACCACCACCACATCAGACAAAATGCAGTTCACCAGCATCGTCGCCACTGCCCTCGCGCTCGCCGCCTCGGCCACCGCCATCCCGCAGGTCGCACCCACCTACACCAACGGCACCGGCGTCACCCCAGCTACCAACAGCACCGGCAGCATTACCCCCAGCGGCACTGGCTCCCCAAGCTCCTCCTCGTCCCCCAGCACCAGCTTCGTCCCAAGCACCGGTGGCGCCAGCCAACTCTCCACCGGCGCAATGGGTCTCCTCGTCGTCGGCGGTATCGCCATGGTAAGAGCCAACCCTCCACATCCCGTCTATAAATCTTCCTATCTAACATGTTGTCTTCCACAGGCTTTCTAAAAACCACACGCATCGCATCGCATCGCATCGCATCGCATCGCATCGCATCGCATCGCATCGCATCGCATCGCATCGCATCGCATGAGCGACGAATCAATTCTTCCCTAATAACATGGCGAAACTACCACGCGAGCGGGTTGAGTCGTACACACCCACCAATATCATGAACACGGCGTTTTCAACTGGCGGCGCATCTGACTTAAGGGGATAAAGTCATACGCATCTTTTGTATACCCCTGATTGCATATCACCCCCAACATCATTATCATCAATTATCATCACCACCACCTACCATTATCACCATCACCACCCTTCTCATCACCACCACCACCCTCACTATCACCCCCATTATCATTATCATCGATCATCAAGAACAGAAATCAGACAAACAAAGAACGACACACGAAGAATGGCATAGTATGGAATAGCATGGCACGAAGAATGGAAAGGAAATGGAACAGAGCTTCGAACCATCTGCATGGGAAATCACCGTTCCCGCGAAAAAAAAAGCTCAAAAGAAGGATAATCCTAATCGGTGTGTATAGACTACTAGTACTACTATCAGATAGATATATAACAAAAAAAAAGGGAAGAAAAAAAAAGGGAGATAGCAAGATAGCAACCCATCGATGTATCTATGAATTTGGAAACAAAAAAAAACCTTTCACCTTCTCTCTGCTTCATTGCAACACCCGCATTTCCCCCCCCCCCCCCCCAAGTCGCCGAATTGCTTGCTTGCTTCTCTTAGGTCGTTATCATCACATGCTCCGGGGGAAATACTACTTTGCTTGCCGCCATGGATGAATAAAGGTAAGGTAAGCAGCCAGCCAAAAAAGCGCTCGAGTGACGCGCGGCCAACCTAAATCGGGGGAGCAGAACAGAAACAGGTTCTGGATCTTCTTCTTCTTCTTCTTCTTCTTCTTCTTCTTCTTAATTGATCAATCTGAGACATTAGGTAACAAACATGCGAGGTCGATTGAATGAATCCATCCATCCCATCCCATCGATACACAGATGCAATGCAATGCACTTCTTTCCCATTCATTCCCTTCATCTCATCGATCCCATCTATCTATCTAATATAGGTAGTGCGCGCTTTCGTAATTCCCAATAATTCCCACTCTCCTTGTCTTGTCTATGCTGTGCTCCCTCCTTCCGATCATTCACCCCCGACCGCCACCGCCACCACCACCACCGCCGCCACCACCGAAAATCGCGAGCAGGGACCAGAGTGGCGAGAGCCAGGATTCCGCCGCGGCGGCTAGTAGGGGCTCTTCGTTGGGATGTTCGGGTTCTTCTGGTCTGTGGGAAAGGGAAAATCAACTTTTCAACTTCTTCTTCAACTTCCATCGTTTCCAGCATCAGCATCATCATCATCACCACTTACTCTGCATCATCATCATCCTCCTCCTCCTCCTCGCGCGGAAAATCCCCCTCCCTGACCTCAAAAATCCCCCTCTGACTCCTCCCCAACCCCCCACCCTTCCGCTCCGTCCCCTCATCCTCGAACAATTCCAGCCCGCCAAACGTGAAGATGCGATAATCCGCATTCGCGAACCGCCGTCGCGCGATGCCCGTCCTCAGGAACCCGGAATGGCTGACGACCGCGATGACCTTTTCCGGCCGCGAGTACAGGTCCTGGAGACACGCTGCTCCGCGCGTCTTGTTGGCCGCGGGCGTGAAGGCGTAGTACGGGGGGGATTTGCTGGGGAAGGTAGGGTCTACGGATGTGAAGTCGAGCGAGGGGAATTCCTTTTGAAGGGTGGGGAGGGGGCTGCCGGTGTCGCAGGGTTGGGTGGAGTTTTCTGGTGGAGGTTAGTAGGATTGTAGATGGATGTGCTTCAAGGCGTAGTTGGTGGATGGACCTACCTTGCCACATGGCGTCCACTTCTACGGGGACGTTGCTTTTGATCAACCATTGTAGGCTGAGCAGGGTGGTCTGACAAGTCCTCCGCATCGGACTGGTGATGATCCTCTCGACGCGTGAAGCAAGCGGACATGCTGCTTTGAGATGTCGTTGGAGGTCTTCGCATTGTTGGATTCCACCATCTGTTAGAGGGGGATCGTGCAGATCATAGTTGCGTGGTCCATGTCAGTCAACACCGTGCAAACAGAGCGTGTGGAAAGACTAGACATATCTGTTGCATTGTGCAAGGCTGCCGCATGCCGGATGAGGATCAGTGTGGGTGGCATCCTCGCTCGCAACTGGCTAGTGCAACTCAACTGCCGACGGGATCAGAGCACAGAGGACCACAAGACGGTTTTGCATACGTCCAGTCGTCGACGAGCCAAAATTTCCCAAGCCAGGATCGATGATGAGAGTGCTTGCACATTCCTCCTATGTTCTTCTCGCATGGATACAATACGGTATAGGAGTCAGGAGGTACGTACCTTAGGTGAGATCGGCTATAAGCTTTACGTCACAGGCGCCCTATGCAAACGGTCGCGACTGACCATCCCATCACACATCTTCGCGCGCGCTGGTCGGTACTCGAGCAAGCAAGTCGAGTGGGAGGCAAAGGTCGACGGCCAGCACAGGGCAGAGGGCAGCGGACGCATGGAATCGTGGGCGATACGTTTCATCGCAACAAGACCTGGCGGCTCAGGACCTGGCGGCTCCCCGACCCGACTCCTCCATCTTCCGGGATGGTTGGTGGTGCAGACCGATATTGGTCCAATGTCCCGTGATTGCGCCCGCCTGATTGGGCCAGCAGGAGGGTGCGGTGTGTGGTGTGTGGTGTGTGGTGTGGTGGCAGCGTGATGAATATGAATGGGCCGTGGCATGCTCGAGACAAAGCAGCACTCCCGTCTCGGGGCAGTGCGATGCGATGCGATGCGATGCGATGGGAGGATGGACATGTGAAACGGAGCGGGCAGAGTGAGGATGGATGGGAAAGTCCATCGCACATCGGATTTCGTGGTGTTCCGTTTGGTCTGGGAGCAAGCTCAAAGGGGAACTCGGAATTGCATTGCATTGCTGGTGGTGTCTGGTCTGGCGGGAACGGCTAAATTAAGTCGTTCGTTCCAACCTCAGTCCTCCACCCTTCCACCGCCCTTGAAGTTCGCCTGCAAACATGACGAAATCTTCCACGTCCGACTTCTCCTTCTCGTTTCCTCTTCTTGCTCCCATGTGAGCATTCCTATTCATCCGCATACCCTCCGAGTCCCGCCCCGCCCCGCCGAGCCGACTGCCGTGAGAGTGGGAGTGAAAGAAAGGGGATCGCGCTGTTGCACCCGCTCTCCTTTCCGTCACCAGTATCACTATCCCTCCCCCTCCCCTCCAGACACGCCATGGCGAGCGTCATCACCAAGCGTCAGCAGGCCCGCAACGAGCGCGCTCTCCAGGACCTCATTCGCTCCGTCCCCGGCAACGACCGCTGTGCAGACTGCGCCGCCAAAAACCCCGGGTGGGCATCATGGAATCTCGGCGTCTTCCTGTGTATGCGCTGTGCGGCGCTGCACCGGAAGCTGGGCACGCACGTGTCCAAGGTCAAGTCGCTGTCCATGGACAGCTGGAGCACAGAACAGGTGGATGGCATGAAGAAGGTGGGAAACATCGCGAGCAACAAGATTTACAACCCGCAGAATGTGAGGCCCGACATCCCCGTGGATGCGGACGAGGTGGACGGTGCCGTGGAGCGATACATCCGACAGAAGTACGACCTGCGGACGCTGTCCAAGGGCAATGCACCTGCTGCCAGACAGAACACGGGCAGCACTGGCACCGATATGGGCTCCTGGAGCGAAGAGCCGCCCGACCTCCCCCCGAAGCCCACCAAGAAGTTTGGCTTCTCGTTGCGATCCTCCAGCTCGACCTTTCCGCGACAGAAATCCGATCGATTCACTCCTCCATTGTCTCCTGCGTACACCGGAAGCGACAGATCTGCAGAGCGAGACCTCCCGAGCCCGAAGAGAGACAACAAGCCGAGTCGTCTGTTTGGCATGAAAATCACAACGGTGGACAACAATTTCAATGCGAAGCTCACGCACCTGCGCGACATGGGCTTCGGCGACAATTCGCGAAACGCGGAAATGCTCAAGAGCATGAATGGAAACTTGGACAAGACGGTGGAGGAGCTGATACGACTTGGCGAGAACAGTAGGCCTCTCACGCGGACCGTAACCCCTGCACCGAGAGCGCTCACACCGGTGTCGATGAAGAGCTCGGGGATCAACGGCATTTCCATGGAGAAGAGAATGCAGGATCCGTGGGATATCCGGGAAGAGACAAAGGTCCCTCCTCCGCGATCGTCATCTGTCCCTCCAACCGCGGCACCTGCGTCAAGTTCATGGAACCCGTTCCTGTCCTCTCAGCCGGCACCACCGCAGCAAACGTTGGAGAACAGCTTCCAGAACCTGTCAGTGTCGGCAACAAGCTCGTCAGGACCTCACACCTTGAGCAATCAGCAGGCATACTATCAGAACACCACAATTCAGCAGCCGTCGAATCCTTGGCAAGCCCCCCAGCCTTTCCAGCAACCTACTCCACAGCAAGGGTACGGACAGCAATACCAGCAGGCGCCCAGCCTACAGGCCAGCCTGTCGAGCAATCCCTTCATGCAGCAGCCTGCTCAAGTGCAGTCACTCTCCCCCTCCAATCCGTGGGCGCAGCAAGCACCACAACAACAAGCGGCACCTGCGCCGCAGCAGCAGGGCAATCCGTTCGGTGCGCCTTGGCAGCAGCAGACGCAGTCGTCGACGTTATCTCAGCAACCCTTCGCTGCGTCTCCTCAGCCGATCTACGGGCAGCAACCGGATTTCTTCTCTGCTGCGCCGCAACAGCCTTCACAGCAGCCTCAGCAGCAGCAGTCCCCATTCGAAGCTCAGCAAACGCAGCAGTACTCCGCTGGTAACGTCCAGAATCCATGGCAACAACAACAACAACAACAGCAGCAGCCTATGCAGACCCAGCCCACCGGGATGCCTCAGCAGCAATATCAAATCCAGCCGCAGCAACAGCAGACGCAGTATGGACAATTCGGCCAGCAGTTGGCGCCCGGACAGCAAGCACAACATCCTTCGAGACACGACAAGTCGTCAATCTTGGCACTATACGGTTACCCTCAGCTGGCGCCGCAGAGGCCACTGCAGACCCTACCGGAAGACGGGACCATGCCTCTCCAGCAGGCGGTCCCGCAGAGGAGCGCGACGATGCCGGTGTCCAGTGTGACTGGCAGCATGAATCCATTCGTGCAGGGTCCAACCCAACCCCAAGGCTTCGGCCATGCGAGCCAGCAGAGTGTAGACTTTCAAGGTTTCGCAAACAGCGGAAGACACAGTCCCGACGCCTTTTCCGGCCTCAGCGCAAGATACATGAGATGAGAGGCCTGCTGACTTGACATTCTCCCATCTGGGTTCAAACTTTTGGTAGAGCGTGGCGTTCCGGAGGGGGCAGTGCATGGTTGGTTGAAACGGGGGGAAGGAAAGGAAAGCATGGGAATAAAATTTTCCGGTTGCAGCAGAAAGTCTTGTCATGTCATGTCATGTACACACGTACACACACACACACACACACACACACACACACACACACACACACAGCTGACTTGGAAAGCATCAGCGTGTTGTGTTGTCGGACATCGCGGGGTACATGTACGTTGGGGGTACCGTACCGTGGTATAAGTACTCTTTGGATACGTACGTACAGTACAGTACAGTACAGTACAGTACAGTACAGTACAGTACAGTACAGTACAGTACAGTACAGTACAAGTACCATACAGTATGGAATGGACGAGGTGGAGGAAAAATTCTTCCTGTTCCCAGCAGCGCATAGCCGCCGGGTGGGTGTGTGTGTGTATCGATTGGGGTGGGGCATGAAAATGCGAAAAAGATCGATCAATATCTTCTTCTTCTTCTTCTTCTTCCTTTGCGCGAGTTGGAGATATTGAGCTTGGAGATGTCGTATCATCACGGTGTGCACATTGAATGATGAATGAGCGCATTCATCAACCGAGCGCACGTAAATTATTGTTTGGTTGCACAAACCGTACAGAGTTTGCGGACGTCCGTTAGTTCCCGGTGGTTTCCTACCAATGAACTTTTGTGGCGACCCATGTGAGGTGACGGGGCTATGTAGGCATTTCTTCGGATGCAAGGGCGTCAGTTGCATTTTGAATGTGGTGGCACAGGTGGGTGGGTTCGGGTGGGTCTGCTCCGGATTTCCTCATGTGGAGATTCGGGGATGATGATTGATTGATTGATTGACGATGCGCGGTGGAGGTTGGAGATGTTGGAGCAGACCAGCAGCCGAATGCCGAGGCATGGTGTGTGTAGTAATCGGGGAAGCGAGCGACCTCATCACATGCCCACGAAGCAAGCAAGGACATGGCCACAGACTTCTCAACACTTTAGTGTGATCCCACGAATGGCGATAGACGAGACCTGGTAGTACACAGAACGGGTAGGTACGGACTTGATGATTCCCAAACCGCCTGGATGACGGAAGAATGCCGGCTGACCCGGACGTTGTCTCTTGATGATGATAAGAAGATACAAGATAAAAGGATGGCTTTCCAGCGAGCGACGGCCGTCCAGCAGCTGGATCCGCATACCTACAGCGCCGACTTTCAAGAGGATTGGTGCATTGGCTCCGGTGTGTCTTCGGGCGGGTCAATCAATCCCTCTCCCTTCTCGTGACCGACTGCTTCCGATCGTGTTGCCCAGAAAGAAGACCGTTGGCTAACGACGAGGACGATCACCAGTGCCACATGGTGGATACGTGACGGCGACGCTGCTGGTGAGTGGGACCTCTCGCTTCAAGTTCGTTTGGGGGAAGCCGCCGCCGCAAGGAACATGCAGAAGAGATAGATATCTATCTATCTATCTATCTATCTATCTATATCTATATCGACTGACCTCTTCGCTTCTTCTGCATTTCTCTGTAGACGGCTGTCAAGCGACACTTCGAAACGACTCTCCGCAAGCAGAACCAACCTCATACTCTCGCACTTCACCTCGATTTCCTCCGCAGGACACAGACGGGTCCCGTACGCTTCCATGTCAAAGATGTCAAGCTCGGACGTCAGACCAGCGTCGTCCATGTCTCGCTCTCTCAAGATGACCGTGAAGAAGTGGTTGGGTGAGTCGTCCCGTTCTTCTTCTCATCTTTCCTCTCCCACATCACCTCCCACCCAGAACACCCATACGAAGCCCTCTCCCCCGACACAGCCTCTGACCTCTCCCCCACGGGGCACACAGGTATATCACGCAATCCAACCTCCATACGGAAAAAGGTCTTTCATACCTCACGAACCATGCGCCCCATCCCGAGCGAATACCGCTAAGCGACGGCACCACCTCCCTCCTCCTAACCGGCAACGACCCCCTCTGGACGGAAAAACGCGAATGGCCGAACCCCAATTTCCGCAAAGCAACGCAACAGATCCGCGCCTGGTTCCCGCGCCACGGCCAAGTCGCCCAGAACATCTACGACCAATGGATGTGCTTCCGCGACCCTGCGTCCACATGGACCCACGAATCCCTCGGTTTCCTCGCCGACATGTTCCCGCAGATTTTGGAATCCTTCTACCTGGATGGCTTTGACCCGTATGACCCGAAGCTCGACGAGCAGTACAGCGTGCCGGAACTGCGGGCCATGTCGAAGGGCAAAGCGCCGTTTTGGTATCCCACCTTGCTCTTGAATCTGGAAGTCAAAAAGGCGTTACCGGCGGCCGGCGTCCGGTTTCTGTTCTCCCGCTTGCAGACGAAGATGATTCGCAATGGCAGGTATGATCTGGAAGTGCTCGTTTACGATGAAGGTGGCGATCTGGTGGCTCTGAGTCATCATGTCTGCTTTGCTGTGGGGAGTGAGAGGAATCTGGCTGCGAGGAGGAAGGCCACTACCGTTGAGGAGAAGCTTTAAGATGTGATTTATTGTTTATAGGGTTGAGTATCTCTCTCACACGTTTTACTTATCGGGTTTACCGTGGCAGGAAAGGAGCTGCGCCATTCACTGTCCGAGAAGATGTCGATTCAAAGACTGCAAAATCAGCTTGGCTTTATTAAGCGAAGGGCAGGCGGTGATGAGGGTCGACGAGGAGCGTTTAGCTATTCCGGAGCTTGCGGAGGACTATAGCGTAGCGACGAGAAGACCTTCTAAGTCCCCCGTAGCGTTTAATACAATTAATAAGAAGGGGGGGGGGGGGGGTCTAGGGGTCTCTCCTAGCAAGAAAGTACTAGTAGAAGCCTACCTAGGTTTTGTATTAGAGCGTACGAACTAATTAGTTAAAAAAAAAATTCGTATAAAATCGCTAATTAGCTAGGAATACCTATATACTCGAACTATACGCTAGTCCGGCGACTTGCCTTTATATATCTATCTATCTATCTATATAGAGTAAACTCTAAGAAGCTACGGGAGTCCTTCGCTAGAATTTAAGATAGTAACCGACTAGCTCTTAACTTAACTATACCCTTATTATACATACAGTACTAAGCTATAATAATCATATCAGTGCCTGATATAACATCAACCTGACACATGTTCAGCACTAACGCAAGCGTTCTCACAAGTGATATCACAAACTAACCCCAAAACCCTGTCATGTGACGGGGATACCCCCTGGAAAAAGTAATAGGCCTACACACGGAAAGTCCACCTGGTCTTCGCAAAACTCTTTCCTTTATCAGCCTTCATCGCGACAGGCATTCGAACCATACATAGGTACTCATCACCCTGCCAGATGTCGGACCAGGACGCTCTGCCCACTGTGGCCCAACTACGATGTGTCCAAGCCACGGCACCGCACCTGTGGCGCTCGCTCTGGAAGCACATCCGCCGCGAGACTGGCTGCCGGTATTGCGATGCGGTATTCGACGACAGCAGTAGGAGAGACCACGTAAGTAGAAAAAAAAAATAAAAGAAATAAGACCTTCTCCCCTCCCCCCTTCCCCCAAAACTCGCATGACAACGCAAGAACCAGGGACAACCCAGATTTGTTGATCCTTTTCTTTTCTTTCTGGGCTATCTAGCACGAAATCATCCACCTCCCCAAGAAAATCGAATGCTACGGCTGCTACCAGCACTTCCGCCGCTACGCAGACATGATCCTCCACCTGGAATCCGGCGCCTGCGCCTCGGGGATCCAGCTGACGGATCTGAACCGCTCCGCGGCTCTGTGCCGCGGTTGGAAGAAATTCCTGTTCCCCTACTATCGGCCTTTCTTGCTCCGAGGGGAGACTGACTTCCTGTGGGATCCGGATCATGAGGATGATCAAGTGCCGTTTGTGTGTTGGGAATGTGACAGGGGGTTTCGCAGGCTTTCGTCGCTCTTTCAGCATGTCTGGAGTCCGGCATGTCCGCTGGGGATGGAGCGGGGGGTGATGAGGAGGCTTGAGATGTTTTTGGGGGAGAGGCATGCGTAGGTCCGATTCAGTTAATTATGGGGCTCATGGTTGGATTCTTCATCGGCCGGCTCACACTTCGCCGTCGCGTGGGTTTCAGCACAAGATGGACATGTCGACGAGGGAACACCTCTCTGGCTGGCCCGTTTTGTCGAAAAGTCCTCTCCAGACCTGTGGAGGCAGATTGCCATCACAAGTGCTGCGGAGAATGCGCAAGGCCCTGGTTGGCGCGCGGGAAGACCTGTCCCTCTTGCCACACAGTCCTCTACAAGACTCGAGATGCACCAAACTCGAGCACCGACGTCCACCGCCGTGCTTCACTTTCAAGACGACCAAGTCCTCAAAACACGCTGCCGAGGACCACAGCGGGCGCCAAAAGTCTCCACTTCCAAAACCCTCTCTCTTCGGATACATATTACGACTTTCTGGGACTCGCATACTCCGGTAGTAGCCTCCGATACTCCCATGCTCTCCGCCGCCGCGGACGCTATCGATTGCTTTCGAGGTGAACTGTATCGGACATAGCCCACAGCAACACCTAGCAGTCCCCGCCAGGTCCGCCCGGACGACTTCATTCGCATCGAATGCGGCTTTCGCGAACTCCTGCGTCAGGACTATGGAATGGATGTAACTCAATTCGGCTTTCGCAATGCACGGCGGTGACCGAGTTCGTCAGGGACCTCTCGAAAGGAGAGGTAGGGAAATGGTTGGATAGAGATCAGGGGAGTGTCTCAATCGGAAAGAGCGGTCGCAGGCAGAGAGGGATTCAGCGTGGTATCAACATGTTCGTCGTCTTTCGTGCCGTGAAACTGCGGGAAGGGGACGTGAAATGCGACCGGCTCTTCTGAGCGGTCGGTCGACAAGGAACGTCCGGGGATCCGTGCTGTCGAGAACATAAGGTCTTCTTGCATCGCAAAGCAATCTTTCTTTCCGATAAATGCTATCCAATACAAAGGCCAGTGGCAAGTCTCGTCGGAAAGTCCATAGTCCGCGGAAGTGCTTGTCGAGATAGCCTCTGAATGCCACACAGATCGCTGTAGACAACGGAACTGCACTGATGCAGTCGCTCATTAGCGCCATGGAAGAGACGATTTTGTATGCCATGCGGTTCAAGCGTCAATTATGGTCCAACGTCCGATTCCGTGGAGTAGTTCCCAAAAACCCCGCGACAACTTGATAGTCACGGCTGTGGGTGACCAGTCAAGCCGTGACGTTGACATGTGAAAGTGCCCCACTTCTCCTGACCGCCTCGCATACTACCACCGTAGTATTCCCGTGTCTCCGCCATACCATAGCGGCTACGGCCGTGCCAATGCGGTCCGCCTGTGATGAGAAGCATGTCAGCGATTTCTCCGACGGAAATGACTTGCGCCCCCTGCTCGAACAAACATCACGAATTAGGTGTTGTTCGCCAGAATGTTGGTTTCGAATCTCGCTCGGTATAGATAGAGCCTTCAATCTCATCCCGATACGCATTCAGCGCATTCCTCCGCTTCACACTTCCTTTTGCCAAGATTTTCAGCGGCTTCTCGGGACTCGTCAAAATGGTCGACCATATCCTTCTTCAGCCTTGCCTCTTCCAGAACAGTCTGGTTAGCTTCCTCAACCGATCCGTCGACGGGATCAATAAGTGCAAACGACTTGAGCCTCGCGTCGCCCCGCTACAACACAAGTCCTGACATGAAATTTCATCATGGAAGAGAGCTTGCCGAAATCATCGATCCGGCCTGTCGTGGTCTAGAACCCTTCCTTTCCTCCTCGATCGGGGACCATGCGGACCAGATCGTTCGTATGGAAAATCTGGAAATTTGGATCATGATTCGCGAGAGAGTATTGTTGGAATTCCACATCTTGACGCCGAGTACATGTTTCATGGACGATCAGCAACAAAAGTGCTCGAGATAGAAGCATTCCTGCGTCTCGCGTAAACGATGCATGTTCCGATCCTTGGAATCTTTCAACCGCGGGGGATAACCATCGCTCTCCGTCGAGGCGATGATGGATTGAACACGAGTATACTTCGACATCCAGTATCCGGCGTCGAGGTCAAGTGGTTCCCAGCATCTCTAGCTTTGAAGGGTCCTTGAACAACTCCTAAATACACTCGGCACGCAGACGAAACCGTTCTTCTTGCCTCGAGGCAAGAACTGTGTAGGCTTAGAGGCGTATTCAGCCGTCCTTGGGTGGGGCATTGTAGCCGGAGGCATAAAAGTGGCGCTGCCAGTCGTCGAAGGCCATCATGCTGCCGTGAGGATACCGTGACCCCAACTTAGTGGCATGGTAACAGGCATGTAGTGTCCTTGCAACAAAGTGACGTATGCATGCTGATGGTCAGGAGGATTGTCGCGGTTCGAAGCAGCTGCCTGGGCAAAGCCCTCCCAGGATTCACAGGATACATTGATGGCCTTGGGTCGCCAGTGGTACCTACTCATCAGCAGGTCAGCTTTGAGGCCATGACGATATCCTTCCGACCGTACCAGAACCCTGTGTCACCATCACGGGCTATGCCCTGGCTTCATTAAGGTAGGTGAAACATCGCAAGGGTAGCGAGGCTGTTGGGTCTCCCCGAGGAAGTGCGGTACGGTTTTTAGGTGACTGTCAGGCAGTTGAACATCGGCCCACTCAGAGGCATCGTCCTTGCTGGTGAGGACAAAGTGACATCCTTGGGCTTTCAGTTGTAGCTTGTTGACTGGTCCCTCCGTGGTATTCGCGGGCATCGGAATCATCAGCTAGCACGCATTAGCTTCGTTACAGCAATAATAATGATCTCAAGCCATACCGAACGTTTCGTCTTGAGGGCGGCAGCCAGCAAGAAAGTATATCTGTGATCATTGGGTTTGAGATAGGTGACCGGCTTCTCGTCATTTACATACGGAGGAGCGGCTAGAAGTCATCAGTCGGCGGTCTTCCCATGCGACTTTATAAAAAGATGCGAAACATTGCGAGAGATATTAAAATAGGGCATTCCGTCTCGAGACCTGTTGCGGCAGAGTCTGTGTCCACATCATGCATCATCCATCTTGCAACAAGCCCTGGACACGTTCATACACGGAGAGGCTTGGATTTGATTCTCTGCCGAGTTGTAGAGCGACGGTATACTCGTGATTGATTCGGCAGTGTGACTGTGCTCCGCCGAGTCGAGAAGCCGGACCTCGGTCCAGATTGGCACCGTGTGCATCTTTCATGGCTTCCCCTGTCTACGGCTTGCATCAATTCATGATCATTTCTGAGGTTTCTCCATCCCTAATCGAGTCTCGGATGTCGGCATGGATCAGCCAAAGCATCCATCGTCGCCTTCAAGCGGGACAGCCGGCTTCTTCCAAGATGCGCCTGTCGTGAGAGGCGCTTGGGGGGAAGACGAAGCCTTGAATCGAGTATCTCGATGTGAGATTGACACTCGATCACTTGCGTGTGTCAATCGAATGCTGAGAATAATCAGTCTACCTTTCGCCAGACGTCCGGGAAGAGTTAGCCCCGGATCTGCAGCGTTTCAGCGACTTGGTAGCCACAGAAAAGGTCCGGGAATGGTGTGCAGACGCCGAGCGAAACGTTCCCTATGTGCGTACACACGATGCGTGGGGACGAAGAGTGGACAGGCTCGTCACGAGTGAAGGCTGGCGCAATTTGCAAAACATGGGCCTCGCAGAGGGGATTGTGGCCATCGGCCATGAACAAACTCATGCCCGATACAGCCGAGTATATCAGTTTTTGAAGTACCATATCTGGACGCCCTGGTGTGCTCTTGTGACGTGCCCTTCGGCCATGCAGGATGGTGCGGCGAAGATGCTAAGGACTCAGCTGGGCAAGGCCGACCTGGGTAAAGATGAAAGACGAGTCTTTCAAGCGGCATACGACCATTTGGTAGCGCGAGACCCTACGAAAGCGTGGACCAGTGGACAGTGGATGACAGAGCGGCCAGGTGGGAGCGATGTGCAAGACACTGAAACGCAGGCCATTTATGCAGCCACTGAGGGAGCTTCGGCTTCAATGGTAGACATTGACGGCAATCCACTTGGCCACTACTCTATTTCCGGCTTCAAGTGGTTCTCATCAGCGACAGACGCCAATTCGACCGTGATGCTAGCCCGGGAGCCGAATGGCGCCATTTCAGCCTTCTTCGCGCCTACGAAGAGATACATCTCGAATGGCGCAGATGGCGAGTTGAATGGAATTAGCATCCAGAGACTCAAAAGCAAACTTGGCACGCGCGCGCTCCCAACAGCAGAGCTTGTTCTGCAGGACATGCGGGCCTGGAGGGTGGGAAAGTCGGGCCAAGGCGTGAAGGAGATCAGTACAGTCCTTAATGTCACGCGCGTCCACAATGCTGTCTCGGCAGTCGGCTTTTGGGGTCGCGGTCTTGCGATCTCGAGGGCTTTCTCGCGGGTACGCAAGGCTCGCGGGCGCCTGTTGATGGACCTGCCGGCGCATGTTCGAACTCTGGCAGAGCAATACGTCGAATATCACGCGATGATGCACCTCGCAATGTATACTGCGGCGCTTCTCGGCCAGTCAGAGAATCGGCCCGGCAAGTCCAGCCAGGTCTCGCCCTGCGAAAGAGCTGGTCTCATCGGTCCCGACTTGCTACGGCTACTCACGCCGCTAGCTAAGATGCTCACAGCAAAGGCCGGAATAGCCGGGCTGGCAGAGTGCATGGAGAGTCTTGGTGGCGTCGGCTACATCGAGAACGAAGACATTGCAGTGAATGTCGCAAGACTGTACCGAGACTGCAACGTGTTGAGTATCTGGGAGGGCACAAGCAACATCATGGCAGATGACATCGTCCGAATCTTGAAGGGGCCGGCAGGCGCTGATACGCTCCAGGCAGTGGAATCCATCGTACTTGCGACTGCGAAGGGGTTGAACGCTCGCAGTAGATCAGATTGGGCCGTCCAAGTCTCCGAGTTTTGGCGGCAGCTTCGTCAAGACATCCAGCAGAGGTCCAGAGAGGATCTGGTGATGAACGGACGAGATCTGGGCAGCCGTCTCGGCTGGCTCGTATGCGCAGTATTGCTGATCGAAGACGCAAATTCCGACGATGATGTGATCTCTCACGAAATTGTGAACAGATGGATTTCCCGCAGGAGAGTGAGTGCCGCCATGCCTCGAGGAGATTGGATCGAGGACGCTCGTTGGGATCGTCTGATTGTGTTCGGACACGACACCACGTCCAAGGAGCCCGGCAGCAAGCTCTGAGATGTGTCCAAGATGTCGTGAGATATGTATCGCCAAAACTTGGAATTGGCAGTCCAAGTTTCTGTTAAGGTGGCTTTTTGCTCAGGTGCCCGCGCGCGGCTTTCGCGTTTTGGCCCAACGCGTCATGGCTGTAGGCTCTAACTCACTCTTCCCCTTGTCGCTGCTCACTTCGAAGACTACTTTGTAAGCCATCTAACGCCGCAAACCAGTGCAGACTTCAAGAATGAACGTTACAGACAATGATGAGACCCACTCGGTCCTTTAATCGAATACACAGCTCCATTCCACGCTGCAAAAATGTCTGGACTAGACAGAGTTGACAGAGACTCCTCATTGTACGCAAACGGAAGACCGGGGAGCGATCGATCGTGGTCTGGAGATTGAAGAGATAGGCTCAACGGCATGCCGCTCTACTCTACCCACGTGACATCCGCCAGATCATCGCGTCGACATAATGTGGGAAAAGAGACGCGAGGCAGAGGATGAGATGAGTAACCTCGAAGTGTTTGGCGGCACCGACGAAGAAGAAATGCGCCTGGAAGACTTCATAGCGCTTGGAGGCAAGCCTGTATCCCGGGGCCATCTCAGCTTCCAAGATGCAGACCTTAGGATTCTGCAGGACGGCGCCTTCGGTGGAAACCTGATTGCGAAGACTGCGAGAAGCCAGAGGAAGAAGAGAACTGGGACCCGTGGGAGGAATGGCGAGAGGGTTCGAAGGACGACTTCGGATCTTGACGTAGAGGTCAATGTAATGCAGTATTACTCAAAAAGTGCCCTCATCATCATGCTCCAGGCATGTTTCGAGAGATTTGGGACGGATTGACAGCTCGTCGGCCGCGGCTGCAGGGCTCAAGGGCTCAAGCGATGATAGCGTATTGGGATCCCGGGCCCAGGCGGAGAAGCTCGAGCGCAAGTGAGCGCTTGTCTGGGCGACTCCTTACATGGATTCAAGTTGATGCAGAAGGATAGCCTTTTGGACTTTTGGTAGCATGCCGAGATGGAGTGGATGTAATGGTCGACATGGCTTGTAGACTGTCAGTGTAATTCATATCACTTAATGTCTAGTTTTATTGCTTGTTGCGTATCAGACCTTCCAATGTCCGCAAGATCGAGTCATGCGTCCTACTTCCGGCCCATCTCACTTCATCTTGCCCTTGAAGAGGCCTTCACTGCCTCCAATGCTCTTCTTGACTCCTGCCACAGAACCTGGACCTTCCAGTACCGCCTTGACTCGGTTCTCGAACGCTTCGATCATCATTTCAGCGACCTTCGCGGCCGCGGCCGATGAAACGGCGGCATACAAGGGGTTCGAGAATTGGAACTCGATCGTCAAGTTGACCTCGGTCTTCTCTTGCCCTGGGATAGGATTCGTCTCCTCGTGGTTCTTGTGGACTCCGTCGGGATGCGTGGCAGCCACTGGAGGAGGCTTGTAAGGGTACGGCCTCAGCGTCCACCTCGTGAGCAAGCTCGCCATGACCGTATCTTTCCTGCTCGGATCTTGATCCACCGGGGGCCTCGCACTGTGGTGTCCGATCTCCTCACTGCCCTCCAGCGTGCTCACTTGATTTCCGCTCACAGCTTCTACTATCCTCTCCGGTACGCAATAGACTCTGCTCGTGAACTCCTCGCTGATGCTGTCATTGAAGCCCACGACTAGCTTGGCTTCTTCTGGATATTTCTTTCCATCTGGAGCTGGCTCGGAATACTTGGTGACGATGGAATCCTGGCAGTACGGTAGAAACGTCTTGTATGAGGCCACATCCGATACTATCTCATAGATTACGCTGGCTGGGTAGCGGAGAGTTCGGTGCGCGGTCAAGGTCTGATTTTGCGTAAAAGGATTCGAGACGAACGTCCGTCGTTGTCTCTCATGATTCGTCGAGCGTATCGAAGCATTGGCGAGGTAAGCGGCTCTGCATGTGAAAGTCGGGCTCCTGATCGAGGGTTGAAGAATGGCAGTAGAGACTGATCGGAAGGCCTTCATGATGCCGGCCGTGGGTTGTCGATGTTCTGCAGGTGTCACCGCTGTACTCTGGGCATTGTGAAGAGTGCAAGGGAGTGAAAGATGCCTCGGACGTCCTATCTAGCACACGCGAGCAACCGTCAACGTCGATGCAACCACGTCGTCATTGATTTTATTCGGTTCTCGGGCGGATCCGTCGAGGCTGAGTTTCGGCAGGTACGAAAGTCAAAGCCGAGTGGACAGAATTTGGAATCCCGTCTTTCACTTGCCAAGACAACGACAACGAAGCAGCAACAAATCTATCACCATGGCGGCAGAAGAAGGAGCTGAATTGCAGCTTCCACTGCGGAAGAAACAGGCAAAACAGCAACTTGCCAAGGGCATGGAGCATTTGCGTAGCTATGTCACAATAGATGAGCCCGCATCATCATCATCATCACCATCAACGCATGCCGCGGGAGAGGATGCGTATGGGGTACCAGCTACATATGAGCCGGTAAGAAAGCCGGCCACAGATTCTCAAGAAAACCCTCAAAAGCGGACGGATCCCTTTCAATTCGGGACGCGGTACCTCGAGGAGGGAGACGACATCTTCGCACATAACGCCTGGGACCACGTCGAGGTAGACCCTCAATACAGCGACTTCATTGAACAGCAGACCATCTTCCAGCGCGAGAATCAAGTGTCAGAAATCGATAAGAAGCGATTCAACGAGAAACCTGAGAAGTGGTGGGACCGCTTCTATAGCAACAACCAAGCGAATTTCTTCAAAGATCGAAAATGGCTGGTGCAGGAATTCCCGGTCCTTGGCGAGGTGACAAAAGAAGACTATGGACCTGTCACGGTGTTGGAAGTTGGTGCCGGCGCTGGAAATACAGCTTTCCCAATCCTTGCAACGAACCAGAATCCTAGCCTCAGGCTGCATGCCTGTGACTACAGCAAAAAGGCCGTCGACATTATCAGATCACAATCTGCATACACAGAACAGGCTGCGCCGATACTCCAAGCAGATGTATGGGATATTGCAGGTGATGAGCTTCCGCCTGGCCTGGAGCCAGGGAGTGTCGATGTTGTCCTTCTGATCTTCATCTTCTCCGCTCTGTCACCCAAGCAGTGGACAAAGGCAGTCAGCAACGTCTTCGCTATCCTCAAGCCCGGAGGAGAGGTACTGTTTCGTGACTATGGCCGAGGCGATCTTGCCCAAGTGCGATTCAAGAAAGGTCGGTATCTTGACGAGAACTTCTACGTTCGCGGAGATGGTACACGGGTATACTTCTTTGAGGAAGATGAGCTGAAAGACATTTGGAGTGGAGCGAGGCATAACGAAGCTTCTGATGCAAATGGAGGATCGTCTGACGGTGACAAAGACAATGCTGACAGCCACCGGCCACCCTTTGATATTGTCAATCTTGCTGTCGACAGGAGAATGCTGGTCAATCGCCAGCGGAAGCTCAAGATGTATCGGTGTTGGATGCAAGGTCGATTCAAGAAGCCTCAATGATCGTTCAATCCAGGTTACAGAGGCAAGCCTGGTCGATGTCGACTTGCGGCGTACCGAGCAATATCGATGGACTGCGCAACTCAAGGCTCAGACAACTCCTAGCCTCAAACGAACGATGTCCAAACAGGTTCAAAGGCTGTCATCGAGATCGAAATGCTTCCACCGTGACAACAAGTAACCAGCAGGCGCAGATCGTGTGGCCGTCTTTTCGACAACTGCCGAAGGAGACATGAGGCCGGGCCGACCGGCTTGAAGCCCATTTTCCAAGCAGGGGCCCGTCAATGTGGCTGCTGACGCGATCGCACAAAGCTCTCTTATACGAAGTTACGAAGTGATGCTCTGTGAGTAGTTTCACTCCTTAGATATGAAACAAGAGATTCACAACGTGGCGGTGAAACTCTGCCGCGCCGTGGGCAAGCAAAGAAGATTCCGCGCCGCATGGCTGCACCACATCCCCCGGTCCAATGGGCCTTCTGGCCAGGATCTGCCTCCTCCCGTCTTAACACCGCGATACCGACGGAGAACGAACTGCTCGATTGGCCCGGTCAATGATGGATCGGAATCCTGGATGTAGATTGCAGAAGTAGATGGAACTTATATACGTACAACGCCTCTCCCACTTCTTCCTGTTCTGCTTCCTCCACTTTCTTTTTTCCTGCTACCATGGTTCACGCTTCCCACCGCGCCCCACAAGCGCTGGCGACAGAGTTCACGACTCCAAGACACCGTCCCATGCGATGACGACGGGTCTACCGCGTTTTCACCACCGATTGACACGCGCGATCAGCAAGAGCTTTGGACAGACCACAACGGCAAAGATGATCACAGGGTGATGAGGGATGCGATCCCTTTCAATTCTCGAATCTATGCCATGATATGCTGCCCACGCGATGATGAAAGGACGGTATAGAGTTGAGTCAAAAAGCATCAAAACGCCGACCATCATGGTTCAATGCAACGACAATGCGTCTCCTCCAACAAGGGTATTACCGAAGAAGCTCACCAGAACAAAGAGTACCGCGCCCGTCCCCCCCCTTTCCCTCTCAATGAAAGCCGATAGCAAGCGTCGTCGGGATGCAGGAAAATGCTGCGTCCTATTCGAGAGGTACTGTGGAAAAGAGAAAGAAGTCAGCGCCGCGGTAAGGTAATGTGATGGCGCACTCGGGGACAATGTCGCTTTCTTTGCTCACCTTGCATCCCGTTCAATCGATCACGCAGATGCAGAACAAAGTTCTTGACCGTCGCGTTGGGCCACTGGTCGTTGGAATGCTTCGCGCGGAGCGTCTGCATAATCTGCGCCCAAGACTGCGCGTCGACGCGGAAACACTGCGCGTAGAGGCTCCCTACCCGTCGCAGCGTCTCGAGACACCACATCCAGTCCGCGTGACTGGAAGTGAAGCGAAGGTACAGGTTGTGCTCATGTTGGTCGGAGCCGCCGGCGAACACGGGCCGCCCGCTGCTCGAGGGCCCACGCACGTCGCGGTCGAACTGGATCACCTGCGCGATCACGTAGCGCAGCAGGGAGACGAGGCGCTGGTGGCTGTCGGCGGGCATGTTGCGGAAGCGACGCAGGATGCCCTCGACGGCGGAGAAGAAGCGACGGATCTCCGCGACGGTGTCGATCACGTCGGCGCCCTCGCGCGGCTGGCGTTCGTATTTGTGCAGGTTGTTGAAGATCTTGTAGGCGCGTGCTGTCATGTTGTTGACCGCTTGGGAGGACCAGATGGGGCCTTCGATGGGGACTTGCCGTTCGAGAGCGGCACATGCACGGTCGGAGTTGAGTAAGGTGGCAATCGTCCGTGATAGGGCGCCGTAGGAGATACTGTGACAGCGTTAGCGATGCGTCTTCTCGGTCTGCTCCACGAGTGGGGAGATACCTTGGCTCCGTCCTTCCTGGCAAACTTTGTTGGCGCATCTCGTCGTACGTGTAGTGGTTCGGCTCGAACGCAGAGAGAATTTGAAGCACTTTCTCTCCAGGGCCAGCGGCACCAGGGCGAGGGTCATGCTCACTGTCGCTCGGAGGCCCATCGGCAGCCTCATCTTCGTCTGAATCCTCACTCTCCTCGTCTTCAGAGGATTCCTGTGCCTGCGGCTTTCGCTGTGAACCACGCGCCGGAGCCTTGGAAGAGCTCGCGGTAGCATTCGCCGCCTGTCTCGTGCTCTTGCCTCCTGATCTCGTGGCAGCACGTGAGACAGCTTGGCGTTCATCCTCCCTCTTCGCCATGCCCCTCGTCCTCGCCATACCCTCCCTCCGGTCTCGTTCGTCGATGGTGAGCCTCCTTCCAAATTCGGAAGCAGCGTCGCTGGCCCGTGACATGAGCGATCCTGCCTCCACAGCAGACGTCGGAGCTGAAGTAGTTGGTGAAGACATCTCTCACAGGATTCGACTCCTCGACGTTTCTTATATCCCTTTCTTTCCCACACAACGCCTGCCGACTACGCCTTACCACGCCGCACGACGGGGCTGCCTGCTGTGGATATGCGGGTTCGGTGCGTGGTGAGTCGAGAGGGCTCTGGATGGGGGGGATATAGCCTTCCGGCACAGTCACCAAGCATAGTGTGTTGGAAAGACATCACCGGGTCAAGGCCGTAGTGCCGGCAGCTGGCGGGCAGCGACAAGACATCCTCGCCACGCAGGTCGAATGAACGAAGAGAAGGAAACACCACCACCACCGCCGCCGCCGCCGCGCCCTCACCGTGATCGTGAGCTGTTCCTGCCGCCGCACACAGTGTATGGGGCTGGAGTCAGAGTCGAGTTAGCACTGCCCTCAGTTGCTCATGTTGGGGGAGAGGAGTAGTGCCAGGAACGCCAGTCTACGCCACCTGTTGTTGACTTTCCGCAGGACCGCAGAGCAACACTACTCCAGCTATGCTCTAGTTGCCCTCCTACGCTGATCACGAGTTGGTTCACGCGAGAGCTTGCTCGCCCTGCGGTGGGAAGGAGCAATAGCATTCCTCCGTGGCGAAGGCGGCGTACAAAGTGGATGTTGGTCGCTGCGGGATAGCCTGAGCCGCAGACAATGGCCCCAAAAGTGGACGACATATCAGTTCGCATAGAAGACTTCACCATGGACAGGCCCAAAACGAAGCCATACTGTCCTATCGTTTAAGGCCTGCGCTGGATGAGCTGCGCTCTAGCCTTTCACCTGACAGCAATCTCATGCACGAGCGGTTCAGATGTGGAGCCCAAAGTTGGGACACTGTTGCCGGCTTCGAGCTTCTCTTCGGTGCCGGACTGCAGTGGCCGTATCTGCAGTCGACGTGCGCGGGGGTTCCCTCTCCGCATCAGTACGCGATCCACGCCGCGAAAGCCCATCGTCAAACGCATCGAACCGGCGACAGCGTGAGCACGCCAGACGTCTACACAGGTACAGGGACAGGTACAACAGATGAGGTCGATCTCCGGCTCCGGAGCCGGCCTAACTCTGGGTTGCGACGACCCGGAAGCGCAGGGCTGCGCCGTGCAGCTTAAATATAGATGGCCTGATGAGTGGCTGAAAATGCAGGGCCACCAACAAGCGCCCGGCTCCCACGTCCGTGGTCCAATCGACCAGCCACAATTCAACCATACAGTCGCCGGCGTTGAAGCCCTTCCAAAAACGGATGGTATGGCTGCTCCAAAATGAGCGGGGCAGAAGCACACGGACCGGGGACACCTAGGAACTGGAGAAGATGCATTTGATAAGGAAGTAGTTGGTTGATTGTAGATATCGAGAAGGTGCTTCTCTACCCATGAGGAACCCAACGTCCAGAATGCAAGTCTGTTCGCTTGTCAAGTGCGTGCTGAGAATGCCGCGCTATCAAAGATCAGGTGTCTCCGACACACTCAGAATGCCAATACTAGTCCTGTCCGTTGTGGGTTTTGCTGTGCCAGCTTTTCGCGGCACAGCGATGCGATAATAATCGACTGGCCAGGAGCCTCTCTTTCTGTTCATGTTGCTCATGCACAGATCGACTTCGGTCGTGGGAGGCCTGCCTCCCTCAAGGCCTCAGCCTCAGCCCCGGTGGTATATTCTTCCAAGAGTATCGTTCCACGCTCACATCTGCCGATCGGTCCAGAACGAATGTCGCGTGCAGGGTAGATTCAACAACGGTCATGCTCTCGGGCCGTCACACGAGCTCGCCAGGCAGTCCAGGCAGGCGATCCCCGAGCATACTCATCGACAAGATGGAGTCCTAACCTAGAACGCTCGTCAGCACTGGGAGAAACGTCCGGCACGACGCCTTGACTCACCGCTTACCTCGAACTGCCGCCTGTCTTCGACGCCGCCGCATACCTCGACGTTTCTCGCGAGTTCTGCTCCCTTGCTCTGCCCGTGGCGATGATGTGCCGCAATGAAAAGCTACCCCATGGAAGTCCCGATACCTCAGAGTTGTCGAAATCCTCAGGCTCGGGGGCGCTGTATGCACCAGAAGCTTGCCTCTCGTTCTCTACCTGTCGTTCTGCGTCGTCTTTCTGCTGCTTGGACTTTTCACCTGTGCTGAGATTAGACGTTTTTCACCAGGGCACAGACGGCATGAGACTTACGAAACTTCCTCTGCGCTATTCGATTCTGGATTCTTCGCCTTTCAGCAGGGTCTGTCACCGAGCTCCAGTCATCTTCTGTCGAACTTGAAGACTGCACAGAGCTCTGGTCTGCCTGCGACATGGCAATCGCCTGGCTCTTAACCAATGCCGCCCCTTTGCATGCCACGTTGTCTCTCGGACGGGCTCGAATGGTTTCATATATCGTAACTGGCCGGTATCGTAGTGGTTGACGGAGAAGATGGATTGTTCAGAATGGTGTTGATGGAGCTCGTCGAGTGACTGCTTTATGAACAGAAGCAAGAAAAAACAACAACAAGATGATGCCGGACGCCGAAGACAAGAGTGAAGATGATACTCACAGCGGAAATTAAGTATCCATGCGAAGCCACGACGTTGATGACCTCTTTGCGAATAGAAGGCGCAGAAGCGCACAGCCATGCGGGATAGTAGAAGGAGCCGGGGCCAGACAAGAACAGAATCACCCATATGGAAGCTTCCTTCGGTCCTGGGATAGGCGTGCCGGATGCGGCCCTACAACCCTAAGTCATGGCCTCGTGGTAGGCCTCGCATTTGGTGTCCCGGGCATCACAAGGAGTTTCGAAAAGGAAATAGATGATGTGTGGTTGTCGACAAACCAAAGGATGAACATGCACTTGCGGGATCCCGTCCGGTCGAATCACAGTCCTGCAAGACGGGAGCATGAGTTCTTGTCATGGTGGCCAGGCATCGAGGTCAGTGAACTATTGTAGGAAGAGTCCAAATCATTCCAAAGCGGCGAAAGTCGTCATGCTGAAGTCGATGTCGAAGCTCGGATAGGCCGCTGCCCTATGTGTAGATCTCATCGCAACAGCCGTTAGCGTCACGGACGGTTCCTTCAGGCTGAGTGAGCCTGGGGTCTCGCAAGACTCCAGATGAGGCTGAATAACAGCCCAATTTTGGAGAAAGCTGCGCCAGGACAAAGACGAGTCTGTAGTGCCTGGTACCTTGCGTTTGCAAAACCACAGATGGAAGTCAGAGACTGCAGCACTGAGATCCTTTTCCCCAAGTCCGTCGTTGAAGGTGCCTGAGCGAGGCCCGAGACTCTCGCTATCAGGACTTGTTGTGCGTGTTTGATCCGAGCTCGATGGCGTTACAATGCAGCCGAAATCCTCAAAGTCGAGTCTGCTCGCGCTCTGGCGAGATGCTCCTGGTTGGCGCATGAATCCAACAGACCGCGCGAGGCACAGCCTCACCGCGTCGAGATGGAGATGTTCGTTCGCACAACACAAGGTGCCTTCTCAAGCGCGATTGTCAGCGACATGAACCAGAAGAAGAAGATGGTCTGAAGAAGAGACGTTTCGGAGAGAGCGAAGACGTTCGTTCGGCTGTCGGCGTTCTCCAGCCGCCAAAAGAGCCAGGAGCGGCTTTCCCGTCCAATCACAGCTACCTAATAGACCAGGACCCTGCCACACCTGATTCGGGCGATATGCACGTGCTCGTCACATGGGTGACATGCAGATCATCCGGCTGAAGATCATGTCACTTGGATATGGGTCTGACTCGTCGGAATGAAGTGTGCTGGTGAGAGTTACACTGCGCTGCATCCAATCAAGCTATCAATCATACAGACCGCCGGGCGGCCTCTTCCATTCGCTAAAACCGACGTCTCTCTCACGGCTGTGCAGCCAACACCGTACGCCTGATCAGAAACATTACCAACACGCGGCTGATCAGAACTCTTCGTCTCCCATGTCTGCATCGTCCTCCCCTGAGTCGATGAACACCAACCTGGTTCCTTCGGCGGCAGTTTGCCAGATCTAGATCGCAACATCAGCATGCGTCCGGTCGTCAACGCACGAATAGTAAGACTCACATCGATACTGGCGTACTCATCTAGGGCGGCCTCCAATTGCTGGGCCGTGAAACCCTTGGCCAGAACACGCTCCCTCACTCTCCTCATGTCGAGTTCTCCGCTACCTTCGCCAGTCGCGGCAGCACCGCTCTCCCGCATGCCGCGAATCAAGTTGAAGATCTTGGTGCTGGCAGACTGATCTCCTCTACGGTCCTTGTTGTCATCATACAAGCTGGCTTTGCTGACCTCAACCAGTCGGAGTGCTTCGTCAACATCGTCGGCGATCACTTCATCTGAGAATCGGAGCCTGGCCAGAGCTTGTGACATGCGGAGGATACCCAGTAGAGTTCGGGGTGAAGTGTAGGTAAAAGTCTTCTTGCCGGCCTCGTCACGCTTCTGCTGCTGGCGAAGCCTGACGTAAGCGCCAACGAGGTAATCAGACACTTGCTTGGGTACCACCGGGCGGAAAGAGCGTGCTCTTGCAACCCACTGACGAACCTCATTTGGCGAGAAAATGAGACCGCCGCCTTGGGGCTCAGGGTGAGCATTGTGAATGTGCACATAGGTTACGTGGCGTGCGAGCTCCTCGTCGGCATCTCGAGAAGGCGTATCCAAAAGCAAGAACAGAACGTCAAATCTACTCAGTAGGGCTGCAGGAAGGTTGATGTTCTCGACTGGAGAGATACGAGGGTTGTAACGACCGTAGAGTGGGTTAGCGGCCGCGAGGATCGATGTCCTCGCGTTCAGAGTCGTGGTGATTCCGGCTTTGGAGATAGAGATCGTCTGTTGCTCCATCACCTCGTGGATGGCTGTCCGATCCGCGTCGTCCATCTTGTCGAACTCATCGATGCAACAGGTGCCGTTATCGGCCAGCACCAGCGCACCACCCTCTAGAACCATCTCATCTGTTACTGGATCGCGCATGACAGCTGCAGTGAGACCCACGCCACTGCTACCACGTCCGGTTGTGTAGACACCTCGAGGGGCAACCTTCGTGATGTACTTCAGAAGCTGCGATTTAGCAACACCAGGATCACCCATCAGACACACGTTGATGTCACCGCGAATGCGCATGCCGTCTCCCATTTCCTTGGTGACACCACCGATCAGCTGGAGGAGCAGCGCTTTCTTCACGTCCAAGTGGCCGAAGATCTCTGGTGCGATCGAGCGACTGAGATACTCATACAACTGTCCGGAACGCTCCAGCTCGGTCATTCGTCTGATGGTGGTGGGAGCTAGTACCATATCGTCGTACGCCTTCTTGTGCTGATGCACGTACTGGGCCTCCAGATATGTGTCTGTGAGCAATCCAGCTTTGATTGCCTTGAATCCAGTATATGGTGTAGGTAAGAAGATACCAGCAACGTCGACAACGTCTCCGGGGTTGACTTGTCTGACAAGTTCACCATGGCAATGAATGGTCAATTGTCGAGGAATGTGGCCGACCGGAACCTGGTCTGCCATTTCCTGGATCTTGACCTCCTGGAATGGCAAGAATTTTGACGCTCTGGTTGAGAGGAACAGCTGTCCCTTGGCATTGTTGTTCTTGCAGTCCTCTGATGTGCACTCGACGAGGGGAGTGAATTGTTTCGAGGTGATTGGCTGGAAGATTTCGTGACCGCATCGATCGCACGAGTAGGCGTTGACTTGTACACTTGGTTTGACGTCTGAAACTCTGGTCGCAATCCCACGGATCGTGATGAGATGTCCAAGGTGTTCGCCGCGAACTTGCCGTACAGCAAGCGCTTTCCCGCTCTTCTCACTGCTCGATTCTGAAGCTGTCACTGGCTTGAAATTGAGCGTATACCTTCTTGTAAGCTCCGGTGGGAAAATCGATTCGGGAATGCCACCTTCTTCCGCATCAATGTGTGCCTCTCGCTGCATCAGCACCGTCTCGTTGCGCTTCGAACGTTGGCTCATGATAATATCAAGAACGTCGTCTTTGAAGTTCGGCTCACGATGCGGTCGTGGCATGACTTCATCCGCAGCTCGCGAAAAGATCTCAACATAGTGCTGAGCGTTCTTCTCAATCGAGGAGACGAGGTTTAGGCCAGATGTACCATCCTCGTCAATGCTTCTCTCGTAGTCTCGCAAATCGTCAAGGTCGATCAGAACCTGATTCTTTTTCCGGTCCGCGACGTCCTGCAACGTATTCATATACTTCGTCTTTGACTTCGTTCTTGATCTCACACCGCCCGCGCCATCTTCCACATCATCCATGAAGTCGTATTCGTCACTCGTGCCATCTCCGTCGAGGTGAAGGTCTTCAAGCGCGTCCTCCGCTTCGGTTGAGGACGACTTGAAGTTTTCGAGGAAGTCTTTGAAGGCACCTAGATGGCATTAGCGAGCGATGCAAGCGATGCGATGGGCAACATACTCTGTTGCTCGGCGTAATTGACGATGTTCTTGTAGGTGAGGAGAGCCATTGCGCATGGAAAGGCAGCGCAGCCAAGGTGCGCTCAGTCTTATCCTGTCTCGTCCAATCCGGCGACTCTTAAATGCCTTACCGTCACTTGAGAACAAGACGCAAGCTGAACAGCTGAACAGGTGTGAGTATGTGCATCTGAGAAAGAGAGAGCGAGCTTGCGCGCTTCCAACGCGTCTTCGCGTCGGAGTTCGACTAGCGTGACACTTAGTAAGCTTGGCGGTCTGTGCGCGCAAAGCCGGTATCAAAATTCTTCCTGTCGCGCTTGCATTCCTTCATCATGAACAACGCAAATTTCAACACTGCCTTAAAGCATTTTCGAATCGAGAGCCCGCCGTGCATGCCACGGTGCGTGGCTCCATGACGACGAAAACCGTCTGTGCTAGTGAAGAGCGACGTCAGAGGATCTTGGGTGCCGTTGGCTTCTTTTCTTTCGTGGAGTCGAGGGCAATGATCAGCTGTACAATTCCGACAGGCCTGTCAAGATGGATAAATCGAGCGGGCTTCGGTAATGCGCATATCTGCACCGTCTATGTACATGCCGCAACTCGACAGCTTCGCTGGCGAACACCGGCGGTCACAAAGGTCGTTTCCGAACTCTACCAATCGGCGGGCAATAGAACTGCACTGGAGTCTGGAGACTTGTCAGTTGACCAAATTCTTGGCGACTAGGCACCCGGCCAGTTCCCGCTGCGTCGATAGGTCATATGTTGCACCGAGGTAGAAAGAGTTCAACATTCGTTCCGTCACTCGGAGTGATTATGAATGGCAGGTGGTATCGCTGATATGTTGAGAACTCACGCAAGCATTCTACAACAGACCTTCGATGCTGTCGAGCAGTTCTGGCGTATTTTCACTCATCTTGGCGATGTTCGTTGTCGTAGGTGAATCCATATCCATGCCGCCGGCTCAATCTCGGCGTTGGGTTACACGAACTCTCACTAGGTCTTGATGCGACTTCGCCTTTCGAATCCTCCGCAACACCTCTCCAACTTCTTCTGCTTTCTTGTCTCTACTATTCGCGATATCCAACCCCAGCGCCACAAATGCATGATCAGAACAATGCTCGGCCTCACCATGAGCTCGTCTTGCATAATGCATTATGACTGGCACAGGAGCGGGGCCCGGAGCAGGGCAGCTTAATCACCGATCCACCTGTTCATGAGAGCACACGTCCTGTCCTTGACCTTTCTATTCCTCTGTATATATTCAACACCCTGTCAAAGAAAAATAAAACGCTTCTCGCACAACGGACAACGGCTACCCGGTGAAGCATTATTCGCGTTGCTGTGCAAACATTCACACTTCTACTACGCTCCCGCCCGGAAGTCCTTTGGTGGCCCGAAACTCAGTACAGGCAAAGGGATGCCGAGCGTGAGACATGCCGCGTGTCCAAATCTCGCCTACAGATCTGGATGTACGTGCTATGCAGGCAACGCAACTGGCGATACGCTGGGATTTCCGCCTGGTAATGTCTCACTGTGTTTCTCATACTCATACTCATACTCATCGCCTGGAATTCCGGCCATCACTCTCGCTCCGGCCTTCTCCACTGGGAAGAGGGTCCACACGATCTCGACCTCACCCCAACGGATTCTCCACGGCGCTATGGAACGGCATTTATTGGAGTACTTTGGGCTCCCCTTTCTCCGTCGTTTTAACCTTCCGCCAAACAAGCGATCGTGCAAGCCTCCTCCCGTGCAGCTCACTTCTGCCTGGGTATGCACAATCACGGAACGCCAACCTTCCGAATTAGATGCAGAAAGGCGCGCAAGCGAGGTAGGTCTACTGTCTTCTAGCACTTCTTCCTCTGGACAAGCACGTCGCATCATCTACTCAAAGTTCTATCCTTCTATCTTTGATCTAGACAAAAATAATATCGGTCCGCGTTCTGGGAGAATTGTTGACCGCCCAAGAAGGCTTGTACCGGCACACCTACGGAGCCAAGCCTGGCGAGTGTCCCCTCATCGAGCTCGAGTCTAGTTGGCAAGACTTGCACAAGCACACAAGGTATGCATTTCTGGAAAACAAAGTCTGCAGTGTCATCTGGCTCCAAGGCCTGTGGTAGGGAGCATAAGCACTAATGATGGTCCCTCAAGATCGCGATTTGCGGCATGGCTACGACGAAACACCATACGCCAGGCTTTCTAGGTGGCGATTTGCCGGAATACCTGGAGACAGCATATCAAGAAGGCCACGACGCCGACATACCGACAAATGCAACAACAACTCAGGAGGTCAAGCAACAGACGCCCGCTGTTAGACCCGACAGCAATATCAGCGACTTGGAAAAAGCCGATCCTAATGAGCGCTCAGAAGCGACATCGATCACATCGCCTGTCACCGGTGTTGCAGCCGCACACGAACCGGAAAAGGCGCCTGCTGAGGTTACGGAGGCAGTTGAGAACCCCGATCCCAACATCGTGTCATGGGATTCCGACGATGATCCTGCAAACCCCGTGAACTGGAGTACGGGCTTGAAATGGGGCAACATTGCTGTGCTCTCTACGTTGACGTTCCTCACGCCACTAGCATCTTCGATGTTTGCGCCTGGAGTACCGCAGCTGATGAGAGAGTTCGGGACGGACAGCAGTACACTCGCGACGTTCGTGGTTTCCATATACGTCTTGGGCTTCGCGGTCGGGCCGCTATTGATCGCACCAGCTTCAGAGCTGTACGGCCGATTGATCGTATATCACGTCACGACTATTGCCTTCATCATCTTCACGGTAGCATGTGCCCTGGCACCATCGATGAGCTCGCTGATAGTCTTTCGCTTCCTGCAAGGATGCTGGGGCGTCACGCCGGTCACCATAGGAGGTGGCACAATTGCTGATCTGATGGCACCTGAGAAGCGAGGAGCTGCAATGGCGATATGGGCCATGGGGCCACTCCTTGGACCAGGTTGGTTTCGGGAGTAATCGCAAATGAGAGCACTACTAACCTCGAGTAGTGATCGGGCCTGTTGCTGGTGGCTTCTTGGCTGAAGCGAAAGATTGGCGGTACGTCTAAGAGTGCAAGTGACTAAAAGAAATATGGCTGATTTCTCACACAGATGGATCTTCTGGGTCATTGCAATGGCGACCGGCTTCACTTTTATCCTCGCTCTTCTATTCCTTCGCGAAACCTACGCACCGATACTTCTAGCCCGCAAGACTAAACACCTCCAGAAGGCGACCGGCAACATGGACCTCCGGAGCAAACTCGACAATGGCCTGAGCCCCAAACAACTCTTCATTCGCGCCATCGTCCGCCCGTCTAAGCTCATGTTCCTCTCCCCCATCTGCGGCCTCATGAGTCTCTACATGGCCATTGTTTATGGCTTTCTCTACTTGCTCTTCACGACCTTCACCTTTGTCTTCGAAGAGTACTACGGCTTCTCGCAATCGACAGTCGGATTGGTCTACATCGGCCTGGGAGTAGGCAATTTCATTGGACTTGGTGTCATCGGTGGAAGCTCTGACCGGATGATGAATTACCTTGCGAAGAAGAAAGGAGGAGGCATCAAACCCGAGTATCGGCTGCCGCTGCTCATGTACGCTGGGCCTTTCATTCCGGTTGGTCTCTTCATCTACGGCTGGACAGCACAGTACCATGTCCAATGGGCTGTGCCTTTACTGGGGACGCTGTTCGTCGGTGTTGGATTGATGGGCTGCTTCATGTGCATCAATACCTACCTGGTCGACACTTTCACGCTCTACGCCGCGAGCGCGATGGCTGCGAACACGATTCTGCGGAGTCTGCTTGGCGGACTCTTCCCGTTGTTCGGGTTGAGTATGTACAACAGTCTTGGACTCGGATGGGGAAACAGTCTACTGGCGTTCCTTGGGGTGGCACTGTTGCCAATCCCGTTCATTTTCTATTATTATGGCGAGAGGATACGGACGAATCCAAAATGGCAGGTGAAGCTCTAGAGATGTGTATGCAGCACGGGATATAATGTAGTGATACAGTGTACATGGCATGATTGCATGACAAGCGCTTGAACGCTGAGCAAAGTCTTTCCCCCCCAGCCAGATATGTCTCCCCTGGACCATCATGGTGCCATCGATGCCTTTATGCAAGGTCTTCGCCCGTGACATGGGAGACGCCTGGGAGGCAGAAATTGCTCCAAATTGAGCCGTACTCTTTGCAACAGGTGGCCTGAAGCATCTAGCCGTAGTCACCATCTGTGGTGTGTTCTGATGCAGCTATTCTGTCGCAGACCACGTTCACCAAGCTCTTCACTTCGCCTTCCTCATCTTGAGCTTTCGATCTCTTCTCGCGATATCTCCCATCCCCTTCGCCTTGGCTTTCTTCCCGTTCTTCTCCTCCTCTGCCTCTCGAGCCTTCTTCCTCTCAGCCTTCTCATCCACCTCCACAAGCCAATCGCTCTCCGGCATGCCCTCTCCCTTCTTTCCCTTGTACCCGTACTTGGGAACCCAATCGCCCTTCGCCTCGTCAAACACCAACTTTCCGTCCTTCTTCTTCGCTTTGATCCCCTTCTTCTCTGCGAACTTCTCCCATTTCGTCTTTTCCTTCTCCTTCGGTACAGGCTTTTCTCGAGGAAGTTGAGTCTCCGGCGCGGGAAGATCTATTTGCAGACCACCGTCTTCGTCGGATCGCTTGATGGGACAGGTTGTGAGGAGCTGATTTATGAGAGCCTGGGCGCAGGATTGTGCGGTTTTCTTGAGGATTTCTTCTTTGTTGGTGGGTGTGAAGGTTGGGAGAGGATTCGAGTCTATGCAGAGCATGTGGCCGAGATCGAAGGTGTAGGGTTGCGCACGCGTCTCTGATATTTCCATTTCTTCTGTTGCCATCTTGCGACTTTAATTTCGGATGTGGATGCTCAGAGAAAGGTGTTACAGAGGGACTTTTTTCATATGCGCATCGGTATTCGGACTGAGCCCTTGAGGCTAGCGGTAAAGTCTAATTTAGCCAAGATTTCGCGAAGTGGGATGCGAAATCTTTTGGTGGGAAAGTGCGGCAAAACGCCCATTTGCGGAGTCAGATACGAGACATCACTTTCGCTTTGAGGAAAAGAGCGAGAACACGCTTGCTGAAGACATTTGTTGGCTTGGCGGCAAGAGCGCGCGGAATAAGAGCACGGGCTGAGCAAGGCGGAACCACCTATTTCTTTTACCCGCACCGGCACCTTCGACTTTACCTCCCGACACGACATCTGAGCACCACACGAAATCGACAAGATGCCTGGCGCGCCTAACCTCACCATGGTGGAGGGCTCCTTCGAGGAGCTCGCCACCGAATTCGCGACATACCTCAATATTGAAGACGTCCCCACAAGCGACCGCGATGCCACCCTCAAGACGCTCGTGGGCGCCAGCTCAGCGCTCAACAGCAAGCCAGAGAGGGAACTACAGGCCGCATACAACATGCTGATCCACCTCATCTCCCAAGCGCCCGAACCAGATCCATACATTGCGCGCCTGTGCAAATACCTCACCCAACCCATCACATCCTCCCCACAAAACGGGGCCGGCCTCGCTTTGGGGATCCTCAGCACGATATTCAATACCACTCAGCCCGACGATGAGACACGATTCCACATTCTCCTGGCAATCATCGATGTGATCAAGAGCTCGGGTAACTTCGTCACACTTGAGCCGCAACTCAAGAACGTGGACAGCTGGGTGCAGGAGTGGGAGCTGGAGCCAGCCGAGGCGAGGAAACTCTACCTTGCGATCTCAGATGCTGCCGCCAAGAGCCCACAACAGAGCTACTTCTATCTTTTGAAGGCGCTCAAGACCATCCAAGACGATGCCTCTTCGCAAGAAGCGCATGACCTCTCCATTCGCGCTTTGAAGCTTGCGCTGGAGAGCAAGAAGCACTTCGACTTCCAAGACCTGACTGCATTTGAGAGCATCCAGGCGCTTCGTACGTCGGATCCAACTTGGATGGAGTTGTTGGAGATCTTCAGCTCCGAGAACTACGACGACTTCCAGGACTTCAAAGAAGCTAACGGCTCGTTCCTCTCCGACAACAAGGTCAACGAGAGCTTTCTGGATGAGAAGATGCGAAAGCTCACTCTCGCTTCCCTTGCTGCGCAGGCATCGTCAACGCGGACATTGCCATACGAACAGATCGCCAAGGCTCTGCAGGTGCCCGTTGGAGACGTGGAGAGATGGGTGATTGACAGTATCCAATCTGGCTTGATCGAGGGCAAGCTTTCGCAGCAGAAGCAGGAGTTCTTGATCCACCGCAGCACCTACCGAGTCTTTGGCGAGAACCAGTGGCGCGAGGTAGCAAGTCGGTTGGAGACGTGGAAGAGCAGCTTAACGAATGTCTTGGCTGTTATCCGGGCGCAGAAGGAAGAATTCATTACCGAGAAGGAGGCTGAAGTGTCTGGTGCAGGAGTTCAGAACGGCCAGGGTTACAGGCCGGGTCGAGGACAGAGAAACGCGCCCGAGCGGAGTCAGCAGCAGGCTGTCGAGGTAGAGTAGGAGTCCATCTTCCTACATGAGCATGAGCGCCGGCGTTGCGGTTAGGGCTTTACGGATGTCTGATCACGAAACAAGGGATTCTCAAGTTGAGAGGTATCTTGAGTAGCAGAGTATGAGCTTCATGGCGTTTCCTGCATGAAGACCGCCGAGATACTCACGTAGCAACGGGGATCGAAAGTGAAAAGAACTCTCCTACCATCTCATATCTTCCATCCAAAATCCATCTTCCCCATCCCCGTCATCGTCTACCTCCAGCTCGCTCGCTGCTTCTTGCAGGGCACGAGCCTTCCTTAGCTTCACCAGTTGGTGGTAGCCGTCATACGATTTCCAATCCGCGCTCCCTTTGACTCCATACAGGATGCCTCGAGAAGCAACGTCTCCCAAAGTGATGCCTGTGGCGGACTTGATCGTAGTAACATCGCTCCAGTCCTCCTTCGTACAGACTTGGACTTCCGTGAGTGGTGGCTGAGTCAGGAGCATCCGGCGCCAGAATGCTTCCACATCATTTCGAGGGAAAAGTGAAATAGTAAGGAGACTGAAGAAGGGGTTTTCCAGACGAGGACGGTGACTGGTAGGTGCAAGTGGTTTCAGGAAGAGATGTTCTTGTACCACCTTTGATGTGCGAATCATCTTGTGCCATTGCTGGCAGACTCTCTGGATGGGGAGGATTTCTTCTGGCTGGAGGAGCAGGAGGACGGTTTCTGCTAGCTCGGTGATGTTGAAGACGGCGTAGCAGGCTGTCATTGACCTTGGTGGCTGCTGATCGTTAGGTGGGGAGGACTAGTTATCAGAGGGTAGTTTATGGCCTTACCGTCATGACTCGAGCTTTTCGCTTGTGTCCATTTAACATTTGAAGTGTTCCTGTGCTTGTCAGTTGGGTTAGAAGGAAAGTAGCAGAAAGGTCTACAACGGGATGTCGCTGTCGAATGCCAGGCTGCCTTCGGCAAAGGCCATGACGGGCCGAGACTGCCCATTTGGGCCTAACATGACTTACCTGAGTCACAATTGCCTATTGTCGAGGTCCAAAAGAGGTCGTTGGAAGGGGTACCTTACATGTAGTAAGCAACTTAGCTTTCACATGCTGTCCGTGCGCAGTGGGAGAGAAGCTTCGACGCCAGTCCACTAAGCTCGCATCATCCTTCGACTCCCACCCAGCACAGCACTCCTTACCACCGATCATGGCGACGATACTATTCCCGCGAGCGACTTGTCTTCGACCCATCACATCGGCCACGCGCACACTGTCGACGCCGACGATCCATCTCAGAGCAGCATTCAGCGTTCTCACGAAATCAAACCCGCAACTCCCGTGCAACACATTCACACCAAGCATCACAGTAACATTACCACAATCGAAACAATGCGCCCCAGTACAAATCGGTCTACGCCATGCTTCCTCGCCTAGCCAGGCTGCGGCCTCCGACGCCGTGCCCGAACACATCCTGACATGGGACCGCTTCTTCGACCTACGAAAGAAACGACGATGGATCAACCTGGGCTGCTCTATTGTAACGGCAGTCGTAACAGTAGGAGCGGTGACACCAATTCTGGCGAATCAAGACTTTGACACATGGGGTGCGCAAATATCCGGACTCGATCCCGTTATTGTGCTGGGAGTTTCGACTTTCGCGGTAGCAGCGGGTGGCTGGCTGTGTGGTCCTTCGTTTGGAAGCGCAATGTTCAGTCTTTGGGCGGCGAGGAGAGGGTGGAATAAATTGATTGCGGAGGTAAGTTGAAGAGATGGAAGAGGTCGTGCTCCGGCTGACGCATCGAAACCAGAAAGAAAAGTCCTTCTACGCTCGCATCAAGCGATATCGTGCCGATCCATCCGCTTCGAGCCCGCAGAATCCGATTCCCGACTACTACGGCGAGAAGATTGCAAGCGTGAAAGACTACCGGAGATGGTTGAAGGACCAGAAAGCCTTCAACCTGAAGAAGAACAAGAACATGATTTGAAGATGCGAAAGGCAGGTGTAACTTGCAGTAATTACCACGGAACGCAGGCATTTGCAGGGGAGTCATGGACACGGGCGCGGCGTTTCAATGGCGCTCTTTCGGGAAAAGCAAAAGATGAAAGCGTCGTGTGCATATATGTACAAATGAAGCGAAACCAGCTAGCGCATGCCTGGGAGACTGACTGGAGGCGTCAGAAGTACAAAATCAACGACAATCCGTCTTGTAAAGGCCTCCGACTTTCCTCTGTCACTGCTGACATTTACACAGCCTTGTCGCTGATGTGAGAGATCGAGAGGTCGGTGGTCGATTCGTTTCCATCTAGAACGGATCAGGCGAAGGAGGGAGATACCTCTGCAACAGGATGGTTTTAAGCCAATGCTCGGGCATGGCTGTCTCCAGACACAATTTGCGGCATCGAGACAAGGAGAAGCGATTGCTGCATCCTCCCAACGCCGAGCTCTTTCAAGATCAATTTGCCTGTTCCATTCGGCTGTCGTTGCTTTCTACCTATGGACTCTCTAGAATTTGGCCCCAATCTTCTTCTCGTGTTCAATCTGCTCTGGATCCACGATAATGATGGCTTTACCCTTGAGCTTGCCGCTGTGCACCTTCTCAACCAGCTCCTCGATCTTGTCCAGTCCTTGGAAGTGCTGCGTGGTCACCGTCACACCGTGCTTCGCAATCACATCCAACATCTGCATACTCTCCTCTGCACTCGAAATCAAGGAGCCCACAACCCTGATGTCTCGGAAGATGATCTCCGGGAAAGGAATCTCAATGATATCCGGCTGTGCAATCTGCACCATCGTCCCGTGCATCTTCGTCACGGCACACGCGATGCCCGCAGCATCCTTATGATCCGACAAGCACACCGCGCTATCCACGCCTTGCCCATTTGTCACACCATGGATCTCCTTCACAACATCCTCTTTCCCCTTCCTCGCATCCGCAATAATATCCGCACCATAATGCTTCGACAACTCCAGCCCTTCATCCCTAGCATCCACACCAATAACTTTCAACCCCATCGCCTTGGCGAACTGGATCCCCAAATGTCCCAATCCACCCCCTGATCCCACAAAGGCAATCCACTCCCCACTCTTCAAGCCCGTCTTCAGAATACTCCTGAAAACCGTCCTTCCCGCACAAGCCAGCGGAGCCGCACTCATAAAACTCACCGCATCCGGCAATTTCGTCGTATTCCTCATATCGCAGACCGCATATTCCGCAAAACATCCATTCGTCGTGACGCCGATGTGGCCCTGGATGTGTGTGCAATACTGCCGTTGGTTTTCCGGGCCCAGACAGTCGCCACACGCTCCACAGGGATGTAAAGGCAACCCGCACATGACTCGGTCTCCGAGTTTGAACTTCTGCGAGGCGTCGGAGCCGAGGGCGACGATGGTGCCGCTTCCTTCGTGGGAGGCTATCTGTGGCAGAGGGGCGCCGAAGACGCCTTGTTGCACCATGCCGTCGGTGTGGCAGTTGGATGCCACGGCTACTTTTACGAGGATGTCGGGTGGGGTGAGAGCAGAAGGTTGAGGGACGTCGACCTGGGAGATGTTCTATCAGTTGGGTTCGCAAATTTTGGCAATTGTTAGAAGGGCGAGGTCCCCTCACCTCACGAATCTGGTACGGTTTCTTGAATTCGACTACCTGTATCGCCCTCATCTTCTTGGGGATCTGTGGTTGGTTCGAAGCCATGATTGTTGGGTTCCTTCCTTATTCGGCTAGAGGATATTTGAGTGGATGAATTGCAGATGCAACGAACACCTGGATGGTTTCTTGGAGGGTTGATGGTACAGCGACGAGGACTCCTCAGAAGGATCAGTCGACTTGCTGTTATTGACTTGCTCTCGAAAATGCGGACCTCGTGCTGTAGTGCGAGGGGTCAGGCGGGGCACGAGGGTGATGTCAGAGGCACTGCAGAGTCCAGCTGCTGTGGATATGCGCATGTCAAAGGTTATTTGTAACATGCCAAGAACTTTGATACTGACATTCAAATGTATCTCTGCTACTCACATGGCATGCCGTCAAACGCCATGACCCCAATGTGCTGGCTCTGTGCTTGCTCGTGGAGCTTCAATTCTGTACTGAGACAGTATATAAAATGCTCGTCCTTACAAGCTACCTTGGAAGAGGCCGAGCATGCCGTGGCTCCGCTCATGCGTAACCATGTGGCACCTACTTGCTGATTGACTGTCACCAAGTGGCTGACTGTACCCCTCGCCGCACAGTGCCTGCTGCAAGCCTCTGGTTGCGGCCTCTCTAGTTGACTTGCAAATGCGCCGTTCTTTCGTGGTGCTCCGACATTCACATCGACCGTTGTAATGGAAGTCCGGTGCATGCCTCAGCTCGGAAGCTTTGCCTCCTCAGCATAAATCCGTGATCGGTGCGCTCGCTTTCAGGAAAATGCCAGTCCTTCACTTCGTTGAGCTCATGCTGGAAACAATCTCATCCTCACAGGACCTGGAAGGAGTCGACGGTGACGCCTGTTGGATGAACATGGGAGGCAAGTCAATCCAGCTAATCAAAACTTTAATCGCCAAGAGGAGTTCAATGTTTCAAAGGTTCGTTGCTGCGATGAACCCTAGATCGGTTTCAATGAAGACCATTAGAGATGCCCGCTTTTCCCAGTCTCTCTATAGGGAAGTAGTCAGATGTCGCTTTCGCTGTTGTCGTCTTGGCACCGGGCGTACATCCTATGAGAAGAGCTTCGGGGCCCTATCACATGTTAGCATTGATCTGTAGTGGGAGAAGGAGGTAAGAGCCGCGAATGCCGTAAGAGCCGCACCGGATCGTGAGTACAGAGTAGTGCTGTCGTCAGTCGGTGCTCTGCTTCTCTGCTCACGGGGAGCTTTGCTATGAAGAGTTTGAATGTAGAATGCTGGGGATATCTTTGTGGCGCAAGTCATACGGACACAAGTACCATTGATCAAGACATTGACCACCGTGAATTCGCTTTGAGACGTCACAGGACGAGTGATGAGATGGCGTCCGTTACCGAAGTCAATGCAGAGGAGCTCGGAGTAACTCTATCCCCACATTGCGTGTCGATCCGGGTCATTCTGCTTTCGGCATGGTGTTTGTCAAAGCAACTATGCACGTCGCGCGTGCAGGCACTATTCTCACGGGTCATTGTAGCGAGATTACAACAGTTTTCCAGCCATATCCAGCGAGATGGATGGAGGCTAATGCTTGCGAAAGTGTGCACCCGGAACAAGGAGTTTGTCTGATCTCGCAGATCGAGATTGGTATACACCATACATGTTGGAAGGATTCATTCCAATGGCGCCGCAACGAGGTCATTTGGCGGCGGTAGGGACCGCAACGTGGAGAAGCTTGAGTTTGCCGCGTGAGCCTCTTCTGGAAGAAGAGATGCAACGGCGCTTCGTCCTCATTATTAGGGTGGTCGGGTGAAATGATTGCCCTTTCGAGCTTCTGCCGTCGCCGTCGGTTGTCTCGCCATGCCTTAGCCGAAGGCGATCGACATCGTGCAGTTGTTTTCCAATCGATCCAGGAGCACCATGAATCACTCCAACCAGTCACATGTCGTTGGTCCTCAAGATTGTCCACCCAGGAACATGCAGCGAGGCTGCATCGCGCCGTGTACTCCGCATTGTGACCGAGGTTGATCTACGGCTTCAGAGGTTATAACACTAGAGCTATGTTAGTAGTGCCAGTCTTTTGGAGTTGATCTTGGTGCATTGCGTTGATAAAGAGCGCGTGCCCTACTCTGCCTACCGCGAGTTGCCTTTACCTCCTCTCTCTCTGACTGCCTTCCAATTCGACTTTGCAAACGAGTGCACTCCGCACGTTCTCAGAACGCTCGTCAAGATGCAGAGCGGCGCAGATTACGACTATGCCACCAAGGGGGCCAGCGGCAATGGCGACAATACCTACCTCCAGAAGGTGCGAACCGAGGGGAGCATCACCATCACGCCGGAGATGTTCGAGCGCATGTACCTTGGTCCACAGACCAAAGTCTCCGGTGACCTTCGAAAGGTCCTAGGAAACCCAACACCGATTGGTCTGGGCGGCTTTTTGATCGCATACTGTCCTATCATTTTCTCGATTCTCGGATGGCGGGGATTCACCAACAAAGGTGAGGCCACTGTGGGAACATATTTCTTCAGCGGTGGTCTTCTGGCGATCATCTCCTGTATTCTGGAGTTCATTTTGGGCAACACTTTCCCGGCAACATTCTTCGGCGTCTTCGGAGCATACTTCCTGGCATATGGTGCGAACATTGTCCCTTCGTTCAATGCCTACGCTGGATATTCGCCAAATCCAACAGGCAATCCGGCAGCGGGAGAGAATTCCCCAGAATACAACTCCGGGCTTGGTGAGTGATCGCAGAATTCGCGGGGAAGGTTTTCGCTATCTGACATGTGGCCAGCGTTCTGGAATTTGATGATGGCTATCTTCACCTTTTATTGCATGATTTGCGCGCTCAGGATCAACTTGATCTTCTTTCTGACCTTCTTCTTCCTGATGCTCACCTTCATCTTCGTCTCAGCAGCTCAATGGGTCATTTTCGAGCCTGGAATGACTGCCGTTGGCATGAAATTATTGACGGTAAGTGCCGAGAATTGCTGAGACATTCCTCGAAAACGACTGATGGTTTGAGCAGGCTGGCGGCGCAACCGGCTTCGTGGTGCTGATATTCGGCTGGTATCTGCTCCTAGCCCTGATGCTCACGACCGTTGACTTCCCATTCGACCTTCCTGTGTTCGACCTCAGCCACATCGTGCCAAGCGGTTCGGACATCAGAAACAAGAAGGGCAATGGAGATGTTGAGAAGGGCGAATAGGAATCTTCCAGCGAATGCGTCTCTGACGGGAGAGGATTGAGGACATCGGGGATAAGGTATCCGCTGTGCTGGCTCCTGGATCGCTATGCTTGAAAGCCCGATACGTTGATGAGCAGGAAAAAAGGAAACGTCTTGTAATGATCCAAAAGTTGAAGTAGTAGGTCAGCAAGTTTTGCTATCCAAAGCTCAGATTGGTTTGCGGTCCGTGTGGAGCGGGATGGTCCGTGCGTGTAGACTCCATCTTGAGAAACTCCTCCTCCCCTCCTGTCTATTCTCTTCTACAATCGCTAAGTTCGCGCACTGCATCAGCGCTCTCTGAACTTCGAGGGGCCTCACGCCCAGCTAATCCCATCAAGACCTTGCAGATGCTGTTTCGAGAGCGTCTTGGGCCTTTGGCGGGCTCAAGATTATCCCTCCGATGCTTCGAGGCTCGTGAGCCATCACCACGCGGACGGAACATCTCTTGGTCCAATTCGGCTTCTCACGCTGCCTGTAATAGCTACAGCCACTAGAGTACCTGTATAGAACGTTCGGAAGAGCATGGATTCGTCTGACCTCGAAAGACTCCAACTGGGGAGAAAGAGCCGTGTGTACACTCTGTCATCCCGGGGCTCATCATCCACCATCTTCCTATCCCTCAAAGGTCCTGAGCGAGATCTCATGGTGGAATGTACCGATTTTTGGCATGACAACGGGACACCGACATACCTCAAGACTCCCAAGTCACCCGTGTCATTCAGATGCAAGGCGGCAACGTCAGATTGAGAAGACATCGGAGAGTTCCGGAGATGTATGGCGGTTCTAACGTGTATGCTCCAGGCTATTCCGCGCTACGAGCCTACGGGAGAGAGCACTGAGCCGGAAAACAATCACCATCGGGCTGATCGTCCTCGGCCACCACTACCAGCTTGCAAGCAAATCTTCTGTGCCCGTCACCCGTTAAGTATATTGTGGAACGCGTCACTTGCTTCAAGAGAGTGCATGAATTGTGCTGTTGGTGTTGCTGTGGTAATGGCATTGTCTTGTTGACTAAGCGATACCTAAACGCTCCTTATCCACTTCACATGCGTTTGCAGCAAAGTTTGTCAATCCTAAGCGAAAAGCTTCGGCCCGCAAGACACTAGCTCAGACACCCGCTTTCAAACCACCACCATCACGTAAACACTCGAGTCGCAGTCCTTCCAAACACACTGCGCTCAGACCGGAGCGTCAGCCAACATCAACCCTACCATGCCGACGCTGACACCAATTGAGGCGCATTTTCAGCGCCTCGACGACGAGAAAGCGTCTGGTCAAGGGGAGAAGGCCAAAGACAAAGCACAACTCGACGAGTATCGCCAATGCTTTGATGCTTCTCGCGGCTTCGAGGACGACAAGGACTGGCTGCCGCAACTGAGCAAAGCCACGGCCGCTGCGGACGCCAAGGTTGCCAAAGCCGCCACGAAGACTGCTAACAAGGAAGCTCAGCTCAAGAAGCAAGCTCTGAACGCAGCAGCACAGAAGTGGTCCTTTGATACCATGCAGGCGGCCTCACAAGCGGCTCTGCAACCACCGCCCCACCACCCTCCATCTCCATCACCATCACCGCCTAAGCTCGCCCAATCCAAAGCTGAAGCGGCCGGGACTGCTCTCGCCGCCGCGGAATCCCGGCATCGATATCTCATGCGGACTTCGCTGGCGTATCGTCAGAGTCTAGGCGCCGATCGCATGCGGGACACCGACTCTGACGGCCCATCAATTCGCTCTCAGCCAGACATCACCAATTCCTACCCATACCAAGATTACTCCTTCATGCGGCAGGGCATGGACGCGGGCCGCGACGGTTTGAACAACAGGCCAGATGACGATACTCAGTCGCAAGCCAGTAGCTCATACTACTCGGCGGCGAGCAACGGTTCAGGAAATGAGAGCAAGCGTGCACAGGCAGGCTACTACAGCAGCACCATGCCAGCACAAGCTCTTGTCACTGTCCATCCGCCATATGCTTCTACGGGACTGCGTACATACCAGTACCATTATCCGCAGCCAGGATATCGTCAGCAAAGCCCTACTCGCTCAGAGGGCAGTGGTCACGCTGCGACCTCTGCGCTCAACGCTCATCCATACGCGCAGGCAGGCTATTCCCAACAGAACCCTACTCCCGCAGAGGCCGCTACAACTGCTGCCCACAACTTCAACCGCAATCGCGATCAATCGTCCCAACCGGTTGGCTACAGCGGGGGCCCACATGCGCAACATACGAGTCCACTCAAGGCGACGACGGAGAACCAGAGCGCATACAACAACCTCTACCCGCAGACGGGCTACTACGATGGCGCCGATGCACCCTACTACTTCAATGGGTACAGCTGGAGCGGCCATCAGCCTTGAAAATGAAGGAAGGAAGAATGGAGTACCACTGCATCGGGCCCAAGACGAAGACGAACACAACAGGGCGCTTGGAAGAGATTTGGCTTTAGGGCAGTGAATAGGAGAACGTGCTGGTTTGGAGGCATGACGGGTTCAGTGTGGATTTTTCTCAGCGAAGCAGAATCATAGAGGGCCAGAGCGAGTGATACCCAGAAACTCGGCAGTTTTGAGTAGAAGTGACAATGGAATGTACTCGAGATGAAACTAGTTTTCGAGTGTCTTTTTAATAAGGCTCGCTTGTAGCGGCGATCTACTACTGATGGCTGTGCATGCACACAAGACCAGACTGGGCATGGGAGCTGATCGTGTCGATCTAGTCTCTTTTCTCCCACTAGCTACATGTGTTACCTTTTCTTTTGAAGAAATATGTGTATTACGAGATCAAGCTTCGCTCTTTGAAACGTATTTCTTTGAGGCACTGTCTGTGAGAGAGATAAAACGTCCGTGCTCGTTGCTCAAGCGAAGCGAAGCGAAGCGCAGGGACAGACATAAGGTATATTGACGTCATGCTGTAGAAACACAGGGGCTGTGCTGTGCTGTACTGTGCTGTACAAACCAAGGTAGACACAGGGGGCAAGAAACAAAGCTCCAAAGTCCCATTTCAACGGGTCTCGAGACACACACAGTCCAATCCAAGCATGCCGAAACGCAAGAATCCCGTAAAAGCAAAAGCAAAAGACCAAGAACAAGACCAAGAACAAAACGACTTCACCGCCGACAATCCCAACCATTCTGGTCTGAAAGATCCCACACTCGACTCTGACATTTCCGTCTCCGCCAACAACAATAAGCAAGACACAGAAGACGCTGAGGAGGAGGAGAATTTTTCGCATTTCACGATCCCGTTCGACGGGAAGCAACAGATTGTCTGCGAGAGACGTGGCGGCGGTCGCGAGACGAAGGATTGGGATCATGAGTTTCCATCTCTCATCTTCACGCACGGCGCCGGTGGAGGAATCGCGAACGCGGCGACGAGGGATTTCGCCGTGGGGTTTGCGAGGGTGGGGATGGGGGATGTGGTGTGTTACCAGGGGACGATGAATTTACGCCATCGGGTGAGGGGGTTTGAAGCCGTGATTGAAAACTGCTTGGAGGGGAGGGAGGGGACGGGGAAGAAAGTGGCGATCGGGGGACGGAGTATGGGTGCTCGCGCGGCGGTGTTGACGGCGTTGGGGGAGAAGAAGAGGGAAGCCGTGGAGGCTTTGATCTTGGTCTCGTGGCCTTTGTTGACGGGCAAGGGGGAGCGGGAACTGGAGCGGAGAGAGCAGATCCTGCTGGATCTTCCGGAGGAGATGGATGTTCTGTTTATTCTGGGGTCGGAGGATAGGCAGTGTCCTCTGGAGCAGTTTATGGAAGTGAGGCAGAAGATGAGGGCGAGGAGTTGGGTGGTGGAGGTTAAAGGTGCGGATCATGGGATGAGTGTGAAGCGGAAGGAAGGTGTGCAGGCCGTTAGGCGGGAGACTGGAGCGTTGGCTGCGAGGTGGTTGAGTGCGAGGAAAGAGCGCAGTTTGGGGGAGTATTGCGAGATCGAGTTTGATGGAGATGAGGGCGAGGTAAGGGTCGATGGGTGGGAGAAGGAGACGGGCGGACGGCAGAAGAAGGCACGGAAAATTGAATGAGATTATGCATCAATGGCGGTCCGGTCTCCATAAATCGCTGTACTTACCGCCCAAGTCCAGGACATACGAACGTCGAGCCTCGCCTACTCGCAAGTACTTGGCGTAGAGCCATTGTCATTTTGCGGGTCCACAACTCAGGCAAGCTCTGAGCATACCATACCGCACAGAGGATGAGCGCAGTGTGAAGAAATATGCCTCGCTGATTCGTCTTGGCAAAGACAGACGTTTCGAGGTTATATCCATACGGACTCCGAGAGGCGTGTCCCAGCAAGTACTTGAAGCACTCTGCTGTGTCAAGAAAGGGCGAGGTGGGAGGACGGGAGTCGCGAAAGGGTTTTGGCAGAGGGCATGGATTAGCTCGAATGACCGGTGTCGTCTGTGTTCCCAGTAGCCCAGCTGTGGCAGCGACAAAGGATATCGCTGACTCGGTGCCCGGTTCGTTTCAAAGGTGTGGGAGCTGTATTCCAGCCGCTACATCATCACAGCAACGCGACCGTCGTCGATGTAAGGAGACGATGGACACATGCGTCCAGATGGCGCTAGTCTGGCGAGAAGCTGCTTTGTTCCTTCCGTCGCAGATGATGATGATAAAAAGAGCGGTGTCGTTTTATTGTCGGAGCATTTTCAGCCCTCGCAGCAGGTGTTCCGCAAGGTACCGACGGCTGCTGCGAATGCAAGGCACAGCACTGCGGTGATGTTCGCCAGCGGTTATCGCAGCGTCGAGGTGAGTTGGAGAGGCACGGTCGATGCAGCTGGTGATGGCGGAGCGTCGAGGGAGTCGGTCGTATGCGGTTGTCGTTGCGGTTGTTGTCGTCGAGGCCGTTGATTTGTGTGATGGGATGGTCGATGTTAAGTTGTTGCTTCGATTCGCGGCATTGGGCTTCCAGTTCTCGAATAGACTCTCGCTTAGTCTCGCCTAGCGCTGACCCGCCCAGCCCGCAAACAGCTGCAGTACCTGAACTTCAGGTGACTGCATGCCTGATTCCTTCCCACGCCTGACGTTTCCCTTCCTCCCCCTCCCCTAGAATCCGTTCTCGTACATCCACCACCACACATCCATCGTCGTCACCACCACCACCACCACCACCACCACCACCGCTTTCAGCCGACCACGTCCTCCTACTCGCCCATGGCAGCATGCCGCCAGGAGGAGGACGACCGCCCGGCTCCCGCCAGAGCCCTTCTCTGCGCGTCCGCGACCTCATCACCCTAAGCTTCCTGCTACCTATCGCAGCCTCTGCTCTGCAGCAGCAGCCACTCTACCCGCCCGAGAAGCACCGTCCCGCCGACGACCTCGCCAATGCTGCCTCTGCCGCAGAAAAGCAATGGGCGACCGTCGCCGATACCCTCCAGACGCCCCACAGCGGCCAGCGAGGCTTCCGCGACACCGACATAAGCATCCAAAACAAAAATGACAAGTCTGTTCGTACATCAGCCCGTCCAAAAGATGGCGCCCTTGCGACTGTGTCCTCTGCTGCCGCCAATTCGGCGGCCAGCGGGCAACCTCCTGCCTCGTTGCCGGCAAGCACCGCCGGCATCACCACGCGACAACCGGCGCGGAATCTGCAGGATTGGCAGGTCGAGGACATTATGCTCCTGGCGACTGTGGATGGTAGCCTGTACGCACGAGACCGAAAGACCGGCGCCCATCGCTGGAAGCTGGAGTCTGACCGTGAGATGGTCGAGAGCATTCGGCACCGACACAACAACACCGTGGACGAGAATGGCCTGGAGCAGGAGGATCCGCTGTTCGTTGTGGAGCCGAGCCAGGATGGTATCATTTACCTCTTGACTCCCGGCTTTGGTCTCCAGAGATTGCCATACACCGTCAAACAGCTAGCCGATCTGGCCCCGTACGCTGGTGATGGATATCCGGCAGTGGCATACACTGCCGAGAAGAAGAACACCATCTACACGGTAGATGCTGCAACCGGCAACATCTTGAAGATTTTCAGCTCGGCCGGCTCCATTGTGAACGATGACCGCAGTTGCAGGAAGGCGAGCCCACTGGATCTGGAAGAGCCCGAGTGTGACCCCATTGGAACATTGACCTTGAGCCGGACCGAATACACCATTGGCATCCAGGATCGAAACACTGCGGAGCCAATCAATACAATTCGTTACTTCGAGTGGGGAACGAACAATCGTGACCATGACCTGCGCAGCAAGTATCAGTCGACCATGGACAACAGGTACATCTATCCGAAGTTCAACGGCTACATCCAGAGCGTCGAGGTCGACCCGGGAAAGCCGAAGCTGCCAAGCAGTAAGAAAGTCAGCTACCAGAAGAAGTTTGCAACGCCCGTCGCGAGAGTTTTCGACGTTGTCCGCCCTCTTGGAGACCCGTCAAGCGACGCCGCACTGGTCATACTACCGCAGCCGCAGTTACCGAAGATCACGGATGGTAAATCTGACGATGAAGACATCGACAACGTATGGGTCAATTGTACAGATTCAGGCAATTGGTACGCTTTGTCTGAATCAAGGTATCCAAGAGTGACCGAAAGAGCCCCCCAAGCACGATACTACGATCTCGTGGGCAGCTCCAAAGGCGTGCCCCTTTCAAGAAACATCTTCGCGGGTGTTCATTACCTGTCTACGGACAATGCACCTCCGGGCAGCAACCGGATAGGAGGAAACAATCGACTCACGATTGATGCACCGGCCGAGGAGATAATCTATGGCAGACAGACTGATCTGACAGTCCCGCACCCCGCCCAAAACAGCATCAATACCTTGGCCACGGTTGTTCTCACACTTGTCATGATCGGTTTGGTGTCCTGTGGTGTACTGTACAAACAATACGGCATAGCACCGTGGAATTTGAAGTTGCCGCCACTTGCGCCCAGAATTACCTTGCCAAATGGAGAGGTTGCAGAACTGGGAAAGCCCCTGCCAGAAACACCAATGCTTCGCGAGGGCGAGCCCGCCAAGGAGACCATCTTTCCTCACGACGAAGGTAATCCTGCCCCGCGAGTGCGCTTCACAGAGCCTCCAAAGGAAGAGGGCAGCCCCGACAATCACGAGGCTGCAGCCGAGGGGGATGAAGATGCCAAGGAAGGTGCTGAGCCAAAGAAGAAGAAGGCAACGAGGGGAAAGCGAGCGGGTAGGAAGCAGAAGGAGAAAGAGGCAGCACAAGCTGAGTTCCGAGCCCAAAAGTACGGCACCGCGGTTCCTCAGGTGGCAGAGGTCATCAGCGTGGCCGCGTCCGAAAGTTCTCAGGTATCTGGCCCTCTGCAAATCAACAGCCTTGTCATTCACACCGACAAAATCATCGGGACTGGAAGCTGTGGCACCAGCGTGTTTGAAGGGTCCTTTGAGGGACGCGCAGTCGCCGTCAAGCGAATGCTTTCACAGTACTACGCGTTGGCATCTCAGGAAGTGTCCTTCTTGCAACAGAGTGACGACCATCCCAACGTCGTACGTTACTTTTGCCAACAGAAGGACGACCATTTCTTGTACATTGCGGTGGAACTATGCCAGGCGAGTCTTTTCGAGACCTGGAAGCCTGATGTGGCGAAGCTATCAGAAGAGAGGTTACAACAACTCCAAACGTTGAAGTCCGCAATGCAGCAGGACATGACGAAGACCTTGCAACAGCTGGCAGCTGGCCTTCACCACCTGCACAACTTGCGTATCATCCATCGCGATATCAAGCCGCAAAACATCCTCGTCGCTTTCCCAAAGAAGAGCCATCTGAACGGGACCCGACTGGTCATCTCGGACTTTGGGCTCGGCAAGAACCTCCCCGAAAATGTCAGCACCCTGAACGATCAAACCGCCAACGCCGGAACTGCGGGCTGGAAAGCTCCTGAGCTTATCACGCAACCCCGAGAGACGTCTAGCAACAACACTCACAGCACCTCGAATAACAGTGAAAGCGGTGCTGGTGCTCCAAGCGGAGTCAAGCGTGCTGCTGATATCTTCTCACTCGGGTGCTTGTTCTTCTGGGTCCTCACGGACGGCGTCCATCCTTTCGAGGACGAGAATGGCTGGATGCAATTGCGCGAACTCAACATCAAGCGTGATAGGAAGAACATGGATGCTCTGGAGAAATGGTCTGATGCGTATGAGCCCATGCAGTTGATAAGCTCAATGCTGGAGCATCAGCCGGAGAATAGACCGACAGCACAGACTGTGCTCAATCATCCCTACTTCTGGTCTCCTGAGAAGCGTCTGGCCTTCCTTTGCGACTGCTCCGACCACTTTGAACGTGAGCCGCGTGGCACTTACGAAGATGACTATGCTGGCGACTCGGTTCATCTCCGGATGCTGGAAGACCGTGCCGAAGAAGTCATCGGTGCACCATATGAGCGTGCCGATTTCCTGTCGAAGCTTGATCGCCAGTTTGTCGATACTCTTGGCAAGCAGAGGAAGTACAGTGGCAACCGTCTGCTGGATTTGTTGAGAGCGCTGCGCAACAAGAAGAATCACTACGAGGACATGCCTGAGCACGTCAAGAAGCATGTTGGACCACTCGCGGGCGGCTACTTGAGCTATTGGGGCAATCGCTTTCCGAAGCTGTTGATGACTTGCTACGAAGTCATCCACAAGGCGGGCGTGCAGGGCAATGATCGATTCAAGGGTTACTTTGCGCTGGGAAATCCCTGACGGCGATTTTGAATATCTATGCGGAATCATGTAGTGCTATCTTCTGACAAGATTACAGTTCAATCTGGTTGCACAGGTTGCAATTTGATCATGCTTTCAGGTGTAGCTGCTCCAAATCCAGAAAGGTCTAAGTGGTGCACCTGACTCGTGACGGCCGCTCCATACGCGGCCCGCATGGTTGTGGTTGTGAGGCGTCAACGGCAACCCAAAACACCAGCCACATCGCGCAAACCAATCGTCAACTATATCCATTCATGGAGACACGGTAGTTCTCCAACGGTGCCCAGTCGTCCCGGGGCGCTGACAGATGATAGAGGATGGCTGAATGCATCTGACTTCGCAGGTAGCCGCGAATGCCAACGCCGTTCCAGCCATGGTACGGCGTGCCGTGATACGCCATGTTCACGCCCAGCGATCACGAAGTGGAGATTCCAACAGACGTTTCCATGCGAGACGCGAGAAGCGCTTCGGCGGCGTTTGGATTCTCAGACCATTGAACGCCTGCCAACTAAGTCTGACAGTCGGTACCTACCCGGATATCGAGACAGTCCAGAAAGATGAGGATCTAGGATCTGGCGCCAACGAAGTGTAGACAATCATCGCTGCATCCACTCAGGGAGATCGTCGTATCCTCTCCGCAGCATGAGACAAAACGTGGTCCCATGTGGCATCTTGCATAACAAGCCAATGGGCAGATTCTGTGCAAAGCAGATCCAACCTGGCGTCAGCTGTGTCGGATAGTTGACAGCCAGGCGCTTCGCCGCCTTTCCATCCTCGGGCCAACAAGCGCCTGCGGTCGACCGAGACGGACACGTCCAACTTGAAGTACAAGGCGTTGTAGGCAGCCGAGTGGCTGCTTGGAGTTCCTTATACGGCGGCGGCAGCTGAGGCCTATTCCGGAACCGGCGTCTCGCTGGGCCAGGAAGCGCGTGCAGCACGTAAGGTATCTTTCTATCAAACAGCATGGCTGGACACGTCGGCTGGATACGTCTTGAAATGCAGAACTCTTTGACGCCGACAGTCCTTGGCCAGGCAAGAAGCGCCTCTATCTTTCGCGATAGCAGCGCTTGCAAAAGGACATAAAGTGTGCATGTCTCGATACTCTTGCCCTATATGCCGTCCTTCACACTCATCACAGATCGTCGCTCGCTCCAAGACAAGGTTTCCCGGTCTTCCCTATCCACCGGAGGACGTCGACAACGTCCCATCTTCTGATTGGCCACCTCAGCGAGGTTCCCGTCCCCGACCCGACCCCCTGGACCCGGCTTACGACCCGCGATCGACACCACCACACACTCCAGTTGTTCTTCGCTCGTTCGACACCAGCAAAAGGAAGACATCGTCGTCGTCGTCACCCTTCGGCGACACCGGACAGCGCGCTTGTGTTGGCTCTGAACAAGCTGAGAGGATCTCCACGGCCCGCTCCCATCACCGACCTCCGCCGTGCGGCCAATCAGGAGCCCCGCGGCTACAACCACAGCCCTTGACAGACATTGTCAGGGTGCTAAGCGCCGACTCCTTTGCTGCGAATCACAATCCCGTGGGTGTGCGGCACGTTTGATCGACTAGCTTCTCTCGGTCTGGCACCGAACCAAGGATCTGGAAACGCCTTCTCATTCGCTCGTCGGAACGCTGCGTGCATGCAACAGCGTCACTTGAAGCAGAGCGAGGTAAACACTTTCGATTTACGCGCCCACACCAAGAATAGCAGGACAAGCGCTTCTGCACCCAGCTGATGAGTTGCATGTTCGCTCGCGGGACAGCAGCAGCAGTGCGCTCTGAAGCACCGCCGGGAATCCTCAGGTAAGTCAAGCGGCCCTTCTGAACTCATCTTAACCCACGCCTGCCTGCCTCGCCCTCCCCTCCCGCACCTCTTCACCCGTGTTGCTGACCGAGCACACAGGCCTTGGGTGTCGTCGCTACCGATTCATTCGTTTGATTTCTCGGTCCCTCCCTCTCGCAAAAGGCGGCACACGACAATGACCTCCGCTACTGCCACCGCTACCATGGCCGCCGCCGCTGGATTTGACAAGCGAGCCAGCACTGCATCCTCGTTGCAGACTCCGGGATCTGGTGCCTTTCCTTCGGAGATGTGCAGTCCGTTGGCGGCCTCGCCAAGCTTCCCCAAGAGAGACGACTTGAAGACTCCCATCACTCCACCTTCCGCGTACCTGGACTTCCTCAAGAACTACTCGCCAGATATCCGGAGTCCAGTGTCCACGGGCACGAGTGCCAAGTTTAGCTTCGGCGAGAAAAGCTTCGACAAGTCCTCTGATAAGGCCTCGGATGCGTCTGGGCATAGATCAACCAGCAACGGCCCAACAACATCGCAACCCTCGCTATCCCGCAACACCTCGTATGACTCCAACTATTCAAACACCACCGAACAGAGCAGTATTTCGTCGATTGGAAGCGGCGTCTCCACCGGAACCTCAAGACCAGAATCCCCTCGCATCATCGTTCCATCATCTCAATCCCAATTCGTCAGGCCAGGGCCCAGGTCAGCGCGAACACCTCGACGCCTAAAGATTCCACAATCGCCCTTCTCCCCGGCGATTGGGTCCGCTCAGACCGCACCATCGCCCTATCTTTCCACTCCACTCAGCGCAGCACCATGGAGTGCGTCCTTCTCCCCTCGTGACCACACCAGCTTTGATGCAACCAGCCAACCTGGCAAGGTCCATGTCAGACATGTTGTCACACGCACTGTCAGGTACTGCCGAACACCCCTGGACCCAGCACCGAAGGGAAAGAGAAGAAAGATTGAAGAGACATCTGAGCCTAGCTCGAAAGCTTCGTCGGAAGAACCACCGATCAAACAAGAACGGATCGAGAAGATCGACCAGGAGACGGAGACGGAACCAGTCACTGCTGCTGCTGCTGCTGCTGCTGCTGCTGAATGTCAGGCCACGGTGTGACCCTCCAGTTCTTGGCTCCATGCGACATTCGACGTTCATTCGATTCACCACCATTCCGTTCCTGCGAAAAAGCAGCTTTGACGACGATCGCATGCCACTTTCTGCTCGATTGTCCACCTTTCGCCTTACTTCGACACCTCTCGACTTCTCCTCAATCTCATATTGCTCAACACCTCCATGCCACCGTCCTTCCACGGAATCGAACCTATCAAAGCAATCGAAAGCGGCCCTTTTGTGTGTTTTTCCTTCTTACGAATTACGATGGATACCACTCTGTTAGTGCGGGAAAGTGCAAGGCCTTCGACAGTCTGGCACTAGAGGCGTAGTCTCTTGATCTCATTTTTTTGTATCCGAGCTCCGATTATACCGGGTCTGGCATATCACCGGCGTTACCATTTGTCGAGTATCATTCAAGGAAGGTGGAAAGACGGGGTGCTAGGCAAACTTATAGCTGCCTTGGGAAGGACTGTCCAGGATGTAGAAACAGTCGGATAGTATTTTTGTCAATGAAAGTTATACTTATCAAATCAGTGCTCCTTCTCTGATTGTCTAAATTGTCTACATTGTCATCCCGATGAATTTCGCGCGAAGGAAGAAGAGGGGTTGACTGGAATGGGCTCTTCAGGAGGCAGATCTTTGTAGTCGGACAGCCCCAGCAACGATCGCTGATGCGTCCAGACCTTCCGGGATCTCGAGTAAACATGTGGAAATCCATGTCAGGTCTTCACGCTAGAGGCACTCCGTGAACTCATCGTCGATTCGAAAGTCTATACGAACTCCGATGTCCGAGAATGTCAATAGAGGGTGGTGCCAGCTGCTCAGAGGAAGAATCAAGCCTCTCCTAGTTTGCCCCAGGGCCATCCGTTCGTGTGCAATCTAGCGAACCATGGCCGGAGCCAAGACGTCGGAAGACTCTAGAAGTGAGTAGTAAGTCGGAGAACCTGGGTCAGTCAGCGTGCGGCCGTCAGCACTCAATAAGGAAGCCAAGCATTGGAGAAGTCCTCGGGCCGTCCATGTGCAGAGATACAGGCATGGCTCATCCGTCGGACTCGCACTCGTGTCGGAGCGTGTGTTACGGGCGGAAGGGTGAAAGAAAGGTGAGGTTGGCTTGCATGTGCACGGCCCAAGCCGGCACACTGGAAGGTAGCAAACCTTCTTTTGACGTTGGCCAAACACTTCCTTCACCGTTTGCACCGAAACCAACGCGAGATGTGGCGACTGCATTCGCTATCGGAGAAACACCTCCTCATCATCACTAGCTGCGCCGCTCGCTCGCTCGATATGCGATGCAGAAAGTACGGTCCGCCCTCTGCAGTTCACCGCCAGCTAGATATGCACCACCCCTGAGAGCTTGGGGTGGTGGGAAATCTGCCGCTGATACGCGCCTCGCCTACTTGGCGGACACCACCTCTACCACGACAAATGACGATAACGACCACACTGCAGGCAGCGACATTGGCAATCAGATGTCTGTCTCATTTGTTTGCGGCATTAATGCTGGGGAGGGCACGCGGGCGCTTTTGCCTTGCGTGGACCTATGCGGAAACGAGTCCGCATGGCCATGGCCATAGCACACCCGTACGCACGCCATGGGCAGGAAGCAGCAGCAAGTGCCACTGTCGCCTAGCGTGCTCGGCAAGGTGCCGATGTGCTTCGGTACAGTAAACACACTGGAGAGTGATCAGGATGCACGCTGTGGGGGACGCGGCTCGCGAAGAGCCATGTCCTACTGTTGCCAAGCAGGTGCTAGAAGACACTATACGGACCAAGCCGCATCCGATCACTACGCCGAACGACCAGGCATATTCCGCACCTATCCGATTTGGGTGAAAATCACGATGTTCGGCTTCACCGCCTACTGTGCTCACTCTCCGCCCCGTAGCGATTGTAGTTGCCCGGCTACCAGGCGCCGTCGGATGGGGACACCACAAGTGTGCAAGTGCTCCAAAAGATTCTTGTTCCTGCCAGTGGTTGGAAGTCTCCACGCATTGGGTAGAACACCTCAGCTGATATCTCATATAAGGTTCATCAAAGCCCGGTCGGACCATTCTTCAGAGATGCTGCCGACTGGCTTGGACGACGCTGTTAGGGCGGGATCTGGGCGCTAGCATGCGTGCCAAGATCCCCTTGAAACTAACTCCCCAGGTTTCTCTCCACGAGTCCAGACCCGCATTTGCGGTTCACAGGGCAATACGACGGCTCATGAAGCCAAGGGAGCTAGGAAGTGCGCGGGATAGCCAAATGATACGCACGCCAGCGACGATATTGAGACAAGGCTGGCTGCCACAAATCGTAATGACCACGACTACAAAGCCCATGCCGAGAAGGCTATTGCGTGGAGCTCTCCGCGTTTCTGGAGCCTGCGATGCGTAATGCGGTGTCCAGATGCTTGCGTCTTTCGTTCCAGCGCCTGTAGTGGCTACCTTCAATCACACTCACCACAGAATATGAGATTGACGCACCAGGGTGGTGTGAGCCGTCGCACGCGCCGATAGGGGTAGCCCTTGTACTTGCTGCTGATCTCTTTGCCAGATTGTCTCTTCCCTGCCCTGGGGTAGACGATTCTAGGGGGCGGTCATACTCACGGCCAAATAAGCAGGGCATCTATTGGCCACTGAAAATAACAAGAACACCCAGTCGACCAGGCCGTCCTCAGCGAGCCGCGCCCGATGATATGGCGGCTATCATCTGTACTATGGGTTCAAGCAGGGCGTTTCACCCAGCTCGACGTCCTTCGACCGCAGACTGAGTACAAATCAGACATAGATCATGCTCACCATGGGCTTCCATGTCTTGTCTAACTCTACACACTCCCGCTCTGCTTCGCTCTCAACATGTCGCAAATCAAATATCGCGCCGCTTGTGACCACTGCTCCGCCACGAAGATCAAGTGTACGCAGGAACGCCCCCAGTGCGCACGATGTCGAGCCTTGGGGAGAGACTGCCACTACAGCAGATCACTACGCGCGGGCAAACCGCCACGCTCAAGTCAGGGCCTCAATCGCAAGCTCTCCAATGCTCCCGTTCTCCCAATACACAACTCCGTCCCCGAGTTGCAGGTCACAGCACCCAAAGCAGAGCAGGCATGGTCTGCCACGGCCGGAGCATATCCCACTCCTCCGGCGATGGTGCCCAACAATGGCTCCGACGTCTTCCAGTTCTCAGAGGCTCATCACGGCGACAGCAGTTCTTCATCAGCATCACCCACGGCGCATCCGGAATGGTTCTTCGATTTCAACCAGGGCTCAGGAATGGTGGCAGGTCTACCGATGAATGCCTCCCACGGCGCGCCTCGAGGCTCCATATCCAGTCCCACGACACATGCATCCAGTCTCGATCAGGATACCAGGGCGCCTGGATTGGACTTTGGCTCGTCTTTTGATGATTTCATTCACATACCCGCTCCAACTCCGTTACCAAGCGGCAACGATGGAGACAGATGTGTTCGCCTGGCCACCGAGACCTTGAGCAGCCTGTACGAAATGCCCGCAATACAGATTGACAGCACGGGAGCAAAGCAACCGTCAGTCGACCAAGCACTTGCGACCGCCGCCCGGGCAGTCCAGACCATGCATGATCTGGTCTCCTGCTCCTGCCCCAAGGACTTCTACCTGCCCATGATCGTCGTCCTCATCGCCTCGAAGATCGTCGCGTGGTATCAAGCCATCGCCGTCATCCGCGACCCGTACGTGGAGCTCCCGGAAGGCAAGCGATGCACCAACGAATCCGTCGTCGACGGCCCCCTCACCCTGGGAACGTACCAACTCGACGACGATGTCTGCTGGGCTCTCCGCAATCAGATCGTCATGGGCCAGCTGCAGCGCCTCAACGACATCATGGCGCGATATCAGGCCGTCCCATCCGGCGATGCCTCCTCGCCCACTGCTCATCTACCCGAAGGCGCGCGCCTGCAGGCTTCGGTCGGAGGGCATCTGAGAACGCGACTGCAGTTTACGATTCAGGAGATTGAGAATCGCTTGCGAGGAAACGGTGGCGGACAGAAGTCACTCGTCATATGACGAAAAATCCCACACACACACACACACACACACACACACAAAAAAAAAAGGACACTCGATTTGTTGTCTTTTTTTCCCCGTCCGTCCGTCCGTTGAGATACCCTATCCAAATATATATCAATCAATATTTTCGCCTAATAATTCCAACATCGACCTCTCTCTCTCCGTTTCACTATCTACTACTTTCTCTTCTTCTTCTCTTCTTCTTAAAAACCTCTCTCGAGCAGCCGAATCATAAGGCCTCAAAACAAACAAACAAGATGGCGCACGCATCCCGCTAAAAATTCCAACCCGTAGTAGTACTTGCTCGATCGACTACACTACCTGCTTCTTCTTGCTTCTTGCAGATTACACCCAACCCAACCAACCAATCAATCCCTCGACTCGACAGGTAGGTACCTTGTTACACTGACTGAGACCACCATTCCAGGATTTTGGGACCCCCGCCCCTTTCCCCTGAATTTGTTTTTGTTGCCACGCAGGTACTCCCGTATCCCGTAACCCTACCTCCCTACCTACCTTACTCCGACCAGTACGTACGTACGTAACGTACGTTACCCGCAAAGAAACGCCATCATGTCGGGACGATTTTCTAACCTTGTTTTCTTGCAGATTGCAGATGGCGAACGATCTGTGATGGGTGATGGGCCTCGTGTTCTAAGCTGTGCTATCGTTGTGGAAAATAAAAAGAGAAAATCATGTCTTGTCTTGTACCTTCCCTTTCTTTCTACTACTATCTAAATAGGGAATGTCCGCGGAATACCTTATATTACGTACCCCTCGAGGGCTCCGCGATAGGTCTGGGTTTATTTTTTACTAGACGAGAGATCTGTGTGTGGGTCCTCTCCTCGTGGTCTACTATCTAATAATGAGCCTATCTATCCTACTGACTCTGCTGTGCAAGGACTATCCTAAGGAGAGAAGAGGAGCGCGTTATTTTATAGGCAGGTTGGCAGGGTGAGATGAGAGCGAAAACAGAATTCGGGACCCGGTACGGCGGGTAACCTATGCGCACCCTCGATCCTGTCTGGGCCTAGCAATGTCTCGGCTCCGAAAAATCCACTTGTGAAGATTTTCGTCGTTTGGGTGCTGAAGCCCACGTGGTGTCTCGGATGTCGCTTGTAGAGTTCCCACCTCACCAGCTGCAGTTGCCGATCCTGGTAAGTACTTTCATACATCGGCTTTCATCATGAAGCACTGTGCAACTCCTCGCGGGAGAGCGAGTTGAGTGGAGCTTCCACGGCTAGCTCGGGACTTGGCAGCTGGGTGTTGTGAAGGTTCTGATTGCTTCATTCGCATCCGGCTATAGGAGGAGAACTGCTCCTGGTTGTTCACATCCGCGATTTCATTGGCTGGGGGAGTTCGATCACGCCTTGGATCGATCCCTGAATTTTGAGGTCAGGTACTTCGCGGACCTCGAGACGTTTTTATTGCAATTGAGCTGATGACGTGGACGAGACTGAACGTCCATGATCATTCGCTTCCTATCGGATCAACTGGACTAGCCATTCAACTTTCTCCTTCCATTCCGATCGCTGATCAGCATGGGACAGTGGCCAAAGAAGGCCATGAGCGATCGCAGGTAACTTGAAGAGTCCTCCTAGAACATGTCTTTCAAATCCAGCAGAAGAGACTGCGGATCAATACTGTCGAGTGTCTGAACTCTTTCTTATGCAGGTGTTTTTGTCTGTAACATAAAGATCTCCTTGAGGGCTTGGGGATCCATAGAAGCCATACGTTTAGACTGGATATATCGCTGCCGTACAGCTTGTCGGCCTCCAATATTTGCTTGGACAGGTGGCGTCGCTGTGCCTTCGCTCTCGCTTCTTGAGGTAGACGGTTGGACTGTAGCTTGCTCTTTGGCAGCTCTCTTTTGGCGCTTCTCTTCTTTCCGTTTCCGTCGTTCCTCCTTTCGCGCACGCTTCTCCTCTTGGAGGCGGGCTTTCTCTTCATCTTCGCTGGAAGCTTTGGTAACTTTTGAGGCCTTCTCTGCTCTCCGGCGTTCCTTCCTCTTCCTCTTTTCTTCCCTAGCCATGTCTTCGGCCTGGGGACCCGATTCAGTGTCATCTTGGACAGGCCCCACCGAGACATTTCTTCCCGCATCTCCGTTTTTGTTGTCCTTTTTGCTGCTCTTTTTCACCTTCTCGGCGCCCGCGCTGTCCGGTGCAGTCGTCTGATCGGGTTCGCTTTTTCGCTTCTTGTTCTTCTTCTCCTGTTGTGTAATCTCTTCCACGGCTTCTTCCTCTGCTTTCCTTTTCTTGCTAGAGCCACCCGATTTCGTTGTCACTGTCTTCTCCTCCATCTTATCCCCGACCAATAGCCCGCCGCTGACGAAATTCATGTACCCATACTTCCTTCCAGTCCACGTTCTCAATTCTGCATCCCGCATCTGATCTTGTTTCTCCTTCAACTCGACTTCACTCTTGCCGTTCAGTCTGCCTAGCAAGCCAGAGAACATACTCAGTCCGAACGTCTCCGCATTTCCGCCTCCAATCTTTGCGCCTAATCCCAAGTTGTCTTCCCGGAGCATGACACGGATGTGAGATGCATTTGCAGCTGTGTAGTGTTCGCTATGGGTCGCATTCTCAGCGCCCAAGTAATCGCCTGGTTTCCAGCCTTGCTTGGACAATATCTTATGGCCGAAATTGGTAGTGGATTTGGACCAGGCGGTATTGTTCGGGTCATGGGAGAGCTTGGAGCGCCTGGAAGACAGTCAGTATGTTGTCCTGATATGGTAACTGCGCTTGTATGATAAGAAGTCACCCACTTCTTGACACCAGAGAGACCCATCGTGGCAGTGGTGGTGAGGTATGGTACTTGGCGAGATGAAGTCGAAATGTCCCGACGCTGTTGAAGTGGAGGAATTTTTGGAGGGTCTCGGTTGCGCCGGCTCAGACTCCGAACGCGAAAGCGAGGCTTGGCGTAGGCCTACAGTACGTCTGACTACGCTCTTGCCTAGAAACACCTTCTCACTACACGTCGGGATATCTCATGGCATACCGCTGCAAAGAATACACATGAAGCTCTGATCGTATTCTTGAATCGAAAATGTCACCTCACGAACCTGTCTGAGAGCGTACACGGGATTTTCGAGATGATACTCGCCTTCCAAAGAGCGAGCAACCCCGACTGGCCGTTATGGGTAGACAACAATACCTGACACGCCTGGCCCTTGGTCGTTCTGCGTTCGAAGATCCCGATACCACACAGATTCCAGGAGGTGATCTCAATCCTCAAAATGCTCAAATTGAAAGAGACCATTCACATTTTCCTCGTCAAGATTACGAACAGCTCTACGACTCCAAAGGAAGACCCCTCAACCCGGCCATAGAGCGATTCAATGCGGGAATGCGGACAGCTCAGAACGATGTGCTAGCTCTCGTTGGGGTGGTGGAGAGGAAGGATCAGAACTATCTGGCGGACGAGAGGAGGCGCTATGCCGCGCGGCTTTCTCGGAAGGCCTTGCTGTGCGAGGAACACGACACGGGAGAAACTCTGGATTGGGCTACTTCACTTGCGAGATTCATCGCGAGACTTTGGACGGAATCTTTCATTCAGCGCATTCAGGTTGGGCTGTATGACCCAAGGCTCTCCATGTCTGAGATCTTGTTGCAAGAATGGCGATCGCTCCGAACAGGAAACGTGAGGCTCACTCTGGCCATGCTGTTCCCAAGTCTGGGAAACGCCACGGTGAACATGCTGGTCAAGTTTCCGCTGATATTTGCGGTGGAGCAGATCACTGGCCGGTTGCAGGCTCTCATTCAGAAAAGGCGTCTTTCCCGCGTGGCGCTGAAGAGAATGGATCTGGCGTTCACTTTCGCGATTGAAGTAATACTTCTCGCGATCGATGCAGCGCTCTTGCCAATGGACTACTACGCCACCGCTCAGCGATTGGGTCTGGCTCCCGCTCTACCGCTGTTTCCGCCTCTGCAGTCTTTCTGGCCTTGGAATCACAGCTCCTTTCATCAATTCGGTTGGAAGCTCCTCACTGGTCCCAACCTGCTCAGCTCGCTCACCTCACCAGCCGCTCTCTTGCTTCTGGCCAGGCTTCTTATCGTTGGCTCCGATGAAGATGAGGATGCACCAGTCCTCAGGCTTCTCACGCCTTTCCGATACCAAGCAATAAACGACAGTACTATACCTCCGATTCCGAGCCCTCGGCTCACCATTGATCCAGTCGGCTGGGTCGCATACCAAACCATGAAGATACGCCATCGCTTCCTCCAATACTGCAATTGGAATCTCATGAAGCGAAATGTCACCCCACGACACGACGACTACGAGAACAACATGCTCCCCTTGCAACCCGATCAAACTGAATTCTCCACCTGGCGCTCTACGGACTTGACGCACCTTGTCCCAAGAGCACTCAACGAGATGATCAAGAGTCTTTTCCACCGCATTCTGACTCTGCCCTTCGACAGCCTCATGTTACGCAGCGTGGCAATCACCTATGTCACTTCGGCGTTCACGCCCAAGACTTCCGCTGCTGTATCGGCTGCATCGCATCTCTACATGCCGTTTGGCGGCGGCCCGATCTCTCAGGTCATTCATGCTCCCACCTCGGCCACGGCTTGGAACGCGGCAGGTTCATACTTCAATCGCATGGGTCTGGCTCTTGCTCTGCACACGTCGGTAAACACGATTCTTTTCTTCGGAACATATGGTCTGACGCGATACGTGGGAAGGACTCACTATGATTGGAAAGGGATGGACGGGAAAGCCCCAGGCGAAGAAAGCTTTCTGCGATAGGTAGTCGGGGTTAAAAGATGTCGCATTTCTACATACACACATGCTCATACTGCTACCGTAAAGAGCCATATCCGTTACAGGTATCCCATTCTGCCGTTGACACAGACGTACAATGCCCGTGCTCTAGTATGCTTATCACAGCTCACACAGGGCCACTTTCACAAGAGGAGCACCGCGCCACAAAACGCCACCTCAGCCAGCTAGCATTTCATCGGAGCGCTTTCATGCTCGGACGAATTCCATTCCTAGTCGAAATCCATCGGCTTGTCCTCCAACTGCACTCCCTTTGCCTCCTTCGTCTCTTCGCCCTCACCTTTACTGACCAGACTCTGCCTCTGCAAGGTCACCGTGCCGCGTCTGGGGTATGAGCGACGAGTGAGACTATCCTTCTTCGTCGGGGTGCTCTCGCCTTTACTGACGCTGCTCGCGGAGCTAGGATCGGAAGTATTCGAGGTAGCTGCGCCACCAGGAGTGGAAGAGTCGATACTACTGCTATAGAGGTGGCCTGGCTGATTCAAGTCGGAAGGCGAGGATATGGAAGCCGCCACCGCTGGACCAGATTGGCGCTTGACGGCTTCAACGGAGCTTCGTGGAGTGTTGTCATGCTCTTGAGATTCTCGTGGAGGTGGCTGGTGGAAGGAGGTGCCGTTAGGCTTCTCGCTGTCCTTCGGAGGTGAAGGCGGGCCGCCCCTCGTGGCAGAGGGGCTCTGGGGTACGCCCAGGCTGTCGCGGTGGCTCGAAGACACCGATGTAGTCGGCGACATATGTTTCCGCTCGGCGACGTTCTGTGCGGCGGTGGTGTTAACTGGGAATCGTGTCTCGGGCCCTCGGCTGCGATCCCGACGATGGCCGCCTTCAGCCAAAGGTCCACGTCCACCGGGGCTGGGATTCCGGCTCCTGCTGCTGCTCCCAGCCTGCGCTTGTTGCGCAGCTGCAATGGCACGCTGCCGCTCTTCCATATGTTCTCGCCTCCTCGACTCGTCGGTGCTGATAGCGCGGACCTGGCGTGTGGAGCCAGAGTTGGTGTGCGTGAGACTGGACTGCCGCTTGAGCTCTCCAAAGATGGCGTCTTTGTGCGCAAACAAATCGCGTAGCAAGCGGACGTTGTACTTCTCGTTCATGCTCAGGCCGGTCTCTTGTTTCGGCCGCATGATGCAGGGCGCCAACACGGTGGAGAGATTCTGCACATACTCGTCCTCGGCACTCGTCAGCTCGATGAGTCGGGTAAAGTGCGTGATCAAGGCATCAAGCGTGGCAATGTTGGCAAGACGAAGCTGTCCAAGTGTAGACTGAATGACTTGTATCCTGGCGCTTTCCGAGGCGTTTTGTGCCGTTGACGTGTAGATGGTCTTGATGATCTCGTACACGTGCGAGCTTACCAGGCTGTCAGGAAGCTCAAGAAGGTATAGCTTGAGCACTGCAGCAACTATCGGGACCTCGTACTTCTCCAGAAGCTGAGGCGGCACGAGTTTGCCAGTATTGATCTGATTGCGGAGGTGGTGCGTGGCTGCTAGGGGAACCTCAACAAGCCAGATGCTGCGGCGTGCCTCGTCGCCCTCTAGGTCAGGGTAGTGTGAATCCAGGAACGTGAGAATAGTCGTAATAATCAGAGGTACCCGCTTACGATCACTTCGTGCTCGAGCCTCGATATCAACTCCGAATGTCTGCTCGTCATTATTGTTGTAGTAGTTCTCATAAACCGTCACCTTGGGCAAAAAGCTTCCAGTCCTGTAATTGGACAGCATGAACCGTAGGTCTCCGACGGGCTGGACGGTCTCCTGGAAAAGCATCATGTTGTCCACGGTGGATTGCAATGACGGGATGACGTTGCTAACAGCACCGCTGAAATCAAGAATAACACTCTTGATGGCCTTGAGGCGGTCAAGCTCGCAACGCTCCATGAACTTCATGTGATCGATCATTGCTTCCTCCAGACTGCACCTCAGGCCATCCAGCTTCTTCACCGCTGCTTTGTAGCGCTCGTCTGCATCTCGCGCTTCTCTACGCAACTTTTCGGCGGGTGTCTCGTTCGGATGTGCATTGTTGAGCGGGTTCCACCCACCGAGGTATTCGCTCACGCGGTCTCCAATCACCGGACTACCTGGCATGGAGCCCTCGGATCCTTGGGACATGATTGTAGATGTTCGGTTCAGAAGGCTAGCACGCTTCTCTGGGACACCTGTGATCTGAAAGCATTTTGGCCGCCATTGGTAGTTCAATCTGCTGCTGTTCGCGAAGGTGCTGCCAACTTGACCAACCAGACGCAGAAAGCCGTGCGTGATCAAATCTTGTCCGATGCGCTCAGCGTAGCCGACATTCGTAGCGCCCATGTGCTTTTGGATAAATTCGACAATCTCTGCGCCAGAGGTCGTATTCTGGTAAGTTCCCAAGATGGGCACTTTTGTTTCCGCTAATCGAATGTTGTTCAACAAGTGTGTCAGAATCTTCTTGACCTGCTCTGGTTGGTAGGTCTCATCTCCAATCTCGATAGGTTCCGGCTCTTCCTGCTCCTCTTCGACTTTAATGCTGGGTACGCTCTGCGGAGCTGTCTTTGGAGATGCGGTCGTCGCGGATTCGGGGTCCTTGAAAGCCAGCTTCTCTTCCTCATCCATGTCCTCCACCCTTCGGCACTTGTTGTAATAAGCGCTACGATATTGGCGTACCGTTTCCGCCTGCCTGTCGTGGGTCTTGATCCGACCTTGTAGATCGTCCTGACTGTTCTGAACACGTGCTGCATGTTGGTCGCACCAGCGACTGAACGGATTCACGACGAGTTCGCGTATGTTGGATGCGATCTTGCGATGATTCCGCGAGGCCTCGGTCATCTCTGCGCGGACTCCTTCGTACGCCTGCACAGGTCAGCATCCTCTCTGCAAATTTGTGTCCGACTGCCTCACCTTCTTCAGACTGGCGCCGTCATCTCTCTGAAAGCCGCCGTCTATCCTGCCCGTGGCAGCTTCTATATCTCCAAGCTTTTGTCCATATGTGTCTTCCGCCTCGGCGCGCATTCGCGCAATCGTAAGAATCTGCTCATTCTCCTGCACGCCTTGCTGTAGCTTCGCGAATAGTACTCCTAACCCTACGTGGCATTAGTGGTGATCCCTACAGACATCACGCCTTGTTTCCTGACCTGCTGCATAGTCAGGAGACCAGAAGGAACTCGCAAAGGAAGCCATGGCCAAGGGAACGGTCGGGTGTTCCCAGTTCGACCTCCAGACACGCCTGTATGTATTGCTCCCGAAAGTGAAACTGTTGTCCGGATTGCTGGAGGGTGAGGCTGAGCGAGGGTACGGACCCTTGAAATGCGCCGGAGCTTTTCAAGAAATCAGGAACTGCTCATGCTTCCGGAAAAGTTGGCTGGTGGTCCAAGTTGGCGCGCAGGATCGACCGGAGGCGGAGTTGAGATGTCTAGGAGGGGGGAGTGTGGCTCACGGGGTGTATGGAAATGACAACGCAAGCGCTCGTGTTGAGCAAGGGTTTGGTCGCTTCTTGGTCCAGGAGCCGTGGCTCGGTCTTGACTTGCTGCGGCGCCACAAAACAGTCCGCAAGCCGTTTCGCGCAGAGTGAAAGAACACGTGATCTCGTAAAGCCGAATGACAGTGTCACTGGACCATTGGTTGATCTTGCGCCGAACACATGCGATGAGACTGCTGGGGTCATCTCTTGGCACGAGACACGTGAGGACGCGTCGCACCTACAGCTTGGCATCCAATCATAGGGCAGGTTTCAGGCAGGTCACGATGGTTCTCAAAGTGACAACCTTCTCTCGCAATCTTCCTCACTGCAACATCAATCCTCTATCGTGCATTGTGCAAGAATCACTGCTTAACCTGAACCACCAGACAACACGCAATTGTAATTCTGTGATCCAGCACGCTTGGACAGCATCATCGCAGCACAATGCCACGTCCGCACTCCCGGCACATAGAGGCCGTCAACGGCCGCATCGATGATCTCGCCAGCCAGGACGACGACAACACTCAGTCGCAAGAGCTGATCGACCACAAGGCGATCGAGAAGGCCGTGTCGCAGCAGAAGCAACAGGTAGGCAATGCTGCGTCCGACGTTCACGTCCTTTTCATCCTTGCTCTCTCTCTCTCTGTCCGTTAGACATTCCCGGCTCACCGATCCCTCATCCAGATGAAATCGAAGCGCCAGAAGCGCGAGAAGGAGATTGAAGGCACTCGCAATGAGCGCGTCGACAGCATCGAAAAGCAGCTCCAGGACCATCGCAGCAAGCACGAGAAGAAGATGTGAGTCGTCCTCTGAACTTTCGCGGGGCTGTTTTGCTGACGTTCGTCCTGCTGTAGTCGCAAGGAGAGGAGAGCATTAACCAAGCGGGTGCGGGAGCTGCAGGAGAAGTTGCGCCAGGCACAAGCTAAGTGGAAGGCTCAGCATGGCGAGGCCGACCAGGCCTTCAACTCGACAATGGGTCAATTGCAAGCTGGTGTCCAGAGAGCCGCCCGAAACGCCTCCGACTGAGATACCTCGGGCACGCATCGTCAAGAAACGCACGAGTCTCGCATGAGTTCACAAGTCTTCACTGCACGCTACGCAACTGTACGACCGACTCCGATGACAATGACACCTGGAGACAGCGTGACCTCCCACCTCCCATCAGACTCCGACCGACAGGTCACGCTCATCGCATCCAGCTTCATTCGCTCATATACCTCCAAATTGGGTACGAGTCTTTCGGTCCTTCCTACCCTTTTACGGACATGAGCTAACCACCGTGGTGCAGAACCCAAAATTGACACCTCATATTCTTCCCGTCCAACCTACTGCGCGCGCGGCGCCAGAGATCACCGGTGTGACGAATGCAAGCCTTCGCATCCACGTGGCGAAAAAGTCTTGCAGCAAGTGTACCACGAAGGGGAGGAAGGGAGCAACTACTGCACAGGGAAGATGTTACCGGCCAATCACCCCGATAGTACGTCAGTCTAGTCGCTTTGCCAACCACGAGCCTCACTAGCATCCGACTTCTCCAGACCAAACTCCGATTGTAGGTAGTGTCGTTGTGAGCGACCCTTCTTTATTATTACGAGAGCGAAGGACAGTCGCAAAGTCTCTTTTTCACAAGTTCCAAAGTGATTTTTTCACAAGCTCAAAACCCTCCTTTGAGACTGCCGCGACCCTTGTGATGATGATGATGATGATGATGATGATGATGATGATGATGATGATGATGATGATGATGATGTGCTTGTGGCTTTTTTTAGAAGAATCGTGGCTGAACCCGGTGTGGTTGTAGGTAGAAAGAACTCCCCTTCCTTGCCCGGGATCTCATCTCACAACAATAATAACGCACGCTGCAAGCACCAGAAAAGTATCCGATCTCGCTTTAAGAAATCCTTGCCGATTAGAACCCATCATCATTCCAGAAACGCGCCATCCGCTCCGCGGGGGACCTTTGTCCCTCCTTTTGCAGTACATATGTAAAGGAGTGTACTCCGAAAGAAAGCCAAATCTCAACAATCAATCAATCAAATCTTAAATAAATCACAGTTAATAATACCTTACTGCCCCGGTGTGCCGCGAAAAAGTTAGATAGATAGTATAGTAGCACCGACGGATAATAATGATAAATTAAAAAAAGTAGATTTGATTTAGAAAAAAAAAAAAAAACAAAAAAGTCGAAAAGGATCATCATCATCATCATCATCATCATCATCATCATCACTCACTTTGATTAATTCATTCGATTGATTCGATTGATGTATTATATATGCACTGGATGATCGCACCCGTTGGGCGATCTGCAAGACTGCAACAGTCGTGTGGTCGAGTCGTCAACGCACGTCACGCACAACGCGTGTCAATCTGCACAAGTGCAGATCGATTCCTTCCACAAATTACTTTGTGTGTTGTTGTTGTCGTTGAGTGGAAAAGAATTTCCCGTATATGGTGACTCCGCAAGAGATGTGGTATTTCAAATGTTGAATTACCGGACTGCAACATCCATTCCGATGATGCGTCCTGCTCGCGAACTGGCTATCGCTACTCTGACTGACTGACTATCTGTCGAAATTAAGATAGGTGTAGGCATATGGAAAAAGAGGACCAGACAGCACACAATGCTAGTTCCAGCGTACACGTATCCGTCGGAAGAGGGCATTCAAATAGTTGCACATGGGTGCCGAGATTATAAGGGTCAGCCCACATGATTTCGTTCCTCTTCCTAGCTCTTTCTTCTTTGCATGAATCCAACACCACCGCTATGCAGAATGCGCTCAGATATGACCACATTTGCTTTCGCCAGCCAAGTAGTAGGAAAACAGATGCTCTCTTAAAACAATCACCGTCCGCCCCAACAATACACATCGTGTCATCGCGCATAAGGCATGCCACCCGGAGCACCGCCTGCGGGTCCGGTAGAGGAAGATGGGGAAGGGCGGTGAAACATCTGCACCAGACGTCGGCCAATGCTGGGCTCCAATTCAGTGCCGTCGCGGGCGATCTTCACTTCTCGGTTAGCGTTCCATGGATTGCGCAATCCTCGCGTGCGGTAGAACGGTAGGCGGGTCGTTGACATCCATTCGATCTGGAATTGCTTGCCCCAATTCTGGCCGGGAGAACTCCCCTCCTTCGCTGGCGAGCCTTCGCCGCTGTCGGTGTGATCTGCCTCCCAGAAAATGGTGCCGCGTGCTGAGTCGTCGATAATTCGTCCTTTTGGTGCCGTGGCAGTTGCTGGGGTAGGAATCGACTGCGGTGAGCCCGCGGAGTCTGGAGTGGGAGATTCGTCAGGGGCTTGGGCGGAGGACAGATTGACAGGTTCGCCAGAGATCATAGAAGCCATGCGCGCGTACCCGAAGTACTCGCCAGACTTATTGGCAGAGAAGATTAGATAGACACTCTCAGCCTGGTCGTAAGCCTTGTTGAGCGCGTTCTCATTGTGGGACTGCGTGGCCCATATGCCGTTCCGTACACTTGCTTCCAGATCCTGCGCGGTCAGACTCTTGACAATGAAGTACTTCTCGGGCACCTTCTCCCCGGGCGCCGGCTCAGACGGACCGGTCGCACTGGGTGACGTCCCGCTCTGGTCCGACTGACTACGTGCGATTGTTGGTCCATGAGAGTCTTCGGGGGTGCTATCGACGACCGGCGCCGGTGAGCGAGATTGTCCGGCGCTTGCAGGAGGAGAATCGGATAGCGGTTCAGTCGGTGTCGCGGTGGAGCTTGGCGTAGTGCCTCGTCGAAGCCGGCAAACAAGTCGAACACCGTGAAACCTGGAGTCGTGGAAGCGATTCATCGCAGCCACGCATGCCGCCTCACTCTTGTAGTTGACAAACGCGCAGTTGCTCTTAGCAATCAGGAACACGCTCTCAATGTCCTGCGTCGCATCTCTCGAGAAGTGATCCTTCAGATCCGTGACCACAGCCTGGGGAGGCAGGTTTCCGACCCACAGAGCATGCCCCGATTGCTTAGGTTTGCGTGGAGGCCCTCGCGGAAAGTTGGGAATGGGTCCAGCCTCTGCTGCCGAGCATCGACGGGTGAACTGGGCTGGAGAAGTAGTCAGCAATTGATCACGAACATGAACAGACCTGAGCATTACAGAGATCGGTAGCCATTCCCGGCGGCATCATGAAGGGCTGCTGCGCGAATCGGGGGTCCATGGGGGAGAAGTTTCCATGGCTCATGCCGTAGCCATAGGGGTCGACGGGAGAGTAAGGAAGTTGGGGTTGCATAGGAAAGCCCTGTGGCCGCACCTGAAGAGGACCGGGTCCCATATACTGTCCTCCCATCATGTGTTGCTGCTGTGCTCTAGCCAAAGCTGCTGGGTCGGCGAACTGGGGACCGCGCTGAGGTGGGTACATGGCCTGGCCGGGTTGGTATAGATGGGGAGAAGCGAGAGTCGATGGATCTGGGCTGACATATGAACGCCCGGTCATGGGAGGCTGGCCAGCCCCTGGGAGAGCACCAGCCAGGGCTCCCATATCGAAAGCCTGCTGGCCATACTGGATCATGTTCTGGGGAGATTGATGCTGTTGACTCTGGGCGAGATATTCGAGTTGAGATTGAAACGGTGCGCTACCGGGCGTGTCAGCTCGCGTTGTCTTGGGCGAGCCAATGGAAAGTGGATCGGCACCGACATACCTCTGTGCGTGAGGGTGTTGTTGTTGTGGTTGTTGCGGTTGCCGTTGGTCGGCAGACGCAGGCGAAGCCTCCGGGGGCTGGCGGGAGGCTGTGGAGTCAGAGCCGCTCATGGTGAGGTACAAGGTGCGAATGGTACATGAGGTGATGAAGCCGGAGTGTCGTCAGGCTGAGGTGAGGTGTGGCCGCTTGGAGACTCCAGTCGACGGACCAGGGCAGAGTGCAGCGGGAGGGTCAGGCAGGTGGTAAGGTAAGGTAAGGTAAGGTAACAGGTGGTCAAGGCAGGTGCGCTGTGGGTGGGCCGAAAGCAACCGCGACCAGAGAATGTAAATGCTGGATGTGGCAGGAGCTGCCTGGACGACTGAGAAGACGAAAGCTACAGAGTGTAAAGAGTTCATAGGAAGGAGCGAGTCGAGGGGATGTCGTGTGACGGTCCAATAAGAGGGCCAGAAGCGGCGAAGAAAGGGCAGGGCAGGCGCAGGCGCAGGCGCAGTGAAGACAGCGGGAAGGAACCTGCTCTAGCAGCGCAGGGCAAGCACAAGCAGGTGCAGGTGCAGGTGCAGCAGCAGCAGCAGTAGTAGTCGCGGTCGCGGTCGCGGTCGCGGTCGCGGTGGCCGCCCATCTTGCGCAGCGCGCGGCAGGTGCTAGACTTCTGGGCTATACAAGTAGCCGCATCTAGACCTGCAGATAGAAGGTGCCGGAGAAGCAGCCGGGAGGCGCGAGTGGTGCGCGAGTGGCCGTCATCGACGAGAAAATAGCTTTGGGCAGAGACGCCACGCACCTTTTGCTGTGGTCGCTGCACGGCGCTCGCTCGCTCGTCAGCCGACGTGCCATGCCACAGCACACAGGGCCACAGGCACACGGCAGGATGCTTGTCTGACGCCCGTGCAGCACTGTGGCGAAACCGCCGACGGGGGCTACCTTACTCTCCCACGCAGTGTGCAGTGCGCAGTGCGCAGTGCGCAGTGCGCAGTGGTGCGCAGCTGTGCAGTGCGAGTAGTCCCCGTCCAGCAACGCAGCATTCTTACCTTCTTTCCCGAATGCACCACCACACGACGTGCCCAGAGCCGCCGGCGCAGGGGCGGACCTTGCAATCTGTGCGAGGGGCGAGTCGCTTCCGGCGACCAGGGACAATGCTCGAGACTCCCGGCGCCAGCAACAAGCAGCAGCGCGGGTGATGATGACAGTTCGGCGGGTCATGGCGAGGTTGAGAGAGGTCGCTGAGCGTTGTGCCGTTATGGAGACGCGCTAAGCAGCACTAGGTACGCAATAGCACAGCAGCAGGGCACGTCGGAGTCCGCGAGCAACTCCAGCACCACTCCTCCCTGCGTGCGTGCATGAGAAGACAGCTACGCGATTACACAATCTCTTCGCTGCTCGCTAGGACGACAGCGGAGGTGCTTGCAGGACAACGTGGCTTCGTGGCTATGCGGGTCACAGCACAGGTGGGAGAGTGCATGTACTTACCACTTTGCCGGGTTGCGAAGAGCCTCGATCGGTCGGCACATGGGTGTCTCGCACCGTGCATCGCATCATGCTGGACGCCGCCCGCGATGGCCTCTGACTCCCTGTCGCAGCGAACACAGCAGCTCCGCGGACGCAGACGCAGACGCAGACGCAGACGCAGACGCAGACACCGGAGCGAGGCCACGAATAGCAGCCACTGACAGCTTCATCACGAGTCCTGAGGAATGGCAGTGTCAACGAAGAAGAGCTTTGGGCTAAATTCACGTACTGTACTGGGCTGGGGCCAGCAGTAGACCGACCCGCGCGCGCGCAGAAGATCTTCATGCGTCTCTGCCCGTTGCCCCATGGACCCTTGTGGCTGTGCGGCTCCTGCCCAATCTGTCGACCGTTATAGGGCTGCCACACCTTTTGTAGCATCTCGCCCATAAGCTTTGCCGGGCCGACTGTCCCAGAGCCTAGATGGCAGTTGCATCGAACATCACTTCATCCTGCTCCATGCCCATAGGCTGCTGTCCTGTCACCCTCCGGCTCGGATGTTTCATCCTCAAGGCCGTCCGCCTCGTGCCCGACGGGACGGACGGCATCGACAAAGCTTAAATGCCATTGCCGAGACCGCCCTTCTCAAATGCCGCAACATTCTTCACGACCACGTGCGAGCTTCGCTACTGTACGAGGGACGCATTCGCACCGCGTGCACTAACACACTACACACCGCGAGTGCAAAGAGTCACAGCCACAAGCTCGAGGATCAACCAAGAGGCGATCCCGATCCCCTATCTCACGGGCCCGGCCCGGCGATCTCCGGCTGCACGTTTCGAGCCCAATCCGGTCCCAGAAAAAAGCATGAGAGAGCACGCTCCCAGGAAAATCTTCCGACTTTTCCCTCTGGTTACCCCTTCGGAGATATGACTCCATCCGGCTATGGATTGTCCGGACGACCTGTGCGACCTGCTTTTTGATCGAACCGCGTCGTTTTATTACGGACCAGTCAAACGACAAAATTACATACCTGGCTCTCGTACCGCGGGACCGCTGCAGTCCTATGACGACTCGCTTCCGCGAGACCTCCGCGAGACCTCGTCAACGCTTTAATAAGTCGCGGAGATGCATGCACTAGGTACTGCTATGAAGACCGACCATCTGCATGCCCCGAGGCCCACAGTCACCTCCGCAATAGGACCGTCGCGATCGTCCTTTTTCTTAGCCCTGCTGGAAAGGAGCAATAATGGCAGCCCGACGTGAGAGGGAGAGAGAGAGAGAGAGAGAGAGAGCGCTATGAAAATCCAAGCGAGTCGTCGGCTATGACGATGGCATTTATTTCCGCCGCACCGCCCCAGATACTGGCATCACCACCACGTAACACCGGCGTCAATACATACCCGTGGGGAAAAAACTATTTCATCGACTCTTGCGAGCGGCTGAATAAGAATCCAAATGCGAAGGGCCAAGGGTGAAGAATGCAGAGAACGAGAGAACGTGAGAGTGGTCTAGCTGAAGAGACACGCTCGCTCCCTCATATCCGTCCACCGCACTCACTCACTCAACTCACTGCAGCAGCAACCGCTATTCTCAGCGCTCCTCATCCAATCCAGTGATCCAAGCCCGTCCGTCGGCTAGCTGTGAAGAATAATGGCGCCTGCAATAATGATGTCGACTTTGCTTTGCTTTGCTTTGCTTTGCCCCCAAACCAAAACCTTAAAGCACTTGAGCCACGACCCACTCTTCGTTCGCCCACGGAGAAAATGGAAAAGCTGCAGGTACCTTACCTTACCTTACATTAACCTGCAGAATGGAGAAACGCATCCATATGCCCACCCTGTGCACCGGAAAGGAACTGGAACATCTAGATCCACCCAGACAGTGCAGAAATGGGATCCACACAATACCTACAATCGTGTACTACACGTTGGCCGCATTCGACGGGCGCCCGCCCGCGCGCGCGATTCTCTTCTTCTGTACAATTTTTGAGATCAAATGCTTTGTAGCAACCCAAGTACTACTGTCGATACATAAAGAACGGGTCATCACCTATTACTGATTACTGATTACTGGCTAACTAGGCAGCACATCCCCATCCCCTCACCCATCACCCATCACCACCACAATAACAAAACCAACAATGAACAAACATAAATCGCACGAATCTCTCGCATATCCGTATCTAACATCTAACTAATACGGAATCCCATTCGTCAAGAGCTGGAAATAATCATACCCAGCCGTCGACCAACTCCTCTCGCTCACATGGATCAAATGCCGCACAAACTTGGCCGCTTCCCGATCACTCTTGTCCAGGACAAACCGCTCCTTGAAGTGCTGGATCGTCTGCGGTTTGAAACACGGCAGGCCGGAATCCAGCATGGTCATGATGATGTGCGCCAACTGTTCGACGTACTGGCGGGAAGCCAGGAAGGCCTTGACGCAGAGTTTCTCAAAGGCCTTGAAAGGTTGCGAGTCGACGGATCCGCCCATGACGGCGACCATTTCGGGCGTGAGCTTGAACGGGGCGCGTTCGAAGCGCACGCCGCCGGGAGCAATGTCGAAGCAGAAGCCAAAGTCGATGTGGAGGATGTGGCCCGCGTCGTCGACCATGATGTTGCCGTTGTGCCGGTCTTTGAATTGGAGCAGGTAGGAGATGATCGAGTACGCGGCCATGCTCTTGACGAAATTGCCGCGCGCTTCCTGGAACCGGATCGAGTCCTCGTATCCGTATTTGGAAACAAAGTACTCGTATAGCCCGTTGACGGCTTCACGCCCGAGCATGTCTCGGGAGATCGAATTCGGCAGGACGTCGATGACGCCACATCCCGGTGCCGTGGCTGTGACGCGGTAGGGAAACACATACACGTCCAGGCCGACATTGTTGAAGATCCCCCGGAAGGCTGCGATCATCTGCAAAGCGAGCACATCTTGACGACAGTCATCTCCGACCTTGAAAATGGCTGACTGCCACGCTTCCCAGGTCTTACGCTTCGCCAGTTGTCCGGTCCGTTGAGCCTCTTCCTCTGCTTCCTGTTCGCTTTCCTCCTTGCGGATTCGGAAAGTTGCCATAAAGGGAGCCTTGGCGTGACTCTGCAAGGGCTTGCCGGATTTGCGGTCAATACCGATGACTACGCCGTCGGGGTTACTTGGCAAGTAGACCCCAACCTCGACCTGGATCTTGCGCAGCTCCTCCTCAATTTTCTGCTTCTTCTCCGGCTTTGGTCGCTTTATGAAAGGCTTCAGCGTTCCAGAAATACCCGTCACTTTGCCGAAGAAGTCGAATTCGCGCTCATAAAAGTCCTTATCCACCGGTAAGAAACTCGAGATTAAGGCGCCCATGACACGGTCCAGCACGGGTTTCACGGGGTCTGGCTCTTGGGAGTCCTCGTCCTTGTATGCGTTCGCCTTCATGTTCCAGATGATCTGGTGTGCGAACAGCTGGGAGAAAGCGGCTGTCTCAATGATGTATCGCTCTACATATCCAAGAGTATCGTAGCGCAAGGCCTGCACAATCTGCGGAACATAGAAGAAAGTTATGTCGACAGAATGGGCCTCGAGAGCGCGGACCGCATATTGGACGATGAAAGGATGATTGGCGTATGCTGGCAGGAAGTAGGTGACGGCCGCCATCGGGTTGACTGGTGCCCAGTACAGAAGATACTTCAGCTGTGTCTTGACGTCGGAAGCCAGCTCCGGTCCGAGCAGAATGTTTAGAGCATCTGCCTCCCCAATGGCATCCTCAGGCTGCTGCAGCAAGAGCTGTCGGACTTGGCTGTGTATCGACTGCGATTTCACGAATCGTGTGCACAGCTGAATTGCAATGCTAGGATCTTCGTCCCACGCCGTCTTCACGAGTGGAGTAATCGCTGCCTCTTGCGTGGCGTCTTCGTGGGATCCCGATAGCAGGCCCTTGGATTGTTCAAGAGGTGCTATCCATACGGTGAGTCGGCCAATCTCGTGGCTGATCAGATGCAACAGCAGCTCTTGCTTGTGCTGTAGACCAGGCAAGCTCCGACCGACCCTAGAGCCAATGCCACTAAGGTCACGGAACATATTGGACACATCATTTAGCAATTTGGTCTCCGCCTTGAGCTGTAATCTGTTGCTCCCAAAAGACCACCTTGGAGAGGTGCGAAACCAAGACAAGCCAGCCGAGATGATTGCATCTTTGAGTCGCCATTGAGCAGCAGCGTCCAGATTGACACTGTAGCGAAGGATCTTCTGAGCGAGCAAGACGATGTGAAAGTGTACCTCCCTGGCCAATGGCTGGCTGACGACCTTCCGCATGGCCAGAAGCGTGATCCGCATGAGGCGAGAGTAGAGACGCTCCACTGACGGCGAAGTCAGTCTGGTGGCACTGAAGTGGCTGGAGAGGAAGTGCGTCAGGCGCAGATGCGGAGCTATCAGATTGTGAGTAATCTGCTCTCGTCTCTTGATGGCTTCCCAGTTGGAAGGAGCGAATTCTTCTTTCACGTAGAATGGGTCGAGGTGCTGGAAGTGAATATCGAAGAAGCCCTTCTTCCGTCTGACTGATGCTTCCCAGCCGGCGGCGACTTCCACCAAAATTCGAGATTCTATGCTTGGATTTTCCTTGACGATGCCAAGCCAGAGAGATATTCCCAGGTTGATAGACTGTTTCGAGAATATCAAGAAGGGAATTGCAACTAGATCCTGGATTAGTGCCACGCGGTCTGAAGCACTTCTGCTGAGGATGCCGGCAGCGTTCCGTAATGTGTCACGGACCTCAGCGAAGGGCACCACGGCATGGTTCCTTAGACGACGAGAGAGATTTCTGAGCTCCGCAGCTTCGTCTTGGACAGACTCTTCTACATCCATTAGAGCGTCACGAGACTGCCCGCCGTAATCGACGAGTGCCCACTCATCGTCCGTACCTTGTTTGACGTCCAAATGGCGATACTGCTGCCGGGTCGTATATTGCGCCACGAAATCAGATGCAGTGTTGATGCTCACGTCTCGCTGGCGTTCCAGGCTCGTGAGCCTCTGATCAGTGCTAGGTATCAAAGCCCCCATTTCTACCGCAAGAGATCTTCCAAGAGCGATGTGTCCGTAAGCGCCATCATCTTCGTAGTCTTCCAGGTACGCTTGCAGCAGACCCTTGACATCCAGGGGAGCGACATCAATCGCTTTGGCTACCCAAACGCGGCCGCGTTGATGAAAGCTGCTAAGCGTGCCCTTGCGATACGCAACATCGTCGGACAATTGAACAGAGACATTGCCTTTCAAGGAACTGTAGTGCGATTTCCACGTGTACTCGTCGGTCTCGCTGTCGAGACAAGCCTTCCACATGAGTGTGAGAAGCTCGAGCAGCGCAAATAGAGAGGCCTTCTGACACAGCGCCGATGGAATGTCGTTTATGATACGATCGCACATAGTGAAAGCAGCGACTTGCACCTTGGCAATGCGATGGCAGCATCCCTCAAATAGCGTAGCTAGCTGCAATGCAACTTGTGGAGCTGCAAAGTCCTGGCTGCGCCCCGACAGCGCCTTCTGAAGATACGTTGCCACAGATTTCTCAGCGACGGCGAGCATGCACGTACCAAGTGCGGTCGTCTTGACCTTGTTCTCTAGAAAGTATGGGAGAACAGCAGTCGAGTCACCGCCTTGCGCACGCAGCGTCGAGACCAGTAGGGCCGCGTTGAGGAAGTTGCATTCCTGGTAGCTGAGGCTTTTGATGTCGGACTCGCAATTCGGCAGTGCGGTAATGAGTGACTGCTTCTGCTGTACAAGATTCTGGGGGCTCGCGCCACGTCGCAGGACGGCATTGAGGTCAATGCTGCTCTCAGGCATGTCAACTCTGGCCTCGTCGATCAAAGGAAGACTGTACAGGGCAAGGGTTTGAAGATCCTTCATATGCTCTTTTGTAGCAGCCGACTGCCAAGTAAAGCCCAGAACGACGATATTGAACCATGCATCTCTACCGAGGGCGCGCAGCTCGTCCTCGTCCTCGATCTGTGGTGTGGCTTCGCTGTCGCTAGACGCTAAAATAGCCATCGGGCGGAAAAGCTGTGCAATCGTCTTTGACGCAAACGCCCTGTCGACGGTGCGATCGCCGGCAGTATCACCACTGCTAACACAGAGTGAGAGAAGGTGCGTCAGGTATATCTCGAAGAATGGCGTATCCTTCTTGATCCAGCTGGCCATGCGGCTTCGTGCTTCGTTGACAGCGGTGGAAAGGAGCCCGTTGTTGTTCATAAGTGCGTCCGCTCCAATTCGCACATACAATCTCAGTAAGGACTTCAGTTCACTAGGTCCACCACACAAGCCCAGGGCGGAGATCTCGACAATGATCCGAGCATCCACAGCAACATTGATCCTCCCGATCTTCTGCACCAGCATCGATATGACCAAAGCGGTCAGCTGTGTTTCGCTACGGGCAACAGCAATGGCGACTATAGCTTGAACGATCGTGCCGTATGTCATGGCCACATCGCCATCATCACTGCTGCTAAGCACCAAAGAGATAGCGCTTCCCACAGGTTGAGGTCCAAAGTTATTTCCGTTCCTCGAGCTCAATGTGCTATCGAAGAGGGGTGACTTGCTGTTGGTTTGATTGTCAGAATTGGTGCTGAGCACATTCCCCAAGTTATAAAGAGTGCTGATCACCACATCCTGCGGTAGGTACTTGAGGATCCGCGCCATGCATTCGCTTGCAACTGTGGCAGTTGGAGGGCTCATCTTGCCTTGCACAAGCAATCGTGGCATCGATCGCGTAAGGTCAGAGGCGATGGGTGATGAGAGACTCGCAAGGATCGTCATGCATTTAAGAACATTTTGCGCCAGGTCCTCGTCAATCATCTGTGAAGTGTCCGCGGTAACGGCATCAAGCCAGCCTTTGAGAATATCGGTGTGCAGAACTTCGGCATTCGCATTGTCGCCATTGAGAATGCAGCAACACAGAAAACTCCGGAGTGCGCTTGCTTTGACCTCTCGAGCCAGCCTTTGCTGCCAAGGCGACCCCAACTTCAGGTAGTCCGCATCTGCGTCCAGATACTTCATCTCATTGGCAATCACGTCCGTCAGACTGTGGATGACCTCGCTCGAGACCTGGTTGCTAGCGCGATATGCAGATGGCTTGCGTTGCATGAGATGGTCCAAGAACGCGGTGCCCCTAAGTGGTTCTGAGAGTGGCAGTAGCGCTAAGCAACTTTCCTCTACAACTTCCATGAACGCTTGCTGTAGCAGCATGGCACCAAGGGGTTGTCCCTGAGCAGCGTAGTGACGAGACCATCGCCTCCATTCTTTGACAGGTCGCGAGGAGGTGCTGGAGTTTCTAATCGCAGACAACGCGCCTTCGAGAGAGACCATGTACTTTTCGGACAAAATGCGCCGGAGATGTGGAATGAGGTTCATGCGCTGTTCCGGCGACCAGACTCGTACGTATTTCGCAACACCACGGAAGAAGCCGAGAAGTGATACATTCAGTTGAATTGCGCGCAATGTCTGATCGTTGATATCGAACTTCGTTTCGCCAGTCTCGAGAGGCCTCAACCACGCTGTATTCTCGGCACTGTTCACAAGCTCCTCGATCGTGTCATCGATGATTGACCACGCCTCCGGCCTCAGAGAAGGATGATTGATGCCTAGAGCCAACACCGCGGTTGTTAAATCGAAAGCCAGAGTCTCACACGGGGGCATTTGCTGATACAACGGGGTCGGTTCGAAGGCTTGCCTGTGAGCTTCGCGCACATATGGTCCTAGCTGTCGCAAAAGCGCCTCCGCATCCTTGGTTGTCTGTACCAAAGGAGCTGCTTTGCATAATGCCAGTAGAACTTCCAACTCCTTAACACTCATTGGTATGGACGAGATTCGCGACTGCTTCTTCGTGCCATCGAGTGTGCCGTTTCCATCCAGACTCCTTTGAAATCTTCCCAGAGCACATAGCCTCTTCATATCCCGGTCATTGTCGTCGGCGGTATTAGCCGTCGTACTCTCTGCGGAGAGCTCGGCGAGCTTATTGAGCGCATTGCGCCGTGTCGCGCGCGTCGTGCTGTATATCTCACTTAGCATCTTCACTGTGCCGGGCCGTTTGGGGTACTGTTGGCCATTGTTGCAACGTGCGAACAGGAAGAGATACTCACAGTGAGCGCATTGCTATATCACGAGACAGCGGTCAGCGTCCCAGGCAGCTGGTGTAGCTTCATGTAGCGAATTGAGTGTATCCCCTGACCTACGCCGGCCTGCTGTGCTGGCTGATGTCAAGCTCGAGCAACCTCAGGCACGAATCCCGATGATGCGGCTGTATTGGCGGCGGCCGGCGGCTTCCTCCCGGCGCTAGTGAAGCTTCGAGATCTGAACTTTTGGACTTCGCGAAGAAAAAGTTGAGCGACACACGATCACCGCCATGTCGTCCTTTTTCACTCTACCCGCTTCGCAGAAGAAGCGAAAACGGACGCAAGGAGACGGTGTATCACGGCCTCCGCAGAGGAAGGAGCTTAAAACCAGGACCGAACGAGACGGCTCGATATCTGGCAGCGAGGATTCCGACGATGACCGAGAAGCGCGGACTGGAGAGGAGTATGAAGGCTCAGATTCCGAAGATGAGGAGTTTGCGAACGAGGACTCCGCTGCGAAACGTATTCGATTGGCAGAGCAATATCTAGCAAACACGCAGAAAGAGGTCCTGGACGATGTCGGCTTCGATGCCGCAGAGGTGGATCAAGAGAATTTGAGACATCGCATGGGAGAAAGATTGAAAGAAGATACGGCAGAGACAAAAGGAAAGCTTTACAGATGGATCGCGCAAGACTTCGACTGGAGCAAAGCAGAGAGGGCACAGTTCAGACACCACCAGCAATCTGTTACGAGTGTTGCGATAGCTGGCGAACATGCATACACTGTGGGCAAGGACGCGATATTGGTGAAATGGCGGTTACCTGGCGAACGTCCCCCGATGCGCGGATGGCAGAACCGTACTCGAAAGCCTGCAAAACTGCTCGTCTCGAGAAAATTCGGGAAGAACACCAACAGCAACAACTCAGACCAACATACAAAAGCGATCCTTTGCGTCGCAGCATCACAAGATGGCAAATTTGTTGCTACTGGCGGGGCGGATAAGAAACTCATTGTCTGGGATGCGGCGACACTGAAGCCGCTGAAAGTCTTCTATCAACACCGTGACACTGTGGAAAGCTTGGCATTTCGCAGAGGCACGAATCAATTATTCACTGCGAGCAAAGACAGAACTGTGAAGATCTGGTCTCTTGACGAGCTCGCATACGTCGAGACCCTCTTTGGCCACCAGGACGAAGTCGCCGACGTAAGTGCTCTGGCGCAGGAAACTTGCGTTACTGTGGGAGCTCGAGATCGCACGGCACGTTACTGGAAGGTCGTCGAAGAAAGCCAGTTGGTGTTTCGTGGTGGTGGCGCGCCAAGCAAAAGCAAATTGTCCAGATACGGCAACGACAGCGGAATAGAGCTGCCGGAAGATCCTCATCACGAAGGCTCTACAGACAGAGTCGCATGCGTCGACGATGAGACCTTCATTACAGGTTCTGACAACGGCTCCATCTCGCTATGGAATATTCACAAGAAGAAGGCAGTGTATACCTATCCTTTAGCGCATGGCATGGATCCTCCTTTGCCTCTAGAACAAGTCAGCGCTGAAGAAGAGCCGCCTGAGGACGCGCGCACCAAGCCTCAGCCGAGGTGGATAACAGCGCTCCGAGCAATACCCTTCTCTGATGCATTTGTCACTGGCAGTTGGGATGGGTACGTGCGGGTATGGAAAATAAGCGCCGACAAAAGACGGATCGAACCACTTGGATGTCTTGGCCGGATTGACCAGTCTGTGGATCAGCTTTTAGAACAGGAAGGTCTGAGCTCGCATGCAATGGCCAACGGAGCTCTCGAAGCCATGAGAGAAGGCACCGAAAAGCAGGGCGTCGTTACTGGTATCATCAATGACCTTGCGATAGTTGACAAAGGCGATCGCGGCAAGGAGGGTGTCGTGGTGGTAGCTGCAGTGGGCAAGGAGCCTCGCTTGGCCAGATGGAAAGAGATCTACGAAGCCACAAATTGTGCGGTCCTATTCGAGATCCCTCGCAAGACCCTCGATGCAAGCACGACGAGCGATACCGTCAATGGAGAAGAGGGACATACTAATGACGACGAATTTGCAGGCTTCGACTGAACGGCTGCACCTCATACTGTCGATATCTACTTAGCTGTCAAGATTGCGTGCTACTTCGGATGTGGCCACGAAAACCTGATATTGTCATCATCAAGTCCTTGCTGCACGATCCCGATCGCACCATTCTTAATCATCCACTCAAGTCTATGGTCTCGATACTCTCGTCGGCGACCAGCGCCCTTTGCCCAAGTACCAGGTCCCATCGAAGCCATCATCTTCGCAGCAGCCGCCATCTCGTCAAAAGTCTCTTTGATGTAGGGAATCTGACTGATCCTCGCATGCCACTTCTGCAACGGCGACCCTTCTTTCGGTCCATACCCATAATGCACACTCCGATTCAAGATGGGCGCCACAGCGATATCAGCATAGCCCGGCGAAGAGCCATTGAAAAAATCCTTCGAACCCAATTTCTGCTCCAGCCATGCCTGAAGCTGATGCGTCTGTTCCACAGCCTTCCCAATCAACATCTTCGCCTCATCACCTTTCGCCCGTTCAAACCAAGTGATCTCCCCAATCGCCCAATTCACAGCCTCATAGTGCGTCCCACACACGTCGTCCATCATCCTCGCTTCGGCCCTCTCCCTCGGATCTCTGGGAAACAATGCCGGTTCTGGAAACTTCTCCTCGAGGTACATGACGATGGTGGTGGAATCGAAAATTCTGAAATCTCCGTCTAGGAGGGCTGGGACTTCCAGGCGGGGGTTTGCGGACGAGAAGGATGGATCGGGATGGCCGGCGCCTAGATTTTGAGGGGTTTCCTTTTGGAAGGGGAGGGATTTGAAGCGCAGGGCCATGCGGACTTTCTGGGCGTAGCTGGAGACGGGATGGTCGTAGAGGAAGAGTTCATTGTTAGGAGAGGAAGCCATGACTGCGGCTGCTGCTGCTGCTGCTGCTGCTTGGAGGTTTTCTTGGTGGCGTTCCTTGCGGAGATTGGGGTTTGTGTCGATGCCTCTCATGCTAGGCAAGAGATTTTGGGAGGCATATAAGCTGAGGTTCGTTGCGGGTGTCTCCGAAGCTCGCTGGCTGACATCAAGTCGGAACTCTATGGGAGGCATCCGATGAGCTACCCCGCCTAGGAAGGTGCGGCAAGGATGAAGTGCCATTACTGCGATAGGAGCTAGCAGTGTGCTGGAAGAATGGCCATCTTCCTTGGCAACTATATTCCGACTGACAACAACTCACTGCCTCGCCTACACTCTCGAGATACACTCACCAATACATCACGTTGGCATGCATCGATTACACGTGCGTAGAGGCTCCGGCGAGGACCTGAAATCGGATGAACGAGCGACCTAGCTGGATCTTAGCAATGCGAGAGACGATATCATCATGCCAAGTCTCACTTGAACATCGCGCGGTTGTTTGGGAAGGTAAGCACCAATTGACCTCAACACAGACGGCGATCGAGCTGGCTTGGCTTCTGATAGGCAAGGGAAGTTGCAGTGGTGCTCAAAAAATATACTTTCCTTTCCCTGTTCGAGTTCATGCTCCTTTGGCTGCTCCTACTGGACGTGATACCTTGCATGATATGGTCTGCCTCTTTCCTTCACCGGTGAATTGGCGCCTATGCTTGCACGCCTCATCAACGACGGACACGACTGGCGATGGGTGCTCTGGTAGACAGCAATCCGGATCGGCATTGCTTTCGTCTTATTGTTACTTTTCTCATGGAAGAGACGGACTACGATCGATCGACGGGCCCAGCACATGCAACAGCGACTGTCATCGACTCTGAGATAACTTCCCAAACTTCTTCAGCAGCGAAACTGGAGCCCATCCATCCTGACGAGAATCTCTCGTCATGCCTCAGAAGCGTCCGAATCGTATGCTGGATATTCTCATCGCTGCTTTCAAAGGCTTCACTTCCCCCGTCATCGTCTACGCCGGTCTCATGTACGGCGCCAACGCCCTCGTCTGTGTGGCGCCAGAGCACTGGAACACGCCATTAGCAGTGACCTCGCATTAAGCGGAGAGATGGTGACCACGTTGATCCTGATTCGCAATACCTTAAGTCTCGCGGTGAATTCTAGGTATACTCTCGAGACAGTCGACTCTTTGAGGCAATGAGAGCTGATTCGGACTTGCGGTAGTACACTCTGACTCAATGCTCTGGGCTACTTCCATCACGATCGCGGTTGTTGCTCTCGCATGGAATGCCTCGCTCTTTTTATACTGGTGCAAATTGGGCCCGCTTTGGAGAAAGCCAGCGCCGAGCGGTGCTGGAACGATGTAGCCAAAGGGAGAGCAAAAGGCCTGGGACAGTAAGGAAAACATCGTGTCGATAGGCGTGAACAGAAGAAGCATCTTGATTTCACTTTCCATGGCGTTTTCGTTGCTCCGTAGGCATCGTCTTCCCCCGACTGAAAGAGCAAGGCGGCTACATTTCGACCCAGACGTGGTGGTAGTTTGTACACGACTAATACAAGGGAGATGTAGAGAGGAGCCGAGAAGGCAGCAATGAACAAACGGGTTGGTGTGAGCCAAGAAGGCAGCAATGAACAAGCGTGTTGGTGTGAGCCAAGGCGGCGCTAACGCAACGAAGAGCGTGACGAGAAGTGGCTTCTCGATGCCGCCTGCTCGTGGTATCACAGAGCCGAAACGCATGTCGCTGCCTGAGACGTACTCACAATATCTCATCGCCATCTCTCAGAACTGGCTTGGCCTACTTTACGCAAGACATACGTGACCAGGCCGAGTCTGCCTGCTTGGCAGCAGTCTGAAAGGTGGGGATACCGGAACGTCGGCTGTTCAGTCGTAGGTACCTTTTCGCGTACCCTCTTGGCAGGGCGGTATGAGTCGATGTTTATCCCGCATTGCCTATTAGCTCTTTTCGAAGTTGTCGGCACAGCCGGATTGCCTGAGGCAAAGTGAAGGAGCCTCCGAGTGCGACCTCGTCAGCCCTGTAAGGCCGCATGCAAGGCACAGGTGCACGATGATGCCATGTGCATGATCGTACAACTTCCTTCCGCACTTCTCGCCGCACGCAATCGCAAAGTTAAAGGGGAAGCTACTGTTCAGTACGGATGACTCCGCGGCGACTTTGTGAGTCACTCTGAGGAGGCCGCACAGTCTTCGTCCCATCTCCCCTATAGGGGCGGAAGCCAGGAGGCTTGGGGGCTCGAAGGGCGGGCATGACCCTGTGCGCCCTTTGACTGCTCGGCGCGATGGAAGAGGCTGCATCTCTAGTAGACAGTCGTTCTGACGTGCGGTTCGTCGATGAGAAGAGTCGCCGATCAAGGGCGATGCCGCGGCGTGCGACATTTCTCGAAGGCGGCTTTGCAATGCATTTTGGCACATGAACTGCCCCGATCGCTATTCGTCCATTGCTGGTGAGTGCTACGAGCCATGCTGCAATTAGTCGCACTATATCGCGCAGTCGGTGCCGCGAACCGCACTGCCGGGGAGATGGCCACGTTTTGAAGTCGTTACTGGTGGTCTCTCAGAAGGTGACCTGTGTACTTCCAATGCAACGTCGGAGCTTCCACTTGACCTGCCGCTGCACGTCGGGCGATTGAGGAGCATCAAAGGCCATGTCCGAGGAGCGTAGAGGAGCGGAGGATTGGAGAGGATTGCGCGCGGGATCATCTGCCTTCTTTCACGCAGCGGCCGGCAGCTCCTCCAGCTCCTTCTCGGGATATGATGACCTACGCAATTCCTTCCGCAGCGCGACTCTCCGCAACATATCAGCAACGTAGGGTATCGTGGCGCCTGTCACACTGGAACAGACATGCATTGCCGTTGAAAACAAGCCAGAGAGCCTGTGCGACATTGGATTTAGCAACACGCGAGCACTTGCTACAGTATGCCCACAGTGCCGCCGGCTGAGCGATCCGTCTAACTGATCTCCAAGCAGGGTAGGTCGCGCCGTCACCGACAGCGAATGATTTGGGAGGTAGGAATGGAGGCGGAGTCCTATTTCAGCCCCCAATGCCGGTGTCCAACACGGGCGAGCGGGCTGCAGGATGCCAAAATTGTCCGAAGCTGAGCCGTTTCAGAAGAGGACCGATGATGCGGGTGTGGGGGCTGCGACAGCGGGCTCCATTGTTGGTGAATTGCGAAATAGATCTTGGAGACAGAGTGCGCATGCGATGAGAGCGTGAGCGTCAGCGTGAGCACAGGTGAGCGTGTACATGTACCGAGAATTGGTGTAGGCTGCCCGGCTGCCCGGCTGCTCGGCTCGGCCTCGGCAGTCCCAGCCCTCCGGCCCGGCTTCAGCTCTGCACTGCTCTTCCCTGCACACTGCACCTCACTCCATCCTTTGCTCCCATACTTCGCACTAACTTACCGCCCGCGCTTTTCTCGTCTTCCTGTCCTCTAAGCTACGAATCGCATTTGCACTGCCAAGCCCTGGTGTGCACGGACAGCCCGCTGCCTGTGAGTGAATGAATCCTGCGGGTTCGGCCGCCGCCAGCTGCCTCTCGCATCCCAGGCAGTAGTCATCCGCCTGAGGCTTCACTCACTTCTCAGCTCTGCTCTACACTAGGTGCTCTCTTCTGCTCTTCTCTCCTCGCCGGAAATCCCGCTGCTGCCTCTCGGGCCTCTTGGCCCTCATCGGACCAACAGTCGGCGGCGTTGGATGCGTCCTCTGGCCCCCATCTCCAACCATGCCTGCCCTCGGAGCCCTGGCGGCCGCCCTCGCTACCCCTCAGGTGCCTTCTGTCACTGGGCGGTGTTATGACTGACCTACCCTGCAGCCTGAGCGGCTCCTTCACCTCCATCCCAAATGGTCGTAGCGCGGTGCCTTCGCCACCTGGACATTCGCGAAGCACCAACAACATTGCAATGACAGTCCGAAAGCCTAGATCCATTGAAGGGCTACACAAGGCATCTGACAGTGTGACATCCGCTGCCCTCGAAGGTGTCCTGAACGTGGATGTAGCTATTTTGCTTCGCCATTAGAGGCCGGTTCCGACTCACAAGAGTGCTCAGCCATGATGTCTGAGCCAGGCAGGACTCTGTTGGCGGCTTGCACGCCCTCTCCTCTAACCAACAGAGTGGAGTGTATATTAACCTTGCCTCTGCTGTGCCATTCTCTTCCTTCATCATAACCATCCTACAACAACAATACAGCAATCAAGACTTCCAACCCACCACCAGCAGCAAGACCAAACCTTAACAGCGCCACTACCTACCACCGAAACACTCAATCATCCACACTACCTCAGACATCATGGCCCAATACCTCGCCATCCGCGACCCTCAACCGAGGGATCCTCCAGGCTCCCGTCGACCCTGCCAACGCTCCAATCCTCAACGGCCTCCAAGGGACCCTCAACCCCGTGACACTCCTGGTGCTTAAGTACCTCGACAAACAACATACCCAAAGACAAGGCCTCGAGCATTCGGACTCTCTCTTCGATACCCTATCGGCGAATCTTTCTGAGAATCTCCAACCTTTCATGACAAATTTAAAATGGCGCAGAACCACATCTCCGTCTTCTCTCAGTCAACGACTCACGAAGGCATTTCTTCTTTCTTCTTGTGGGCTTTCACTGGACGATGCTTTCCAACGGCGCACGGAGTTCCATCTAGAATCTAGACGGGACCGGGATACGAGCAATCGGCACCTTTCTCCTCAACGATCGTTCGGCTTGGATTTGGCTGCATAGCGAGCGACGGCGTGATTTCAGCATTGCATGGCGACGGCGATGGTAATTGGCATACTATGGCGTTTGGGCATTGGGACATGACACTGAAATTCTGGAACTTCAATGCTGGGCACTTGTTGAGAGTGACGACTTGTCAAGAATGATGATTACAGCAGCATTGCTATGCGAAACATTGTTATCTGCTTCGACCATGTTGCTTTGCATTGCCTAGTTGTCTTCACCCTCTTTTTCTGCCGACCAGCCAGATAGATTAGAATGAAAGGTGGAAAGCGCTGGTTCGCTTTCTACGTCTCACGACAAAGAGGGAAAATCTACAGCTACTCTTCTGCGTTTACTCTGTACTGCGCGTCTCGTTGACTCATTCTTTTTTCATTCACTCACAGCAGCGGCTGTGTGGCCTGAGTCACTCTTCCTCTCACAATGCCAAGTGGCGGCCTCGAATCGCACCTCGTGGACTGCATGTCCAATCACGGTCCGTGAATTACCTTGAGCAGATAGAGTGACTCGTCCATGAGTAGGCGGCGCGCGGCTTGCGGCTTCAAAAGACCAATTGGCGGGATGGGGAACGTAGGAGGTGATGTCAAATCGAGGCCGCCCAGGCGTTGAGTTCGGCACGGAAAAACCTTCAACCGCGGAGGTTCGCTTGCTCGAAGGATGATTGATTTCCGCCGAGCAATTCTTTTTCCTCTGGACTTTGCGAATGAAGATGCATACCATACAGAACGATTTAATGATGACTTTTGTCTGTCTATCACTTCTCCAGTTGTGTGATGACTGAACGCTTTACATGCCGCTTGCGGAGTCTTGCTCTGACCCGTACAGATCTGGATCGATTCCATTTGCTCGGACGGAAGAGCATAGGCCAGCGCGGCAGTAGGCGCGACCTTGATGGCTTTCATGACAGCGTCAGAGACGACGATGACACAGTCGAATGTAAGGTACATGTACATGTGATGTCGATGGAAATGAATTCAGGGCGATGCAGGAACGTCCTGTCTACATGTATGCCGAACTCCGAGACCACTATACCCAATTAGGATGCCCACGAAAACATGACTCCCCTCCAGAAAGCTCATATTTATTGTTGGGGCTCTCAAACGCAATCCTTCAGCCGATCTCAGACATTCCCAGAAGTCAAGCGCAATGTCTCCCGTCGTCCTCCATTTCCGGGCGGAGACGAAGCCGTTGGAGCACCGCTCCGCGGTCACGCCCACAATCGCAAAGAAGTTGGTCGAGGCGGGCTACACAGTCCATGTCGAGAAGTCGCCCTTGAGCATCTTCCCGGATTCCGAATATGAGGGAACGGGTGCCACGCTCGTGCCGACTGGTTCTTGGACCGACGCACCGAAAGAGCATATTGTCATTGGCTTGAAGGAGCTGCCGGAAGAGGACTTTCCGTTGAAGCACACCGTAAGTTCTTTTCAGTTCACTCGCTCGATTTGAGACAACGCTGACGGTTGAACAGCATGTACAATTCGCACACTGTATGCCATCTTTGACACTACCAGATCTTCCGATTCAGTTCTCAAGCTAACACCGTGAAGGCTACAAGGGGCAGGGCGGCTGGGACAAAGTGCTTGGACGCTTTCCCCGCGGCAACGGAACTCTCCTTGATCTAGAATTCCTCGAGGATGAGAGCGGCAGGCGAGTCGCGGCGTTTGGATACGTAGGCGAATCGCACTCTGCTTTTTGGAGCGCCCGTACTCACTCTCCATAGCACGCTGGATTCGCTGGAGCCGCTCTAGCCTTGATGACTTGGGCGTGGCAGCTCACCCATGGCAAGACCGAACCCTTTCCTGGAGTGACCCCTTATGAGAACGAAGACTTGCTCATTATCGACGTCAAGAAGGCCGTGGAGGAAGGCAAGGCAAAGGCTGGCAGACTGCCACGAGTCCTTGTTATTGGTGCGCTTGGCCGATGTGGTCGCGGTGCTGTTGACCTTAGTGTCAAGGCTGGTGTCGAAGATATCTTGGTACGTAAGTATTCGACCATCTTACGAGCAGCTGCTGATCTTGACTTAGAAATGGGATCTTCCGGAGACTAGTGCCAAGTCGGGACCGTACCAAGAGATCATCGAGTCGGACGTCTTCGTCAATTGCATCTACCTGTCTGCGAAGATCCCACCGTTCATCGACGCGAAGTCACTGGCCTCGCCTAACCGCAAATTGAGCGTGGTGTGCGATGTGTCTTGTGACACCACGAACCCGAACAACCCCATCCCAATATACGACATCAACACCACCTTCGACAAGCCCACTGTGCCAGTCGAGCTGGGCGCAGAAGCTAACGACCTTCCCCTGAGCGTGATCAGCATCGATCACCTCCCGTCTCTCTTGCCCAGAGAGGCTTCCGAAGCCTTCAGCGCGGCTTTGCTACCCAGCCTCCTCCAGCTGAAAGACTGGAAGACCGCTCGGGTCTGGCAACAGGCTGAGAAGCTGTTCAAAGAGAAATGTGCAACTCTTCCAGATGGCGCTGTCGACACCAAGGCAGAGCTGCTCGCGAATCAGTCGTGATTCAGCCTCGTTCAGCACTGTACCCTATAGATAGACCACAAGCAGTCCCGCAAAAGCATGCGACACCAGGCCATTGTTACTCCGCGCACATGCTGCACGTATCCATCCCTTTTCAACTGCCGACTGCAGATATCCGATGCACTTCCGCTAGTCGCACCACCCAGCCAACCAACCAGTCTTCGAAATCGAACTCCATGGCTTGGCCACTGCTACCCATGTGCCGACTCTCACAACCACAAATACTCCCTAGGGACTGAAATACCCGTCCAACATCTCCCTCCAATCACACCACGCGCCATGGTCTCTCGAAATCATAAGCCTTGGCATCTTCATCCGTCGCACGTCCTCCCCGTTCCATGCAACTTTCCATTCCCAGTCTTCGCCCACGCTCTCGCCACAGCAAATCTGATTCCACTTCTCCCAGGCGCGTTGATGGTAGGGCTCCGGGCGGAAAGCAATCTTGTCAAAGAGAGCGTATTGGGAATTGTACTTTGATAGACCCGAAAAGCAAAGAATGATGCTCGGTTTGACATCGTACCATCTCGGTCGTGTCCCAGCTCCCAGGGAAAAGGTGTAGCTGATTGTGAATTCGTGCAGGATGTCTTTGCAGATGATGTCCTCGGCGCATGCTTCCAATAGTCCATTCGTCTTTCTCAAAGAGAGCCAGAGATCTCGAGCGGAGCAATAGTGGAAGATTTCGAGCCAGAGTTCTGAAGGGAGTTGTGGGCAGGGCATCTTGATGTTGTGGGAGATGTGTTGTGAAGACGTCTGTCCTTACAGTTTTTGGAATCTACTCCTCAAGGTTGTTTGTGGTCATCTCTGGTGGACTTTCTCCACCGCGGTCCATGTCCTCTCGCTCCAATGGATAAGTCCAACCGAGGCAAGCTCGGACCATCTATTTCGGTACTTTCACTTCCAGAGCTCCAGCTTCGTGTGAAAGTCTCCCGAGACGCAAGAGGAGAAACAACATCGAACATGCGGCGCGTGCAACACGTGTTGACGCCTCTCCAGTCCCTCATAGCACGACGATGGCGCCCGGAATGGATTTGCCAGAGTTGCAGGCAAACACGACCAGCTCCAAACTGGACACGAGCGAGTTCTACCACCACGACCACGACCACGACGGAGATTGAGAAACCATACTATGTCACCACGCCGATTTTCTACGTCAATGCCGCTCCGCATGTGGGCCACATGTATACCATGATCCTCGCCGACGTGCTCAAGAGATGGCAAGTCCTCAAAGGCAGAAAAGCAGTCCTGCTCACCGGGACGGACGAACATGGCATGAAGATCCAACGCGCCGCAGCCAAAGCCGGCGTGGAACCCAAAGAGTTCTGCGATAAAGGCGCGGAAGTGTTCAAATCGCTAGGCGCACAGGTGGATCTGAGCAATGAGGTCTTCATCCGGACGACGGATCAGAAACACAGGGAGGGAGTGGAATATGCGTGGCAGATGCTGGAAGAGAGGGGATACATCTACGAGCGCAAGCACGAAGGCTGGTATAGCGTTTCGGATGAGACTTTCTATCCGAATTCGCAGGTGCACCTGAAGCTGGATCCGCGTACGGGCAGGAAGATTATGGCTAGTATTGAGACGGACAAGGAGGTGGAATGGACGAGCGAGAAGAATTATCATTTTCGGTTGAGTGCTTTCAAGGATCGGTTGCTGGAGTTTTATGCGCAGAACCCGGAGTACGTCGTGCCGCAGGAGAGGATGAGGGCGCTGGTCAAGGAGGTGGAAGCTGGGTTGGAAGATTTGTCGATCTCGAGGCCGGCTGAGCGTCTGGACTGGGGTGTGCGAGTTCCGACGGATTCTTCGCAGACGATATACGTCTGGCTGGATGCCTTGCTCAACTACGCGACGGCCAGTGGATATCCTTGGCCTCCCGGTAAAGAGAGCGCGGGTGGATGGCCGGCAGATGTACAGGTCATTGGCAAAGACATCATCCGCTTCCACTGTATTTATTGGCCAGCATTCCTCATGGCTCTCGACCTGCCACTCCACAAGCAAGTCTTGACACATGCACACTGGACTCTCGGGAGGGAGAAAATGGCCAAGAGCACTGGCAATGTCGTCAATCCTTTCTGGGCACTGGAAAGATTCGGCATCGATGTGATGAGATGGTATCTGATCCACGATGGCGGAATTCGAGACGATGCCGATTATGACAACAATTTCATCGTCGAGAGGTACAAGAAGGGTCTGCAAGGCGGTCTTGGAAACGCCATTGGCAGAATCATGAAGGGCAAAGGCTGGGACGTAAAGCGAGCCGTTCGGCGCTACGCTCATCCCAACGAGGCAGACAAATCCAAGACCTCTCTTTCGGCAGCCTTCAAAGACAATGGTATGGGCGGCTGGTATGGACAAATTCGGGCATGTCCGGGCAAGATCGAACGGCACATGCAAGAGCTGCATCCAAACCGAGCGCTGCAAGCGATTATGAATTCGGTTCGTGAAACGAACGGCCAGTTGCAACACTGGTCGCCGTGGACCCTAGTACAGAAGCTCCGGTCTGCAATGGCGGATACCACGGGCCAAGAACTGCGGCAGCTGGATGAGGAAGAGAATACCCAAGGCGGAGAGGCCGTAGAACTGCTGGAAGCTCAGATCGATCGAATCATCTATCTCGCTGCGGAACAACTGCGGCTTGTTGGGATCATGTTACAACCCTTCATGCCTTCCGCTGCGAAGCGACAGCTGGACATGATGGGTGTTGATCCTGAACGGAGGTCGTTCGAGTGGGCTGTTCTGGGCAAAGACGATTCGTATGGAGTACCTTTGGTTAGCCTCGACGAGGGTGGCCTTTTTATGTCCTTGACGAGCGAGTTCTGAGGACTAACAACACCTCTTTGTCGCTGTATCGTTGAGTGTACTGTACTGTATAACAAATGTACAACAACAGATGATGAGATGTGCAACAAACTACGCAAGGCTTGATGGTCACCATGGAAGAGTTCAGGGGGAAGCTTCGATTGTGGTCTCATGAGAGCCTTTCCAAAGGCATCTTCATATTTGACTGAAGTCGGTATTAGGGCTTGCATGTCAGGCTTCCAGCTGCTACGGTAGAGCCGGTCCGCTCAAGGACCATTTCATACGTGCTCCCTGGGGAACACGAGCTTCAATGCGGTTTGTAACCCGCCAACTTATGATTCTCCATCCATAACCGAATCCTCTTAATCGGTCGACTTGTCAAAGGTAGTCGGCTTGTCCTTGATCGGGACGTCACTGCCCGTGGTAGACTTGTACTGCTTCCGAATGAAATCCGAAATCTGCTCGTCTTTGGCTTGCTCGACCGCGGATTCGTTGTCTTGGGGTCCCTGACCGAGGAATTTCTCTTGGACGAAGTCGACGCCTGATAAATAAGTGAAGAGAGCTAGTGTCAGCCCGTGTCCGTAGCTTAGCTTTCCCCCCTCCCGTGGAGTCTTTCACCGCTTTTGCTGCATAGCTCACTCAGAGGTGACTACTGTCTCACGGCTCTTGCGTCGATCAAGGCTTACCTTTGTCGAGGCCGTCTTCGTTCTTCTCGCTTTCTCTCCCGCCTCCAGCGGCGGTGTTGAGCTTGCCCCCGAGGCCTCCGAGCAAGCCGCCTGAGGAATTCTGCTCGCCGCCCTCGGCCCCGCTCTTGCCGGCTTGCGGGTTCTCGTTGTTGTTCTCGTTGCTGTTGCCTCCGGAGAAGCTGCTGGCGAAGCTCTTGAATTGATCCATGGCGTTCGATCGTGAAGTTGGTGAGGTGGTGAGTGGATTGGTCTTTGAGCGCGTTAGTTGCGGATTATCAACTAGACGTGCAGTGCAGTTCGCTCCGGTATTCCTATCAGGGAGGTGAGGTTGTTTGGAGGAGGCTAGAAGTCAGCAATCAGCAAGAAGGAGAGCAATCAAGCATGCTTAAGAACAGGCATCCAGTGCTCGCGTGCCTCCAGCAGCAGTAACGCCCACGCACATGACGCAACGGGCTTGCTGCCAGAACCTGCAAACGCGATGGCGAAACCCGTTCTGGTTTCACATGCTGGGCACAGCTGCAAGAGTGCCGCCCAATGGTTCACATGGCCAAGCCTGGGCGCAGAAGATGCCTTGGTGGAAGTTGGAGCTGGCAGTTGTACGCGAAGTGATTGGGTTTCGGCTAGACCCGGTCGTGGTTGCCTGAGGCACGCAGCGCTGGTATTTCCTTTTCAACTTCGTCCCGAATGCATCATCAAGTGCCGAGGAGTAATTACACAATACTGAGATCTGGATAAACGAACAACAGCTGCAATCATTAGATCCGTCGAGATTCAAGTCGTTACGACGGGAGAGACGATGGCGGCCGCTCCAGGCCGCATACCCATCACGGTCATTACAGGCTTCGCAGGCTCCGGCAAAACAACACTAATCCTCAATCTGCTCCCTCAACTCCGAAAAGAAAACCCAGGCTACAAACTCGCCCTGATCAAGAACGAAATCGGAGACCTCAATGTGGACTCCCAACTCGCCGCCGCGGCGGAAATGACCGCAACCCAAGAACTGCTGGGGGATTGTATCTGCTGCACCAATGTCGGGCAAGTCGAAGATGCGCTCGCTCAACTCGACCGCGAAAGCCATCCGGATCGAATCATCATCGAGACTTCCGGATCCGCGGAGCCTCTGAAACTCGTTCTGGAGATTAACCGGCTGGCCAAGGAGACTGCACGGTATGAACTCGACGGCATCGTCAGTGTCATCGATGCCGAGAATTGGGGCGGATACGCGAATACGAGTTTCACGGCGAAGCTGCAGGCGAAGCAGACGGATCTCATTGTTATCAATAAGTGGGAGGGCTTAGGGGAGAGGGAGTTTGATATCTTCCTGGACCGCCTGGGGGATTTGGATGTTGATACGCCGCAGACGAAGAGCGATCAGGGGTGGATTAGTAAGGAATTGCTCTTTGGGTTCGATCAGAAGATGGCGCGGGCTTGGCTGGAAGATGGAGGGCACGAGCATGATCATGATCATAGCAAGGACGGGGACAAGCATACTTCCGAGGTGGAGTGTCTTTCCGTTACTTTGCAGTCTGAGGATCCGGATGCGAGTATGGATCTGAAGAAGTTGGAGCGGTTACTTCGTTCCGCGCCGAAGGATGAGGTTTACCGTATTAAAGCTGTGATGCACAGCACAGGTACGCCTACCCAACCCGATGGATCTGCGGTCGATGGAAATGCATCTGGAGGCAGAGAGCGGTATATCTTGAACTGGTCCTTTGGCCGTTGGACGTGGTCTCGGTCGTCCACAGAGAACGACAGCACGGCGGTACCAGTCTTGAGGATGTCCATTTTCACCGCGCCGTATGAGAGCACCAAATGGACCAAGAAAGTCGAGAGTGGAGACTTCATCAAATTGTCGGATGAGAAAGAAGGAAAGCTCGAGGTGAAGAAGGTCCAATGATCATGTCGGGCACTACCTTCGTATGGTGCTCTCCTCCGCGATACATTTACGTCAAGCTGGGAACTATCCTGAAAATCATGTTCCATTCCTTTTCGTACCTGGAACGCCCTCTTTACTACTAAAACTTGCTATCGGTCGTGCTGAGGCGGTACAGCACTTCTCTGCGCTTTCGCCCTCTCTGGATCCCCTGGATCCCCTCGAAAGGAGAAGGAACAGCCATGTTCGCCGTGTGCAATACGACGATTTCTGTGCCACGGTATATCATCTCGCCGATGAGTCTCATACTCTGCACCATTCGCGGTGTCAGTCAGCTTTGAAGTTCGCATCCAGTCTGTCAAATCGCATCGGCCAACATACTACCGCGGAAGTTAGAGCCAAGCGACCTCACATACGCAGACACAATGCCTGAAAGCACGAAGAGCCTTCTAGTAGCGCTCTTTCGACGACATGTTGGAACGTGAAGCTACACACAGGGCTGCCACGAGTACTCCACTCCAGTAATAGTCTTCTGCAGATACCATTCCATGTGCCTCAACACATAATGAATAATGTGTTCTGTGAGCGAGCTCTGCAGTGGCCAAATCGCACTCTGCAACAGGCTGTGGAAGTACATATGTGAGCAACATAAGCGACCCAACCGCAGTACCCACGTCGGGAGATCGCCTTGACGGGAGCGAACAGCATCTCGTGCGTCTTCTTCCCGACAGCCTCTTCAGCCGACTCGATCTGTTGGATGAAAATCCCCCCTGTCCTTCCGACACCGCTCCTTCGCCGCCTCCAAATCATCGGACGACCATGCCCAAGGCCACTTCGACGCGTTCCCAACGCACGCCAATACGACTTCGCTCCCGGCGACATTATCCCTCAGGACTAGATCGCCTCAGCGGATACCGCACGTATTACGTATGTACCGAAGTCTGCTGAAAGCTCCAGTGCCCTTGGATACCTGCGCCTGCGTAACCGATGGCTGGCACAGAAGAAGCCTACGCCACGATGCTTTCCTGGGCGTAGAGCGGCTGTGCCATGAAGCTCTGGCGCCACGTCGCTCAAGCACATGTATATCTAACATGCTCAAGAAAAGGGTTGTCACGCCGGGAGTACGATGCCGGCGCGTTTGCCTAATGTGGACAGGGATATGACCACCACTAGGAATCGCCCTGCAAGGTCCATCGCCTGCTGTGGCTTCAGAGAGTCGCAGAGAATTGGTCTTCGTCCTCGATGTCGCCGTGGTCGTGTGGATTGTGCGCTCAAGTTGAGACGGAAAACTGAGGTGAGGGCGCAAGTCGCGTTCGTGAATTCAGGGCCGCCCTCACATGTTGTTGCCGCCAAGAATGAATGGAAGCTTACCTATCTAGACGAGGGCAGTCCCCACGTCGAGAAGACGCGCCTTCCTCACTCGTTCGTAGTCGCGACGAACATCTTCAGCGCCAGGACAGCACATGGTAAGGTATGTTGGGCATAGGTATCTCAAGAAGTTTCCTTGAGCGGCCTGGCGCAGACCCAAAGAAACAAATACTCACTACCGTGAGAAGGTCAGACAGATATTGCAAACATTAGCCACTGCAGGCCCGATAAAAGGCATCAAATCCCATTTCAAATTCGTATCCTGCAACAACAATGACTACTCGCCCTATCTATGCCCTCGAAGACAACAGTATTGGTATCAACAAGTGTTCTAAAATCCTCAATCCCTCTATGCGATTCCGTGAAGAAAAACTTTTTCATCTCGTTTGTTGAAAGTGTGAGCCTGCGCCATTTTCCATCATCGTGAAACGTTACTTGCCGGCCATGATCCCATATCATTCTTCTTCAATTTAGTTGTCCACGTGGATGTGCACATTCTTCTCGGCTGGCGGGATGACCTTGTCCTCCTTTTGACCCTTCAAACTCGGGAGCTCCGCCACCGCCTCGGCGATGATGCTGAGAGCGGACTTGATTTCGTCCTCGCTGATGACAAGCGGGGGCGCCAGGCGGATGATGTTCTCGTGCGTCGGCTTGGCCAGGAGTCCCTTCTCTTTCATGAGCATGCACAGATCCCAGGCACTGTGACCACCAGTCCGGGACTCGTCAATCACGATGGCGTTCAGCAGGCCCTTTCCACGGATGAGAGAGATCATGGCGTCCTTCTGCTGGATCTCACGGAGTCCCTGGCGGAAGACTTCGCCAAGACGGTCCGCTCGCTGCGTCAGTTGCTCTTCCTCGACAATCTCCAGCGCTTTGATTGCGACTGCACTGCCAAGTGGGTTGCCTCCGTATGTGCTGCCGTGAGTGCCAGGCTCCACAACGAGCATGACCTCTTTGGAGCCCAGGACGCAGGAGACGGGGTACATGCCGCCGCTGATGGCCTTTCCCAGCAGCACAAGATCGGGCTTGATACCGCTCCACTCGTGGCACAACATGCGCCCTGTTCGGGCAATACCAGTCTGGATCTCGTCACAGATCAGGAGGACGTTGTGTTTAGTGCAGAGCTCTCGTACTCGTCCGAGATAGTCGTCGTCAGGGACCACGATACCCGCCTCTCCTTGGATCGGCTCGACCAGGAGTGCTGCAGTCTCGTGGCCGTGCTTCTCCAGCAGCTCTTCGACAGCACTAGCGTCGTTGAATGGGATCGGCTTGCCAGTGGAAGGATTGAAGGATCCAACATTCGGCAAGTATGGGCCGTAGTTCTCTCTGCTCTCAGGGTCCGTTGACATGGTAATCGCCGCAAACGTCCTGCCGTGGAAGTTCTCCTGTACGCTGAATACCCACGCCTTATCTTGTGGAATCTTCTTGACCTTGTATCCCCACTTTCTCGCAATCTTGACAGCCGTCTCGACTGCCTCAGCACCAGTGTTCATGGGCAGTACCATGTCAAAGCCCATCATTGTAGTAATCTTCTCGGCGAATTTGGGGAAAACATCGTTGTAGAACGCTCGGCTCGACAGGGTGAGTCGTCCAGCCTGCTCGATCAACGCCTGGATGAGCTTGGGATGGCAGTGTCCCTGATTGACGGCTGAGTATGCGGAGAGGAAGTCGAGGTAGTGCTTTCCCTCTGGGTCCCACACCGAGCATCCGGATGCCTTTGCGAAAACGACGGGTAGTGGGTGGTAGTTGTGTGCGGCGTATGCTTCCTCGGCGGACATGGCTTGCATAGAGGATGAGGCATGGTATGCGGAGGTCTGGCTCGACGACGTGAAGGAGGTCGCTTTGGGGTTCAGGGTGCCATTGGCATGGCCGTTCGTCTCTTCCCGCACAGCAGATGGAGCCATCTTGTCGATCGTCTGTCTCTCCTGTAGTGGTCTTGAGGCCTCTTCTCTCGGGGTGCTTGTTGGTGGAAGCTGTTGGTAGGAGGAGGCGGAAGGTCAGGAGTCGTTGAGAAAGCTCGCAGTAGGTGAGTGGAAGGTAGGAGAAGGTAGGAGAATGAAGAGAGGAAGCCGTGACTTAGACTTTTCACATTCCGGGCGTATTTCAAGGGTAACTGGTCGTCTGGCAAGCATCGCCTGTTTGGTTTGCCGCAGCCTCTGCCCGTCCTTTGCCCCGCGAAGTGCGTCCATTCCAGCAAAGACAAGTACCGTGACCCACTGGTGTATCGCTAAGTGAAGGTCGAGGCTGAACCTGCGCTTAGCGGATGTCAGATGCACATGAACGGCACCGGGCTTGCTGGATGTTGCTCGACGGCCTGTCATGTGCCCGCGGTGTAGATACGGTTACCACCGGCAATTGGGTAATCGGAAAGATCCTCTCTGGCCCGGCCGAGGCAGCCGACAGAAACTACCGGGATCTCGACTTCAGCCCTGACGATGCCAAGACATCGCATTCAACATTCACTTCACCTATCCCTGCTAGCTACTTTGGGCGATAGCGGAAGCCATGGCTCTTTCGGAAGACGCACACAGGAAGCGCAGACCGCATACCAAGTCTCGACAAGGCTGTGGAAACTGCAAGCTCCGGCGAGTCAAGGTGTTTGCTCAACAGTCCAAGTGTCCCGTGAGATGCTGACTAGCATGTGAAAGTGCGATGAAACAAAGCCGGAATGTCAGAAATGTACGTCCCCCAGAGCGCCTCAACTTAGTTCTCACTGATTACTGTTCGCAGGCATGTCTTTCGGCGTCTCATGCGACTACGACTGTGAATCCTCCGCCCTCCAGGTCTCATGCGTAAGCTCCTTTCAATTAGAAAAGCCAGAGCCACTGGCACAGCGCCCTCCACCAGAATCTCCAGATTCCATAGATACACTCATTGATGGCATGGTAAATGCCCCTTTGTATCTCCATGTCGACGATGGACTCGAAGGCCCCAATGTAGTCTACATTGACATACCACACTTGGATCTTCTGAGAAAGTTCCACGACCGCTCCATCTTGACTCTGGGAAGCGCTGACACATCACCCGTCTATCGAGATGTCTTGACTAGAACGGCTTGCCGACACTCTTTCGTCCTGCACGCTGTATTACGCTTCGCTCTTATGCACGACCGCTACCTCTACGACCCCATTGAAACTAAAGCATCCGCAGCTGAATCGTTTCATGCATACCACGCCGCCGCTCTCTTTAGCAAACGGCTCGCCGGACCAATCGAAGAGGAAGTCAAAGACTCTTTGTGGGGTTGTGCGGCCCTCATGGGAGCAATGTCGTTCGCTTCAATCGAAGCTACATCACCTCAGGAAACCTGGCCGCTGAAATCTCCAGAGATTACAGATCTAGACTGGCTCAAGATGAGCGACGGAAAGAAAGAAGTATGGAGGCTCGTCGATCCTTTACGAGAAACCAGTGCGTTCAGACCAGCCGTCCAAGTCGAACACGGTAAGAGACAAGAAGGTATCCCAAGCCGTCCAATGGACCCCCAGCTGGACAAGCTCTTCCCATTCTTCACCAAGCTATACAATCTCGACCAGCCATTTGCAGATTATGAAAATGATCCTTATCACAAAGCCGCTTCCATCCTCGAGAAACTCATCCCGTTAGACTGTAACCACTCGACAGTCATGTGGTTTCTCTCTTTCCTTGGACACATGGATCCAGAATACAGACGACTGCTTGAAGCGAAAGACCCATCTGCTTTGCTTCTTCTGGCATGGTGGCATGCAAAGATGATTCCGTACAACTCCTGGTGGGTTTCTCGCCGTGGGCTGCTGGAGTGCCAAGCTATTTGCATATCTCTGGACAAGACGCTCCCACCAGAGCATGAAATGAGAAGGCTTTTGGGGTTTCCAAGGTCCGCTTCTGGCCTTAGCAGAGCTTCCTTCGCGGAAGAGTGGTCATGAAAGCCATGATGAGCTGTGACTTGACCAAGAAATCTTCGATGTGGCAACATCAATTGCCCAAAAATGTGCTGCAAGCCAATGGGGATTTTTCCATTTGCTTGGTGACCGCTTCTCCGAGTCGCGGCCTATCTCAAATTGGCATACAACTGAGCCGACCTAAAGACCCTCCGGTGGCCCAGCATTCTGTTCCGAATTGGGAATACTTGGGGATATGACTCCTTCTATCTTTTCCAAATGGTAATCAAGCACTATGGTCCCCGGAACCGCTTGACCGGATTTGGGTGTCCTCAGGCCGCGACGAAACATTCACCCACTGAGAAGCTAGTGCACGCGAGCTTACGGCCCGCGCTGCCGCGGCACACGCAAGCACGCGATTTCCACGAGTCCTCACATGGTTTTCTATAAATCCTACCTCTCCGAGTATCAACATCTTGTTGTACTCACAAGAATCTACCCAGTTCCACAGACAGCTTGGATTTCCAGGGGATCGACAAAACCGACTTACAATATTTGTATTCAGACTTCATCGCTTTCTAGTCTTCGAAATGTGAGTATTTTGACCTCGCTGTTGCCGTCACAGTCTGAGAGGTTTCGCACAATACTGACTTGGTTTCAGCAACATATCTCCAAGAACACAAAGGATACCACGCCATGGCAGCTCTCCCTGAGATTCCGACATTGATCGCAGAGATGGAGAAGAACCGTCGATTTCGCCGTCGCTGCTCCGAGATCAAGCAAACGTGGCCTGGCATCACAACGGACCAGCTCGATGAGGAAACGCTTCACAATTGGGAGCGTCTCCAACATGCGAAGGAGTCCTGGAAAAATGGCATTGACCGCGTCGACGGCCTTCTGAAACAGCTAAAGGAGACGACCCGCTCCACTATGGCCGATCTTAACCATAGAATCAATGTCACAGAAGGCAGATACCGTGAGCTGGACGACGGGCAGACCCCGACTGCGAGGGAGGCAGACTTGCAGGCCTTCTATGCCTACGGCAATGCCTTGGCTCGGAACTATGGGTTTGCGAGTCAAGAGCACTGGTGGCAGTGTAGAAAGACATTGTCATATGACAACTGGCCACCGAAAAGCTATGTGCCACCTCCGTCTATGGATAAGGAGCCCGTCATCCCGTCCATCGAACAGGAGCAATCGCCCTCCGTAGACGAGGACACCGCGGGTGGAGAGATGTACTCCTGCTCCCATTGCGACGAGCCCAACGGCACGTGGCTCCTGATACCATGCACGACCTGTGGAAAGTGGTTCCACATCACGTGCACCCCTCTCCGCTGCAGGCAAGACGCGGACGAGGTCACGACCGACGATCTCGGGGACATGGACTGGGATTGCTGGAAGTGCGAGGGTGATCCGGACCCTCACTACCCCCCTCCTTCCGTCTGGCTCCAACAAGCGCAGCAGAGGAGAGCCGCAAAGGGACATAGAGCCCCTAGGAAGATCTCGCTTGCCCCTCCTCGTGATGCCCCGGCACGCCAGACCACCAGAGCGGCCCCCAAGAAGGCGGCGACTCCCCGGGCTCCTCGGAACAAGCGTCCCCACGAGGGCGGGAGCGGCGAAGGCACCACAACGCCTTCCAGCAAGCGCTCGCGGACCGTCCAGAGGGAGGTAGCTCCTGAGCTCTATACCAGGCCATACTCGGTTGCGCGTGAGAGCCGCGCCGACAGGTATAGGCAGAGGGAGGAGCAGAAGGCGCAGGGAGAGGCCAACGGCCAGAAGTGGCCGTTGGCCCACACGCCGCCTAGCAGTGCATGAAAGGGGACTCCAAGTACATGTGTTCTGGAGAAGACTGCCATCGACTGCTGCTCGAGTTTTTGAGGTTCCTTGCTTCGGGGGATAGAAGTCGGATCGAGCACAAACTACATGGGGAGGTAGCTTGGCGTGCATTCATCTTGATTTAATATTGTTGGCACAAGATACCCAGAGCATCAGCATCAAAAATAATACGATAGTATAGCAAGACGAATTTGCGAATACGCAGAAAAGGTTTTCCATATCGCTCTCGTACAATCTTCAAAAACGCTACTGGTATGCCGTATCACTCCATCCCTGATCCTATTCATATACATAGTGCATGTCTTCTGCTTTCCTCACTGCTGCTTCTTCTGCGCCTGCGGACCCATCTCCTTACTGAAAGCCATATACGAGACTTCGAGGTTCGCAATGGCGGAGACGCCGACGTAGAGGATTATGAAGAGGAGCAGAGATACGGAAAGGCCCATGAAAATACCTACAACGCGCACACAACTCTATTAGCATACTGTTCATAGTTCTTGAGAAGGATGAGAGCGGGTGCTTACCGGGCGACAAGAATTGGTACTTCTCGAACAAAGGCAAGTCGCTCTGTCCCTTTCCGCTTTGCCTTCTCTTCAAGTCATGTTCCAGTCCTCGCTTGAGGTCAGTGTGCAGGCTCTCTTGGAAAGGCGGCTCATCCATTTCGTAGTGTCGCTCTTCATCGGCATCCAGCTTCGACGAAGCAGAGGAGGAGGAAGTCCAAATTAGGACGTGCGATGTATAGTTCGCAAGGAGGGCGGGGAACTGTTGGTCCAGGTAGGCATCTGCTCACATCGTCAGTCTCAGCCCACCTCTCTCCGCACTCTAGTGTTGATATTTAGGAACACTCACCAGTCTCCTTCAACACGCTGCTCCTTCCCTCGGCACTCTCTGTGTCCACGAGTGTAGGGAACCGCATTCTCAAAACCACAGTCCGATTTCCCTCCTTCTGTTCATCACACTTCTCCCCCAATTCCGCCTTTAATCTATCCGCATCCAGCTCTCCAATGACTTCAGGGATCTGTACGACCCCCTTGTACTGCTTATCGTTCACTCGCTTCGCCATCTGCGGCATCGCAGTGGCATCTTGTAGATCCGATGCGCGCACGCCGGCTTGCTCGATGAAGACGTAGAGGGATGAATCGCATTTGGAGAAGGCGGATATGAGATCGTGTTCGATTGTGGAGGAAGTAGAGATCTGCGCTGACTGAAGGGAATCCGATGGGAGGCTGTATCATTCGAGTTCAGTGTACGGTGGCTTCGCGATGGGGGGACAGGTCTTACGCTTCTGTGGACAGCAGAAAGAAGGGCGAAGCATCCTTGAGGGCATATGCTGTCGTAGCCGCAGCTAGCAGCGCTGGTATTAATCTTATCAACATGTTGTCGGTGTCTGTTACTGGATGAAATGTATCTCCGCCGCCTGGATTGATGGTGGAGCTCTCACAGGTGACGCCGCTGCGCTCGGCAAGTTCCGAGCCCTGAGATCTACAAAGCGACCAGACTTCACCAAAATTCAAAATTTCGAGACTACTTTCTCTTCTTTTACCCCTCGCCGAATATGGCGCCCGCATTCAAGCGCAGAAAGCTGGGTCGCGCAGATCAACCAGAAGAGCTCACATTCGACCCTTCAGCGCGAAATGAATACCTCACAGGCTTTCACAAGCGCAAGGAAGCCAGAAAAGAGGCTGCTAGGGACGCTGCCATCAAGCGGGAGAAAGAGGAGCGAATCAGAGAACGCAAGCAGGTAACGATAAATACAACAATATCAAAGACCTTGGCAGAATGCTAAGAACTGGACTTTCAGATTCGTGATCAACGCAAGGAAGACCTCGAGCAACATGTCGCGGCCGTGAACGATGAATTGAGGAAGCAGGAAGCTATGATTAATGGAGAATCGACCGAGGGCGATGAAGATGAGGAGGACGCTTTCGAAGGATTCGATGATGAGTCTGGGGAGCAAGAGAAGGAGAAAGTAGAGGTGCTACCAGATGACGAGGAATACGTGGACGAGGATAAGTATACAACGGTCACGGTAGAAGCCATGGGCGAGTCAGAACAAGACGACAATGATGAAGATGGCGGAGCAGTCGAGAAGAAGGCTGCATCAGCCTTAACGCCGAACGGCGATGCGACAGCTGTGAAAAAGAAGCGACCATGGGCTAAGGATGGCGAAGCAAAGAAGACCAAGAAGAAGAAATTCCGATATGAGAGCAAGGCGGAGCGTGCTGTCACGAGACAAAAGCAGAAGACGAAAAACCGAAAGGCTGCTGACGCTCGGCGCAAGGGATGAGGAGAGTTGATAATTCTGCTGGAGCTCAGGTGCGCCCGCGATACTTGATCTCTCAAGATGCGATTCCCGAACATCGAGAAAGCACTGCGACTGCGAATGAAGTGCTAGTACAGCCTGACCTCGAGAGTCTATCCGAGGCTGCGCCATTGCTAGCTCATGGCGGTTGTAATTTGGAGGTTTCCACAAACCACACGAGGCCTATTAGGACGAGGGAGAAGTTGAGTAGCGCCCTCACCGACCATACTTGGATGCGTGCGTTGCATTCGCGACTACTGGAGAGCTTCACGTGTCTTGGCCTCTCGACAGTCTTCGCTCCTTCCCAGTTGGGCGAAGTTCGTCTGGGCACTGGATGACGATCATCAAATTGCTGCAAATACCTGCTCTGCACTCGACACGAGGTGCGCTCCAGCTCACGAGTATCTAGGAGCTCGCATGCGACGGTTGCAGGACGTGTGGACAAGCAGTAGATTAAGAGCCGTCCCAGAAACTTAGGCTGCGCAAGTGATCTCTTGGCATCTGCAGCCGTCCGATGCCACAGTCTTTGCACTCGGCGATCAGCTTTGTTTGGAGGAGGAGACAAGACTTTTCGTGGCTATGTGAAGCTCTCCAACCACAAAGCGGCTGAAGAACAAGAAACGGGAGAGTCCCCATTTTCGGCAGGCCAGGTTTGGTCTGTCCAGGAGCCGCAGCTCAGGTACTTTCCAGTCAGTCTATAGGATCATAATGAGGTAGGGGATTCAGAATTCTCTATCATCAAGTGCACCTGCACGGATGACAAGAAGTGCAGCCGAGAAGCGAGGAGGACGACATTACTGTCTCTCACACGCCTTGTATCACACTCCTCTCTTCTTCCTCTCTTCTCTTTCAGTTCTCCTACGCTCTTCCACGAGTCCCTCGACGTCTACTTCACACCGCACACATCGCGACTGTGCCATCTTACGAAATTAACATGGAGCTCCTTCTGTTTCCAGCAGTGCTTTCGGCAGCGCTTGCTGGCCTCGTCCGGCGAGACGAGACCGTTGCGGACGAGGCCGTCACTTACGACGGCTACAAAGTCTTCCGCTCGCCGATCAACGGGCACGAGGCAAGCGTGCTGAGCAAGCTATTCGGTTTCTCCTGCATGCAACGGAACCGCCACGCCTCCGACTCCGTCGACTTCTCTTTACCAGGTGACGAGGTATCCAAGTTTGAGCAGCTTGCATGACCTACACTGTCATGCACGAAGATCTTGGGTCGGATATCAAAGCAGAAAGCGCTCGTTGTGAAGTGCGAGTTGCGAGAAAGCGCAGGGTCGACAGACGATAGTTGTTCTCTACGCCCAGAATGTCTTCACGAGAAGCCAAGTTGCCAGGCCGCTGTTTGGGCCACCACTTGGTCGTGTAAACCCCCCTACGTGGATCGAGAACAGTAGCGGTCGCGATTTGGCGTTATATAGCACCTCCAGAGAATGCAAGAAGTCCGAAGTGTGGTCCCGGAGCGTAGATTGAGATACCATATTCAAACCCACGAGAAGGAATGAGTTGCAGTCAACGCCATCTTGAATTCAATGAGGTGCAGAGCTCAACACGTACCTGAGACTCACCTAGCAACGGCGGCAGTTATCCTCTCTTCCAATTGAGCACGAAGGTATTGCCACAGCGCGTCGCTCATCTGCATCAGCGGCATCGTCGTCATCTTCAGTGTGTACACCAACATGTCTCCATCTCTTTGCTGCACCTGCAGTCGCGTTGTAGAGACATAATGCGTATAGCGGACGCCTCGGAATAGGCAGAAGAGTAGTACTGGGCGACTTGAGCCGTCACTCTCTCGATGTGCATTCAACCGGTCGCATGTAGGCGCACTCACGGGGTGCTGCTTCCAGAGTCGCAATCTTTGCGGCGGCACTGCGACATTACGAGAACCCGGCGGATGATGGTCGCTAGGCTAGTCTGATACCTTGAGCATAGAAGAGATGGCCCCGCCGGTCGGTTTCGCCGCCCTGATGGCCGCCGCCGCGTGTCTTGATGCTCCAAAATGCCCATCTTTTGGTGAGGATGGGCCTGATTTCAGCTGTCTGGCGTTGTGATTGGCTCGGGCAGCGCCGCCGCTAGCTGATGTCCGTCTTGGCAAATAAGTAGAGTGGTGTCTTGAGATTTGGTCGGATTGCAGCTTGACAGTCACGTGCTGGTCGTTACTCTGATTGGCTGCTACAGCGGAATGTTTCCGCAAGGCGGTGGCAGAATAAGCCTTAGGCATGACGAGTACGCCGTATGCTAAAGACGACCGACTTCACCTTCACACATACTGCATTGGTGAACGGGGCTTCACAGCATCTCTGATAGAACCCAGACATGGCACCGGAGAAGCCCGTAGCATCTTCTGATGCTGGCGATGAGACTGACCTAGCAAAGGTACGTCGAAGTGCACTGGGAATCTTTCCAAAATTGACCTGAGATACGACAGGCATTCCAGGAAGTTGCGAAAGGCGAGAGGGCGGCTGCAGCACTTGAAAATCAGCTCAGCCAGATGGAGGCTAGAATAGAAGCTCTTTTAGCTCAAGCGGAAAAGGAACAACAAGAAGTTCACGAGGTGAAGCAGCAGAAGGCGTCTTCTGGGGCGAGTAAACCTATGGAAGACTCAAGGGAAAACCGCAGCGGGAGCACGTAAGGCAATACTGGGCAAATTTGACCGCGAGGAGATCAAGACATGCTGTCATACCTGCAGAAGTCATGCAGGCAGGCATGCGAATTCGGACATGACATTACGATCTCTCGTTCAGGCCTGCTGGAAAGCGACTACAAGAACATGCAGATGGTGTTGCCACAATGCCAGATTCGTACCGCTTTGACAGCAGAGAATATAGGAGGTGGTCTGGAAAGCTTCTGGTGCCGCCTGAATCCCTCGTCGATGCTGGCCAATACTCCAAACGCCTCACGCTCAGCTCACGGAGCTTATGCATTTGCGGTGCCAGTGCTGTGCACGTATTACAATTTTGGACTACGCTATACGCAAGAAAACCTACACCAGGTTGCAGTATGGTAAACGATACCTCGCAGGACTCGTTAGCGGAACCACCGAAGCCAAAGTTGCGAAAACACACGGGTCTACTCTTTCGTGTGTATCGCAGCAGCCCGACGCGCCAGCCTTTGCGGAAGTTCCCAAGGATATTCATGGCCGATTCTCACGAAAATACGGCAGCATGCACTGCACCTACCACAACGACGCTCTGCAGTGCAGCCTCGTTGACAGCGCCTGGGGATAGGCCAATATTTCCGGCGACGAGTGACTCCATATCGAATCTTTACAAGCGCTTCATCACAGCAACAAGCTTTGTGACTTGAAGTTGCAAAGTATCCTTGTACCTCCAATCTTTTATGCAAGTCAGTTCGCAGTATCGAGGAATGTGGGAGGGCCGAGCCGCTTGCGAAGTTCGCTGCCGGTGCGATGCGCTCAAGCCCTTATCCAGGAGAACATTTGTGGAAAGACCAATTAAACTCCCACAAAATCGAGCGAGGCTGACAGAGACTCGCGACCACATGGCGCTCTATATAAGAATGTTAAGAACGACTCCGGTGCGGCTGTTCTGTCCTCCTGAAGCCAACGCTTTCAATCAACAATGACTCATTCCTTTGCCATGGAAGTCGCCTATCCGCCAACGCTCGTCAACACATAATGGATGGGACTGCTTCATTTTGTGAGCCTCGAAATCATTTCCTTTGATCTCGATTGTGCTGCACACATAATAGCTTCATGACGTGTTGTCTTTCGACGATGCTTTCGTCACCGAAGAGTCAGCCCTGGAGCCATCTCGCGTAGAGATATCGGCCAAGCTTGAACGAAAAGCTGTGCAACCACACCATGCGTCGATCATGGGCCAGGCCAAGCCTAGCTCCACATCTAGCACCGAGCTGAACAAGATGCGTGTTCAATCACGAAGAGCGAGAGTACTGTATGCTCGGTCCTCGAAGGTGTTTGAAGTGTTGAAGATCTTTCTATTCTTCTGATCCAGCTTTGCATCTCAAGTGCCTCGCTGGATCAAAGCTATCGGCGGATGAGCGTAAATGGCAATTCCGCGATACCAACACGGGGTTAGTTTGATGTTCGCGGCCCGTCGGCAAATCTACTTCCACGCTTCGGCTGGCTAAGGTTGGTCTTCGACCACTTCACCCCCCATTGGATCGTATGGGCCGAGAACGAACGACCACACTTGACTCAAGAACGGAGAGATACCCGAGCATGCACTATTGGGATCAGCTGCAGGATACAAGGAACAGAATAAACATGCTACTGGATTTCCTGTGATCCGATTGGAGGCTTGGAAGAGAACGAGCTCAAATCCCGGTCCCTTGGACGGCTGTGTGCTTCGTCTGTGGTGGAATAAGAGGCGGTTGATTCGCCGCCTACCTTGTTGCTTCTCTAAACATTCGGCTTTTCATCGACAGATTCACTTTCTCAGGTTGTCTTGACAAAGGATGGAAGAAACACTGGATCCACAACAAACCTTCAACATCAAAGCCTATTCTTCAAGTTCAAGCTATGCAGGGGCATTAGCAGATTCCACAAGCGAAGGCACCTCTGGTACGCCACCGCAAGCAGGAGCAGCACGTCACGATTCCTTCTCCAACTCCAACACCAATATCAAGGCCGGTCAACAGCAGTTCCACTGCACCAAGTGCAACCTCTCCTTCACAGAAAAACGCGCCCTTTTGCGCCACGAACGGGAATCAGAAAAACACAATGCGTCAGACACCGCGCCGAGGTTGAATCGTTGCACAGAATGTGGAAAGTCCTATAAAAGAGCGCACGATTTGAGGAGGCATGTCGATGAAGTTCACAGGGCGAAGCGGAGGAAGAGGGGGCCTGGTGGTGATGACAGTACCACACCCGAGGAAGGATCCGAAGATGCGAATGCCAACATGATGGTGCCACCTCCTGGCGCGATACCTTTTGGTGGCCAGGGAACGACGGACGAACCGATGGTTGTTGGAATCGGACAAGACGGAGCCGTTCGTCAGCAGACCTATTTCGTCGTTCCGAAAACGGACCACATGGACAGCCTGACGCTTCTAAGACAATCAAACCGACCCGCTCGGAAGGCCAGCCACCTAGATCTGGCACGGGACCTCCTCGCGCAAAACACGAGGTTCTCAAAAGATCAAGAAGCAATAAGTCTCAACCCGGAAACAAGACTTTGGCTGGAGAACTGGATGAAAGAATTTTCTGTGTTCTCTGTCAGCGCTTTCAATGATCGGGATTTCGCTTTCAAGAGCGAAAAATACACATCCATCGTGCCGACGCTCGCTCCGGATCTGAAGTTCAGCCACCATAAGATTCCGACGGCTTTCAATCATACGCATATGATCGTGGCATACAACCAAATGTCAGCTCTGAATCCGAACTGGAACATCAAAGTCTTAGGTGCAGCCCCCTTTGTGTCGTTGAAGGACAAGACCGCGACTATCTTCGTCCAGAGTTTGGTGACGGATGATGGGAATGTGTGGGCAGAACAGATTATTGAGTATAAGTGGCAGTTGTACAGCTCGCGATGGCTGTGCAAGCATGTGACAAGTATGAGAGGGCAGCGGTTGTTGGGCGCTTGAAGAGCTCGAGAACTTTTGCATTCCATATCCGGGGAAGTCGTTGGAACTGCCAACATCGAACTCGCCCATTGCACAGGTATCACAACGGGTGTGGCTGCATCTATATCCCTGTCCAGATCGCTTGTGCCATGATCTCGGCCACCATGCGCGAGAGAGTAGCACCATCGTTCCGATTGGCTTCATGGATTAAAGTCCGCCCACGGTGGTCGGCTTGACACCCTCATTGTGCGCTTCCATGGCAGCTGTTAGATCGAACGCGCCGCTCGCGCCCTTCTCGAAAACGCCAATCTCAGTAATGATGCCGTCAATGAGCTCCGCAGGCGTGACATCGAACGAAGGATTCCACACATCAATTCCCTTTGCGGCGATGCTCACGGTCTCGATCTGTGTGAGATCCAGGTCGACGCCATCAAATCTCGGGCCCTTCAGCATGGTCATCTCTTGGCCAGGTCTCTCCTCGATGACGATCTGGGCACCAGACTTGGTATTCAGGTCGATGGTCGTTCTGGGGGCCGCGACCAAGAATTTGACCCCGTGATACTTGGCAGTGATGGCGAGCTGATAAGTGCCAATCTTGTTAGCAGTGTCGCCATTTGCTGCTACACGATCTGCGCCGACAACGATTGCGGCTATCCGTTCGGAAGGGCCCTTGAGTCTCAGAAGTGCAGAGGCCATGGAGTCTGTGATGAGTGTAGCTGGGATCTTGTCGTGCACGAGCTCAAACGCAGTGAGCCGGGATCCTTGATTGTAAGGCCGAGTCTCTGTGCAGAAAGCGTGCTGTAGAGTGCCATTGGCATGCAGGGATCGAACGACTCCCAATGCCGTTCCATAGCCTGCTGTAGCCAACGAGCCAGTGTTGCAGTGCGTGAGCACGCTGACCTTTCCACCGCCTGCTTTCCTCTCGATCCACTCTGCTCCGTACTTTCCGATGCCTTGATTATCAGAGACATCCGCAATTAGCATCTGCGCGGCCGCATCGCAGTACGTCTTCGCCACGGCCTGTCCCTGTGACGCGGCAGCCGCAACAATCTTCTTCAACTTCGTCGCGGCATCGGCCAGGTTTACTGCCGTTGGTCTGCTCGTGACGAGGTAATCCAGTTTCTCGAGGATGAAAGCCGCGACTTCTTCCCCGTTGTCGGACAATTTCGCGTGCGTGAGCTCCACGGCCAGTGAGAGCGCTGCTACAATGGCAATAGCAGGTGCTCCGCGGGTTCGCATTTCCTTGATCGCATGCCATCCATCTTCTGCGGAGCGGATATCGTCGTATTCTTCCTGATGGGGAAGCTTGAGTTGGTTGAGGATTTGTAAGCTACCGGGCTGGTAGCGGATGGCTTCGAGGACCATGGCTGCTCATATGTCTCCGAATAATAGTAAGGTGGAGCTGTGTGTTTGTATACAAAGTGTCCTTATGTGAAGTTGTTTCCTTACGTGAGTGGAGTTGTTTCGGGGCATTGTTGGACAGCAAAAGGTTTTCGGTTTCGGAGCCTTCGGAGTCAGGTCCTGAAGTTCCGATTGGTCCATTGAGGAGGGGGTACATGACCAGTACATACATGGAGTGAGCCCAACGAACAACATGCACAGACTTCCATCTTCTTCTTTTGTGACTTTATTCAAAGAAGAGCTGAAGATATACCAGCGCGAAGATGGCCTCTCTTACGATCAATTCCACTTTCGCCCTCAAGACTGGTCATAAGCTCCCTCGGCTTGGATTCGGAGTCTGGGTATGTACCTTGAACGCTAGGGGTTTCACATGTCAAGCTACTCCCCATTGCACGGAGCATCGTCCCAACTTGTATCTAACAAGCCTCGCCTTGCGCAGATGGTGCTGATATCGCACAGGACAGCCCTCAAAACCTGACAGTCCAATCATGTCTCTCAGCACTTCAGTCGGGATATCGCCATATCGACACCGCACAGGTTTATGGCAATGAGGCCGAGGTTGGCGAGGCAGTCCGCAAATCTGGGATTCCCCGAAAGGATGTCTTCATCACAAGCAAGATTGTGAGCCCGGAGTCCGACGCTGCTGCCACCTACCAGAAGTGCTTGCAAAGTGTGAAGACGATTGATGGCGAGAATGGCTACCTGGATCTACTCCTCATTCACAATGTCACGCCTGGAGCGGCAGGTATCCAGATGATGTGGCAAGCAATGGAGAAGCTGTACGAAGAAGGCAAATGCAAATCCATTGGCGTGAGCAACATGGGTATTGGATACATGGAAGACATGAAGAAGTATGCGAAGATCTGGCCGCCGCACGTTGAGCAGATTGAAGTGAGTACACGAATCTCTAGGACGAAGATCTATGCTGACCTTTCTAGCTCCACCCATGGTGTCAACAGCGCGAGATTGTCGACTATTGCGACAAGCAGGGTATTGCGGTCGAAGCTTACTGCCCGCTGGTTCGGAATCAGAAGGCCGACGATGCCACTCTGAAATCTATCGCTGAGAAGTACGGCAAGTCAACCGCTCAGGTGCTCGTCCGATACTGTCTGGACAAAGGCTGGATCCCACTGCCGAAGAGCGACAACCCGGACAGAATCAAGCAAAACGCGAGTGTGTACGACTTTGCGCTCGACAAGGGTGATATCAGCCAGCTCGATGCGAAGGACGAAGGTTCGAAAGGCGCGTTGGTGGTAGCCGTTGACAACGAGAAGCGGTCGTGAGTATGTTAACGTTGATTGACATGGGGATATTATTTTGGAACGACAGCGATGAGAAGGAAAAGTAAGGGCAAGTACCAGTCAAATAATGAGCACAGCAGTATCAACGCCAGCAGGAATATAATCACCGTCTCTGACACAATACACCATTGTACCAACATCTGCAATGAATCAAAACAAAACATAACGCTCGCAGAAGCTCAACCAAGGTTCCTCGGAGCCATCTACTCCCAGCGTCCAATCCATCCAGCTCGAGCTGTAGTGCTGAACAACTATCTCAATCGTCAAACCTCATGACAACTCATCGCCCTCTTATCCCGCACGACGTTCCCTCACCAAGCTCCGACAACATAAGTCACCTGTACCTTCTTACCCGCCACCTCCTTTCCATCGATCTCGTCCTTGACCATCTGTGCAGTCGAAGCCAGCGGAAACCGCAAAACCACGGCACCTTCTTCGTCGACAATGATCTCGCCGCCGCGATCGAAGTAGAAGCCGACGACTTGCTTCAGGGCCGCGCTGAAGTCGTCCTTTTCCGTGAGTGGGATCTGAGCGATGCCAATCGTGTTAGATGGCTTGCGCTGGGCGCGTCCTGGGAAGAGCGGCCACTGCTTCTCGCCGCCGCAGTTCTGAAGTAAAGGGTCTTCGTAATCGACTGCAACGAGCTTCTTGGTCTTCTTTGCGACTGGCTTGGAGACGTTCTTCTTCGCGGCGGCGGGCTTCTTCTTGGGCGTGGATTCCTCCTTTTCCTCCTCCTCTCCCGCTGCAACAGGCTTCTTAGCTTTCTTTGCGGGTGGCTTGGCGATGCCCCTACCCGCCGCGGCGGACGTCTTCTTGCGAGTTCGGTTCCCCTGCTCGTCTTCGGAGGAAGATAAGGAGGCAACCTCGTCGATGGTACGCTTTCCCACAGCTGTGCGCCTGGCAGTGTTGACGGGCTTCTTCTGAGCCGCCCCGTCATTCGCGTTACCAGCTAGATTGGCCTGCTCGATCCGGTTTCCTGACTTCTCGGCTCCCAAGATGCTCTTCTTTGCTAATGGAGCGACAGCAACGGCCTTCTGCTTGGGCTGAGCCTTGCTGAACTCCGCCATGGGATCGTGCTGCGACGTGGTGACGGACTTCTGTTGGACAGCTCCGCCAACAGCGCCGTCAGCGGGGATGCGGTCAACTGTCTCCTCGATATTCTCCTTGTCAGTCATCTTCATCCTCCTCTCCTTCTTGGCTGCGACCTGGTCTTCGGCTTCCCCTTCCTTCTTCCCAGCACGACGCCCGCGAGCCTTACGGTTCCGCTCCTCCTTCTCCCCGTCCGTGTTGGCTGCGTCTTCCCGCGCTCCGTTCTCGAGCTCGATCTGCAAAGCGGCATTGTCAAGCGCCTCGTTCTTGCGAGCAATCCCCAGGAAGGCTGAGTGGGGCAAGCCGCGGGCCATGATGTTGAGACGCTCCTGTTGGGCCTGGCGGCCCGCGGCGCGAACCTGCCGCCACGTCTCCTGTCGAGGCGTCATTTTGAGAAGGGGGACTGGGGGCTCGATCTCCTCTCGCAATGCGCTGTGTGTTGCTGGTGCTGCTTCTCGTGCGCTGAGTCTGCTGTTGCAGTTGAACGAGAAAAGTCCAATGCGACGGTCGAGGAGTGGGAGGGCTTGGGGTAGGTAGAGGAGAAAGTGGGAGAAGGAAAAAGATCTTAAATTAGGGAGCCAACACAGACCGGAGGTGACTCGCCGGCCATCACGTCTTTCCCGAGATCAGTCATCCTGGCACATTCACCTGTCTGTTTTAGGGTGCCGGATGTGAAGGCTCGAGTGCTCTTCACTCGTCCGCAATGATCCCTCAAGCGCTCCAATTACTCTTTCTGGAGTCACTATGGTAGGCGATGCCACTGTAGACCGACGACTGATCTAAGATGGCCGCAGAGGAGCTCTTCATCGGATTCGCCTGTATGTCAGAAAGGGACATGTCGAGTCCTGAAACTCCTCTCCATAATTGATTCTCGATAAATCTGGGCTAGGCGCTCCTCCCCAACAGCAAATTTTAAAAAAAAAAAGAGTGCAAAGTCGATGCGCGTGACATGTGAAGAAAAGTCCGTGCGCAAAGCTTAAAAGCACAAAAGCCGCTCCGCGAAGATGAACATCACACTTCACGACACAGCGAGCCCACGACACTCTCTGCGAGACTCTTCCAGCAGCTACCACCAGAAAATCAGCGTTACACGAACAAGGACGCCGAGCAACAAGCGACCATCAAAATGCCGGCCCTCTTTCATCTTACCTCCTCGGCGACCTCCTTCTCAATGCCATCACAGGACTGACTGCGCGATACTTGAAAGTTTCTCCGTCAATAGAAATCAAATCCCTGCTGACATCCACAGGACGACTAAATCCCATCTGCTTCGGCGTCAAAACTCCACGATCTAACAATACCGCAAATCACCTCCTTTTCAAAAGCTCCGCGAACGCTGAAGCGGAACTTTTCTCCACAGCACGAGATTATTAGCCCAGAACTATGATTTCAGCATCGACACATGCTATAGTTACAATCAACGTCCCTCGACCGGGCGAAGGAGCATAAATCTAGATGATGGTGGTGACCGCTGTCGATTAAGGAATTCCGACGATCCCAAATGTGATAGACTTGGATTATGACACGTGCGTCTACGATATGAATGAATGTGTGCCGATTGAGAAGAAGTGCGACGCTGGGGATGCATAAGCGAGCGAAGGACGGCGGGTATTGATTGGAGTTTCACGTCCAAGCCGATTGATTCTAAAGGGATGATGCTGAGGGATGAGACGAGTGAGGTGGTGGTGGTGGTGGTGTGAGGAGTAACTTATAGAGAGAGCAGGTGAGCAAGTGAGCAAGTGAGCATGTGAGCCGAAGGAAGGTCGATTTCACCATACTCGCTCGCAGTCTCCGAGAATCACATGAAAGCGTCCCAATGCGCTAGACGCACTGACCGGAGCATGGACTATGACATGAGTCTAGTCGGTCCTCTCACTACAACTACCCACCTCTATCTCCGTCTTGAACACCTTCAGAGAACAGACCTCACACAGTCAATCTATATCCAAGAAAGAATTAAAAAAATTAAAGAGCTCTGATCTCATCATCAGCAATGCAGCTAGCTCATCTCCATCCTGTACTACCTTTTCTTCTCTTCCTTATTATCTCCGCTATACTATACCATCGTAGCCGTTCCGGTAAATTTTCTTCATCTTCATCATGAACTCGCTGCAGATGGCCATTCCTAACCGAATCGAGTTCTGGATTGGGTCAACACCTAATACGGACGGACAATAACAACGACCAATCGACAAATTTTTCCCACAACAACAATAATAATAACAAGAAGAAACATCATGCATCCATCGACGTCAACATCATCTCGACGGCGGACCAGATATGATATACATACATTGATTTAATTGTTTCGAGAACGAAAAACGTCGATATCTCGAACGAAAATGAGAATCTTCTTCTTACCTCCTCCCTCTTCACTCCCTCCCTCAAGATCAACACCGTAGAGTATGTGGAAGGAGCTATTTATACTTATTATCATTATTACGTCTACTAAGCTCTCGTCCAGACAGACAGACAAACGGACGGGTGAGTGAGTGAGATATAGATAATTGAACTCCGTACGTACGTATATTACGTATCCTAGTTGTCAAGAAGAAGAAAAAAGTAAAAGATCGATCGATCGAGTGACTGGCTTTGTTTATTCATACTTGCATATCATATGCTCCGAGTGTCCGTGCGTCTCGTAGTAGTCTAACCCCCTCCTCCCTCCGCTTCTTGTGAGAAAGAAAGCAATCTACTACTACTAACTACCTCCCTTAATTGCTTTTTCTGTCCTCAAATCCACCATCTCACGACAGAAACCTATTGAACCACGCGATACCCTGCTGCTCCGCGTCATCTACAACAAACAATCAGTTCAGTATCCTCATATTCCCACACCCACACACACACCACCCCTACCCACTCCCAGAAAAAAAAACAGAGAAGGAAAAAAAAAAACTCACCCATAGCCCTCTGATCCCGCGCACTACTCCAATCCCCCCTCAGCGCAAATCCATGCACCTGGCCCTCGTAGATCTTCATCTCGAAGCCTCCAATGCCCCCGACCATGCGATCCCCTTGTTCCCCTTTAGCCTTCTTCTCGAAGACTTCCGCGATCTGTTCGTCTTGTTCTTTGCTGAGGAGGCTGTCCTGGTCGCCTACCGCGAGACCGAGCGGGGCGACGACCTAGAGACATCAATTTCAGCATTTCCCTGACTCGCTCTAGCATAGATAGATCGATGAATGAATACACACCGGCTCAAAATCCCCCGGAATAGCAACAAGACTCGGATGACACGCAAACGCCGCATCGACACCCCTCCCGGCAACGCCAGAAAAAGGCGCCTGGGCCGCCAAAATAGCATACCTACCGCCCCAGCAGAACCCCAGCGCGCCGACCTTCTGCGTCCCGGGAAGGGAGCGGACATGCGAGATGAAATTCTCAATCAGAGGGCGCGCGACGCCCTCGCGGTGCTTGAGGAGCCAGGGGCCGAGGGTGGCGCCGACTTGGGCGGTGGCGGCGGCTTTGTCGACGACGGTGAGAGTTTCGCGCTTGGGCAAGGGGGGTTCGACGGTGTCGAGGAAGGCGCTGGGGAGGGAGTCGCCGGTGTGCGCGTCGGGGATGTACGCGTAGAAGCCGGCTTTGGCGTAGTTGTCGGCGAGGAGGCGGACGTTGGGGAGTTTCCAGCCGAAGACTGTGGAACGTGTTAGTGAAAAACTTCCTGTCGGATGAGGCATCGGGTGGGAGGGTTCGTACTGTCGACGAGGAATACTACAGTCTTGGACTTGCTTCCGCCTTGCGGCTCGGCGATGTACGTGTCCACACCGCCGACCTTTTCTTCTCGGCCTGTGGGCGTGCCTTGTGCGAGCTTGCCGGACAGGCAGCACGCGGACATTCCGACGCCGCTGATAGCCATGTTCGATTCGTTGATGTGGTGAAAGTTTTCAAGGATATGTCGATTGATACTAGCATGGCTGTTATATACCGGACCTGCTCCCCGCATCCGCTTGGTTGGATCCAAACCGAGTGAGGTCATTCCGTGAAGGTCGAACGGACCAGCGCTCCAGCTCCGGCCGCCAAAGCCGCTTAGCCATATCCATACAAGTGGTATTTGGAAATGCACGCGCGGGGTACAGGACAGTCTCTCCAAGACTCGTATGGCGCTATCTCCTGAAGTACCAGAGGCCAAGCTGTGGCCACGCTGTGCGGTCCGTGTGTGGATTGGCCAGAAAAGAGCTCAATGGCAACAAGCAGATACTTGGCGTCTCGAAATCATCGGGTCCGTTGTATGTCCTGAAAGGGCCTTCGCTCGGGTCGTAGACCATGACGATTCTGCTCGGGTGGTGAACATGACAACTCTGCTCGGTTCGGCATACCCGCCGACGCTTGCCGCCAACGTACTCGCTCGCAGAGGGCAGACGGCAGATTCAAAGAACGCGACCCTTCGTCAACCCTCCTGCCCGCCTCGCCGCGAATCCATCTCAACTGAACAAACCCCGATCAACGCACGACCCTCTCACCCTCCCCCCCTCTCACCCCTCCACCTCCTTCCCCTCCCCCTTGCTCCCCCTCGCCTCAAAAACCCTTCTCACCCCCTCCTGCCCTGCAATCCACCTCTCAACCTCCACATCCAACCTGCCCAATTCTTCCTTCTTCGCGTTCGTCTCCCGTACCAGCCCTTCCTTCTTCCTAACCAGCGCCACCCTCTCCGCCTCCAGCGCCTGCCTTGCTTCATGCTCATCGCGAATCCGCGCCAGCGTCACGTCGTGCTCCGGCCTGCCCAAAAAAGCCGGATTCCGAGCCAGGAAGTCTTCCGCGGGGAGCATGGGGAGGGTGGTGTATTTATGCCTGTATACACAATAATAAAAAGTCAGCCTTGCCTACCCAATGTTTTTCTGTGTTTTATATGTTTTTATACGAACTCAAACCCCCAACACCCCCAAATCTCCCCCTGCAGGTGATTCCGCTCATACGTAATGTTCTGCAACTGTAAGTGCAGCTCGTCGACTTCGTGCCGCTTCGCCGCCGTCTGCTGCTTCGTCTCGCGCACGGAATAGATGGCTTTGCGGTTCAGGGCGCGCAGGATCGCGAGGCGCGCGGAGAGGGCGCGTTCCGTCTCTTCCGTGCTGGTGGTGGTGGTGGTCTCGGTGGGGGTGTTGGTCTCCAGGAGGGAAATCAGGGAGAGGCATTGGTCGCGTGCGGCGGTTGCGGCTTGGAGGACGGAGAGGAGGGTGGGGTCGGTGATGGTGGTCATGTTGGTGGGTGGTGAGGAGACGTGGTAGAGTTGTGGGATGTGGATATGAGTGTTGTCTGATACGGTCCTCACAGAGCATCCAGAGTTGAGACTCACTCTCCCAAGCTCCATCCGCTGATCGTTCTCGGCAAGGGAGCGGGACGGAACGGAACGGGCCGTCATGATCTGCGACAGGGAACGGGGCAATCAAGAAGGAACATGTGTGCATGCAAGGGCAAATCCCAAGTTTGAGAAAAAAGATACAATGTCGCTCATTATGATTCCACTCCAGCAAAAGGCACATACCATCATCAGCAATTATTATGTCTTGATCTGGATATATAACTCTCGAAATCTCATGCTATATCCTCACGGGACGGGTATCTGTTGTCTAAAACTCCAAATCCAAATCCCCAAAAAATTCTGTGCAACTCTCTTTTTTTTTTATAAAAGTCGTCCACGTTGCACATGCCCACATTAATCAATCCACGTGTTTTATTTTTCCGCGCATTCGTCGCATTACATTGCATGCAAATAGGTTTCAGAATCATTATCGGCCTCGCCGAAGCCATGTGCATTTCTCCAAGTTTCAGGTTCCCCTCGTGGCAGTGGTCTTCGCTCACCGACACTCCATTGCACTGTGGCTCGCACAATATTCCGTAATCAGACGTTGCAGGTCCAGAAGCATGTACGGCTTCGTCATGAAGCCTCGCATCCCGACCTCGGCCGCCCGTTCCAGCGCACCATCGGTCACGTCGGCAGTCACCGCGAGCACGGTCGGGCTCTTGTTCTCTTTGCCGTCCATCTGGAGGATGCGCTCAGTAGCCTCGTAACCATCCATCAGTGGCATCCAGAGATCCATCAGGACGACGTCAATTTGCTCGTGGGGCGGGCGAGGGATGGCCATCTGTCGGACCGCCTCCGTACCATCGTGTGCCTCGTGAATCTGTTTGTAGCCAAACTTGCCGAGCATGTTGACCAGCAATCTGCGGTTGATCTTGTTGTCCTCGACGACCAGGAAGTTCAGGGGACATTTCCGTGCAAGGTCGCGATCGATCTCCGGGTTGGCCACAGACTTCCTCATTCTCGGCTTTGGCTTGAGGATCTCATTTGGTGGCGATGGGAGCGACGACGAAGGCGGGCTTTGTACGTCGGAACCAGCACTCTTGGGTGAGAGTGGCGTCGCCGGCAAGATCGTAGCAGGTGTGACGAAGAAGGGGCCTTGGTTGACGGCTTCATGAAGAGCCCGCGTCAGTTTCCGTGGACTACCTGGCGCCGCCGCCAAGGGTTGGATGTGCACAGCTTCGGTGTTGAGATGTGCTCGTCGTGGAGCAGGCGAAGCAAAGGGAGAGATGGGCCTGCTGATGGCCTCGCCAGCGTGCAGAGGCACTTTGATGTCGAATTCAGTCCCGTGCTGTGCCCCATGGGTCTCCGCTCTCGTGCACATCAAATCTCCGCCGAGTTTCCTCGCGATGCCCTTGGCGACCATCAGGCCTAGACCAAGACCTTCGCTGGAGCGCGTAGTCGTGTTGTTCTCTTGCGAGAAAGGCTTGAACAGCTTCGGCAGAAAGGCTGCTGGTATGCCCGGACCATTGTCTGAAATCTTGATCGAGATGTAGCGCCCCCGGTTGCTCATCCGCGCATACACCCTGACATGTCCTTCCGTCTTGTCGGTGAACTTGATGGCGTTGAGGAAGACGCAGGAGATCAACTTGCTGAGATCCTTCTCGTCGATGAACATCGTCGTCGGCACACTCGAGTCGATACTCCATTCGATCATCTTCTGGCCCACGGTACCGTCCGAGCCTCGCGTCCGGACCTCGATGATCTCCCCTGCATCCGTTTCCTGCGCAATGGCGGAGTCTGGTCGTCCACCGACTTTCAAGCCTTCGTTGATCACGAGTTGAAGCAACTCGCGAAGACTAGTGTGTCGTAGTCCGGGCGCGATGATCCTGCCGGATCCATGCACAGCGCTCGCAGCCAGCTCGGCATCCTCGCTCGAAGGCACATTCGCCAGGGTTGCACCAACCTGGGACTGTGCCTGCAGCTTTTCGGCCTGCTGTACGCCTTGTTTGATTTCCTGTTCGGAACAAATGCAGGGCTTGGTCGTTCGGCTCAGCCGGGGGGCCTTTGCGGCGCCCATGTCGCTGCTGTCTCGGGAGAAGGCCTCATCTCGCCGCCGCTTGTTGGGCCGCGACATGGGGAGATTGCTGCCCGCGACCAGAATCTCCGGTCGACGATCCGCGCTGGCGGTCAAGGGCGAGAGCGAGTCGCTCGGCTCGTCCAAGAGGGCGGGCGGCGCGTCAGGTACGCTCATGTCCATATCGTAGGCATGCACCACGTTATCAGCAGCCTCGACGGCCCGCCTCGAGCTGTCCTGCACCGTTTCGATGTTTTCCTTCAAATTCTCGAAAAGTTGTCGTACCCGCGGGTCTGCCTGCGTGTCGATCGCCTCCAGTACCGTCGCGTACATGACATCCAGCATTCCCACGACGCCCTGCATGGGAGTGCGGAGCTCGTGTGATAAGCTGCCAGCGTAGGGTCGGAGGGACTGAGCAACGGTCACCGCATCATGGGGAATCACACGATTCTTCTCGGCGGGCACCGTCGAAGGCTTGATAAAGTCGGCGCCCTGCAAGAACCTGTTGGATATCATGTCTTCCAGCGAGTGCAGTACCATCTCGATGAAAGCCCACGAGAGCCTCCTACGCGCGGCGCCCTCTGTCGACCACATGGCGCCGAAATGCGCAAAGCACTTCCCCTCCTCGAAGAGCGGTACTGCGATGTAGGCCTCGCACGGCGTGGGGAGCTTGTTGGGGTTGTTGTTGAAGAAGTCGCCCAGTCGTTCGGGGACCAGGAAGACTTTGTCGTGGCGCATGTACGCACACGGACAGCCGTAGGCGTGGAACTTGGTCGACTTGCTCGTTTCTCGATTCCCATCGCTGGCACAGTAGTGCAGAGCGGCGGCCATGAGGCAGGATCCCGGCTCTCCAATCGGCGGCATCTCCACGGCAGACTCCTGGTCGTCCACCAGCACCCGCTTCATGACAAAACATATCTCTGCGCCCAGAATCCGCGACATACCCTCCGTCACCGCGCCCCAGAAGTCCTCGGTGGGTAGTTGGCGCAAGGATCGTTTTAATTCAATGAGCTGCTCCAGCGCGTTGCTCTCGGCGACGTCGTAGAGACGCCGGATCTCGTGCGTGAAAGCGGCATCTCCACGCTTCAACACATCTGCCGTCTCGTAGTTGGGAAAGCAGATGGTCTGGCGCTCCATCATCCCCGGAGTTTCCTTGTCGCCCTCCTCTGCCGCCATTCTCGATCTCCCAGGTGCAGTCCGAGGCTCAGAAGGGAGAGGAATGGGTCGCGCTCATTGGGGAATGCCGGGACAGTGACCATGCAAGGGTGGGATGGATGAATGGGGACAATCATCCAGGTCCTCGCGAGGATGCAAGATTGGGGGGAGGAGTCCAGCAGGGCGGTCACGGCATCTGCATTGGCGAGGCGAGATCCATATGGGTGGGTGTAGTGTCTCGGAGGGCGGTACTAGTTAACGCGGCGATGGAAGTTGCTCTCGGCGGCGATGTAACGTATCATCACCACTCACATCATTCACATTCGCAGCGCAGCGCAGCGAGAGCAAGAGAGGGCAGGAGCGGAGGAGACGGACGGTCGGGCAGCTGGAGCCTGCCAGGTGCAGGTGGTGCAGGTGCAGGTGCAGGTGCAGGTGCAGGTGGCAGGTGCAAGGGCAGGTGCAGGTGCAGGTGGCAGGTGCAAGGGCAGGTGCAGGTGGGCAAGACAAGACAAAGGCAAGACCAAAGAGCAAGGCACGGCAAGCGCGAAGCAGCACAGCACAGCACAGCACAGGACAAGCTTGACTGGTGCGCGGAGTGGTCTGGACTGACAGTGACAAGACAAGACTGGACTGTCCCACTGCACTGTCCCATCGCCCATCGGGGGGCGCAAAAGACGCGTTCTAGATCCCGCCAAGCCGCGCTCCGGGGAAAGGATCGTCGTCATCCTGCGTCCCCTCTCGCGGCACCAGACAGGGGTCCGCCCTCTCTCTGCGGATGCGATGGAGGCCTCTGCTTCCGTATGCATCCCCCCCCAATTCCCAGTTCCGATGCATCCCATTGTGCCATCCCATCCCACCATGCCGAGACCGCTCTCTGCCGCTGACTTATCCAACCAAACATGCTGAAACGCGGGACACCGTTCCGGAGGATCATGATGATTATTCTTATTATAGGTATACAAGATAACATGGAACAGGAGAGTAACGTTTCAAAGCGTTTCCATCCGCGTTGGAAAAAAAGGTACTGTATGATGGATGAGAGAGGACCAGGTAGGCTAGGCTAGGCTAGGCTAGGCTAGTAGTAGGTACTTTACATACGCCGGACTCGAGCACGCCAGAATGTGAGATCGGCACCAAGACCCGGCCGGACTCTTCCTCTCACACCTCTCACCTCTCTCTCTCTCTCTCTCTCCTAGTAGGTTGGTAAGCAGCTTCTTCTTCATTCTGTGGCTGGTGGCTGGTGCACTGGACATCTCTCTCTGCCCCAACACTCGGCATTTACTATGATCAATCTCTCTTATCATCCAAAAGAAGACGCTGCAAAACGTGGCTGGTGACGTCCAGATTAGGGCACTGAAAAAACGGACCTATCCCTGCAAGCCTCCGAGCTCTCCCTCTCTCTCTCTCCCTCTCTCTCTCTCTCTCTCTCTCTCTCTCTCGGAGACAGGTCCGTCATTGAGCAGCTTTTCGCGGGGGACACAGAGTTTAGTGCGAGTGCTAAGGAGTGCGTCTGGCGCACCGGCCGGCTTCTGCCGAATTCCTTCCGTCGATCTCCATGAGCCTACATCCGTCACGTGAATTCATCATCTCCATCACGTGCGAGCTAAGGTATCATAGTCTAGCCTCCAGTCTTCTACACTCTCTTTAGACTCGTTGCCAGCCATCAACAGCGAGCGAGTCGGTCACTCTCACGCCATACACGATCAACACACGCACGACACCGCGAGATGATTGGGGCAGAACAAGTCGAATACGGCAGCAACCTCATCGGCAAGCATCCACACATGGATCCCCTGCTTCCCCTTCTTCCCACACCCAAGATACATCGACTTCCCCCAGAACCTTCCATGAAGCTCCATTCCTGTCATCGGGAATCGAAGAGAACAGAACAGTCCTGCCAACTCCACCAAAAAACCCCCTCCAACGCCAAAACAATCCTACCGCCTCGGCTCGTATCGCGGCAGCTCGCAGTTCGAAGGCCCGGCGTCCGCATGGCTATCGTTGACATTCGCGTACAAGTCTTCCTCCTCAGGAGCACTCGGTACATGCGCCGCGCTCGCCTGCCTCTCATCCGCAGCTGGAGGCGCAGAAGCTTCCACCTGCAGACTGCGCCGTTCCAGTTCTCTCTTGTCCTCCGTCGGCGGCAAGCCCGAGTTGCTCGTCTGTAGCGTTATCGGCTCCAGAGACTCATAGTCCGGAGTACGCGGTAGACTCCTCGAATCCACCCGCTCGTATTCCGGAGTCCTGGGCAGGGGAACGCTTCGTGCAAAGTCGATCGATACCGGTGCGGTGCCGTCGCCATTCGAAGGCCCGGCCTGGGCAGGTGGAGTCAACACGATCGGTATGGACCTGGACGCAGTGCCACCGCTTCCTTCTGGGTACCCGTCAGGCTGTTCTTCGGGCAGATAAGGCGCTGTTGGGGCGTGTGCGCCTTCAGTAGATTCTTCCTCTCCACCTGGGGGTTGACTGGGTAGCAGCCTGGCCTCGGCCAGCCGCATGCGTTCCTTTTCCGACAATTGGGACCTGTCCTCGGGAGGCGGCATTGGAATCGGCGGAGGCTGATCGTAGTGGCCGTGCTGCGCCATGTATCCGTAATGGTCGTACGCGCCAGAGTAACCGTTCCTCCACCCATCGCCATATTGATCGTGTTGGCCATGATCAAAGTACCGCGCGTCGTAGCCTGGGCCATGTCCATACCACTGGTCGCCATGAGAAGCTCCATTATCAGCGTCCGATGCACTGCCCTGCTGTGGCTGCTGTTCTTGCTGAGCAATCGGCCCGGAGTCCGAGTCGACGACCACACCGACTTTCCGCTTGCCCTTCTTCCGGGCGCTGTCCTTGGTACCGACGACAACCTCGAATGTACAAGAAACGACGCCTTTATCGCGTCGGACGGCAGCTGTGTCAATCACCGGTGCACCGACTCCACCAAACGCGCTCCGGTCCCGGTCGGCCCCGGTAGATCTCTGACCCTGGTTCATGGTGCTGGCCAAGCCGCCAAGGTTTCCCAAGTTGCGGTCTTGGGAGGAAAGCTTGCCCTGTATGTCAAGAACGACTTCAATGTAATATCTGAAGCTGATCATCCCACCGGGGACGGTCGAAATGGTGGGAAACGCCTCTTCGGGAACAGAAACTTTGCCCACGAGTTCTGCCGAGAGTGTTTGCGGGTCCACAATCAGAGGCACTACAGACTGCGAGATGTCTTTGCGGAAGACGTGACTCGAGCCCGCTCCAGATAACGAAAGGCCGCCCAGACCGGTCATCGACTTGGGGTAGTAGTCCTCGTACTTGGCCTCCTTGCCTTTCTCCACTGGACCGATTGGGATTGCCGGGTGCAGATCGACACGGGCGTGGCGATAGAGTGTGAAGATGGCGCCGTGGAGGCTCTTTACGTGCTTTGTGTGATTGACCAGCACCTTGATCTGGAGAGTGTCCCCGCGCAGACATCCGCCCGCAGAAGACTCGATGGTTGCCGTGATGGTCTTGGCGTGGATAGATGTCGACGGCCCGCCGTTGCTCCAACGACTTCCATCGCTCTGTCGCGGTGAAGTCAAATTGGACTCCTGCTGTGATGCCTGTTCTTGACTGCTGTGAAAGCTGTCAAAACTGACCTCGCTGGGCACGGGGCTCTGCATGCCGTCATGGCTGGGACTCGAGGACGTCTGACTCTCGCGCCGCTCGCTGCTCCGCTGGTTAGAATCTCCCTTTCGACTCCTGCGATCAGAATCAACCAGACGCCGGGCCTGGGTTCGAGCTCTGGCGGTTCGGCGCGTAAGAGGCTCCAGGGTGATGGTCCGGGCTTTGGGCGGGTAGAGGTGTGAGATGTCGATTCGCTCCACAAAGTAGACCTTGTGATCGCATTGGATGGTTGGCGAGATGGTCGTGGGTCTCGTCAAAGTGGCCGTGACCAAGTATGAAATCGTTCCGCGCTCAAACTGTCGCAGAGGTCAGTAAAGGTCATTGAGAAGGCGCATCGATGGCAGGGCCTGGCGCACAGATATGCTACTCGGCAAGTCCCGGTCAGGGAACTCGAGGTCGAAGTTGAATTGGTATACACCCTCTCCAAGCCTGCCATCCCCACAGAGTACCACCTCGTCCTCAAACAGCGAAGCAAAGCCATTGCCAAAGTATTCTCCCGACTTGCTGCCTCTTCCCGTGCCAATATGCGCAGTGATTGTCCGGTAGCCGTCGGTAGGCGGGTTGCCCGGATTCTTGTAGACCTGCACGAAGCCGTGCAGGCACACGACGAGGTGGGTGATGCGGATGGGCTTGACGACCTTGAGGTGGACGCAGCCGGTCAGCTGCTCCCCAGGGGTATACTGCTTGTGTGGGTCGTCGATCTGGACGTTGAAATCGGTAACGTGTCGGGATTTGGGAGTGAAGGGAGTGGAAAGGCGCGAGAGTAGACGGCGGGACGATTGCGGAGTGAGCATGCTCCCACGTCGAGGAGCCGTGGATTATGGATGCAGTGCCCTAGCAGGCCAAGATCTGAGGCTCCGCGACATGCGCACGCGTTCTCGGAGGAGTCGGGCGCGATTGAGGGGGATGGGAGGGAGTTGGCGAGCGAAGGTGGTGTCAAGGGATAGATGGTCGGCGGAGGGATGGTCTACAGGGTGGCTCGGGAGGGGAGAAGCAGCTGTGGAACATTATTGTCAGCTCACGGGGCGAAGCGAACAACCCGCAGTCGCCGAGAGGGTGGCCGCGAGCAGAGCGGACGAGAGCAGGCGAGCGGGTGGTTGTTGTCAGGTTGTCGAGTTGTTGAGAAGGGCACAGTAAGCCGTGGTAAGGATGGCGGAGTAGCCGGACGGGCAGCTTCCGGGCAGGAGCGCGGGTGAATGACACCATTGCACAATTGGGCGTGTAGCGGCGGTAGGTAAGCCTGGAGGCGCGTCGAACAATGCGCCGGCGCTGCAGCCGGGTAGGTGGTGAGAAGAGATTGGGGGAGGCTCACCTCTTGAGACGATGATTGCGATGGAAGACGATGGACTGCGATGGGTTTGGCGCCAAGGAGCCAAGGAGATTGACGTGATATTTTAGGTAGGTACAGTAGGTAAGGTAGTGGTTGGGGGAGGGAGCGGAGTGGAGCGGATGAAGAAGCACGGACGGGCTCAAGCACAGAAGGATTCAATTGCATTGCGTGCGGAGCTCACATACACGTAGACGACACGCTGCTGCAGGTTAAGCTTTGCGCACACGCGGCTGGGCGATTCGCAGTCACCATTTACCGGATGTGCTGCCACTGCTGCTGCCACGATCGACGGCGGATAGCACGACGAATCAACATGGCAATGCATGGCAGAGCATGGCAGGAGCGTGATAAGCAGCAGAAGCTTTTGGCACAAGCCTGGTCAGCCCTGTCGCCTCCAAGAAGAATCCTGCTTGTACAGTACACGACCGCCGACACCTCAGGTTGCATCCTTACCTAGTCAACCGCAGAGGTTGTGATGGCTGTGATGGTCACGATCATGTGATGGTCACGATCATGTGATGGTCACGATCATGTGATGGTCACGATCATGTGATGGTCACGATCATGTGACGGCTATAATCATGTGATATTGAGATCATGTGATAATGATCATGTGATAAGCAAGATCATGTGATCGTGATGGCGCATGCATACTGTACCTTATGACTCGGGATGGGGGCATGGTGGGGCATGGCGGGGCTCTGTGTATTGCCTCATCATGGACCTCCATTGAGTGACCTTCGGCTCGGCCTGGAGAGAGTACACTGCTGACAAACTCGCCATCCGCTACAAATTGGACATTCAATTCCTCATCCGAGCAACAAGCCTCTCTCACATCAACCCCATCCAATCGCTGGACCCATTGGAAGTGCAATTGCAAGAGCAGTCAACATGTCTCACAACGTGTATACCGACGAGACACCCGCCGAGGTCAAGGTACAACACCAGGGACCCCAACTTGGAAATGCAGACGCTAAATGGGATGAAAGAATGCGAAAGGCCTCCACCTCCTCACCATGAACACCCCAAACGGCCAAGCCGTCCAGATCTTTCTCGAAGAGCTCAAGGATGCCTATGGCCTGGAGTGGACCACCACCCTCGTCGACATCATGACCAACGAGCAGAAGAAAGATTGGTTCCTGCGTCTCGACCCGAACGGTAACCACATCATATCCCATCCGTCCCCCTGTCACGCTGATCTGAGTCGCACGATATAGGCCGCATCCCCGTGCTCGTCGACAACACCCAGAATCCCCCATTCACCATACACGAAACCAGCGCCGAGCTCTTCTACCTCCTCAAATTCGCCGACAAACAGGACAAATTCGGTTTCACGAACGATCTCGAACGAAACCAAGCCCTACAGTGGACCTTCTTCTGGCACGGTAGCGGTGCTCCCTACCAAGGTCAAGGTGAGACCCCCACAGCCATGCTCGAACCATATCCATCCAACCCACTCACCCCTTACTTCAGTCAACCACTTCACCCGCGCCGCGCCGGAGAAGATCCCCTACGCCATCACGCGATTCCGCAACGAGACGTTGCGCGTCTTCGGAGTCCTTGAAATCCATCTCAGCGGCAAGTACACCGGCGAGCCCCGGGACTATCTTGCCGGCAATGGCAAGGGCAAGTACAGTATTGCCGACATCAAGACCTGGCCGTGGGTGAAGAACTGGGAACGCAGTGGCTTCACCAAGGAGGAAGTAGACCAATTCCCTCATCTCTTGAAATGGATCGATCGTATTGCGGAGAGACCGGCTGCACAGAGGGGTGTTGGCGATGCGTACGCTTTGAAGAAGTGAGTTGCGTAGCTCGCGAATGCGGGAATCTTGTGCCAACGGCAAGCCTTAGGGCCAATCTCTAGAGACTCGCCGAAAAGAAACCACATACAGAGCGTCAAGAAAAGAAGTGTCGTTTGGAGTACCTCCTATCCCGCAAGCGTTCAACACATCACGGAACCCCCAAGACAGCAAAGAAAAGCTTCCATTTCCTTCTTCCCATCGAATAGAACATTCCATGCCATTTCCACGTCTTCACTCACCAATCATCTCAACCATGACCTCTTCAGCCGACGAACAGGGCAAATCCCTCTCCACCCCGGAATTCTGGAACGAGAGATACGACACCCGCACCGACGACAATCCCACCCACGAATGGTTTCGCTCCTATGAGTCCCTCTCCTCTTTCTTCCAAACCCACCTCCCATCCGCCGCGTCGAATCCCAAGATTCTACATCTCGGGAGTGGGGATAGCGTGTGTATCATAATTTTTTCCCCTCTAACCCCGCCCTCCTGTTCTTTTTGAAAAGAAAAAATTAAAAAACCCCCCCCCCCCCCCCCCACACCTTCTCTCCTTTTACAGATCAATTTAGGGGGTAAATTCAAAAGAAAAAAAAAAAAGAAACTCCGAGCTAACCATCCCTTCTTCTTCCCTCCCAACAGACAATCCCCTACGACCTAGCCCGCAATCGGGGCTATCGCGACCAAGTATGCGTGGATTTCTCCCAGGTAGTCGTGGACTTCATGCAACGGAAGAACAAATCCTCGAATGACGATAATAATGTTGTCGGTGGTGGTGATGGTACTGTCTGGAAATGGGCCGACGTGCGGAATCTGCGGGATACCGTGGCAGATGGGAGTATCGACGTGGCCTTTGACAAGGGCACCATGGATGCGATGATCCATGGGAGTCCGTGGGATCCGCCTGAGGATGTGTGGGACAATACGGGGGCTTATGTTCGCGAGGTGAGTGAGTCCTTTTTTCCTTTTTCCTTTTCCCCAGTCCTAGCGAGTTGGGAAGTTTTTTTTTTCTTCGATGGATGGAATCTTGAATTCTTACTTTTTTCTTCTTCTTTGCTGCGTTCTAGGTCCATCGGATTCTTAAAAAGAAGGAAGAAGAAGGCGGTGGCGGTGGCGGTAGTGGTGGTGGCGGTGTGTTTCTCTACGTAACATATCGACAACCACACTTCATCCGACCCTTGCTTCTGGGCAGAGGGGTCGAATGGGAGGTGGAGATGGAAGTCCTGGGCGAGGGGGGCAGTTCGTTTGAGTATTTCGGGTGGGTTTTGAGGAGGAAATGATGATGATGATGATGATGATGATGATGAGGTGGAGAGGAGAGAGAAGAAAGAGAAGACGTGACGCCGCTTTTTGTTCTTGGCGAAGAGCATGTGACAGTGAGATGATGGATCCCGACGGGCACGACACTGTCGGAAGAGGGGGAAGGGGCTTCCATTCTCGAAGACGGCGAAGATTACAATGTGCACGACGACAACGACGACGACGACGACAACTCTTCGAATCGCACTCCCCCCTCTAATTCCAACCAGATACCCAAAAGTTTTACACCTATGCGGCGCTGTACTGGCAGAGCCTCCCACAACAGCATCGACTCCTACGGATAGCTGATAGCAAGAGCCTCACACTCACAACAAGCGAACTCTTCCAACGAAACCAACCAAGCCAAGCCAAGCCAAAGCCACAGCCATCCAACCTGACCGAAATACGGTAAGTATGCAAAAGCATCCTATCTCCTACCAACCATCGTCAACCGTCAACCCATAACCCATAACCCACATGGCTCGGGCTAAGGCGGATCTTGTCTTTTCTTCGCCTGATTATGGAAAATTGACGTAGCGGAGCAAATGTAACGTAAGGCAACTCGGTTGGGATAGGGATAGGGATGGGGATAGGATTGGGAATGGGCAAGTAAATTCCCCCCCCCCCGTACATCTTTCTCTTCCTTTCCCCCTCTTCCCCCTTTCTTTCCCTTTTTCCCCGTAAAGCTTTTGTAATATATATATATATAGCTTAAATTATATTGTGCTCCTTCAATGCGCCATGACGAAAGAACTCACACTCGAAATCTCTCCGTGGCGTGTAACGAAGTTGTCGGTTAAGGATTTCTATTATTCGAAGGAGATTTTCGGGTTTGGTGGAGGAGATAATGATGGGAAGGATGGGGATGAGAGGGTGAGAGGCTCTATTGAAGGATTTGAGGTGAGGGAGGGAGGTAGGTAATGATAGTACGATATGGAATGAATAGGTAGTAAAACATGGATAATGCAATGAGACTCTTGGCTTTTGGGTTGGTATCGTTGGAATTTTGCTTGCTTGGCTCAAGATAGATACTTCTTCTTCTTCTTCTTCTTCTTCTGCAGGTATGGATTTCTATAATAATGATGATGATGATGATGATGATGATGATGATGATGATGACGACGACGACGATGAGAACATATTTACAAAAGGCCAAAGATTCGCTGTTCCATGCTGCTATCCCAGCCATCCACCCATCCATACATCCATCCGTCCTTCCGTCCTTCCGCTATATCAATGTTAAACCACCCCCCCCCCCCCCCAAAACTGTGAATCACGCCCATCTCTTTCCAATCCAACGTCGTCCCGTCAAAGAAATCAAGCAGGACATGCACATCCATCTCAAACCCCCCTCACCCACTCCGTCCCCGTCTTGATATCCCCATACCACGCCATGAAAATATCCCTGAGATAATTACTCCGCGGCACCCACTGCCCGCGATCGCCGCCCTTGGGCAGCACGCTCTTGCCCTTGGTGACGTACGTGCTGTTCAAGCGCAAGAGATTCGTCTCTTTCATTTCGCGCTTTTCCCGCTCGTTGCGGTGCGGCGTCACCTCGACGACGCCCTCCTTGCGCATCTGGTTGAACATGCGCGTCATCGTCTGGGCCGTCGCGTCCGCGCCGAGCGTCCACGAGGCGTCGACGTAGCCCACGACGAAAGCGGCGTTGGGGAGATCCTCGAGCATGACGCCCTTCCAGACGAATTTCTCCGAGGGCGCGTAGGCTTGCCCGTCGACGGAGACGTTCATCCCTCCGGCGAAGCGCAGTTTGAGGCCCGTGGCGGTGATGATGATGTCCGGGTGGAGTTCCTTGCCGTCGGTGAGCTTGATGGTGTCCTGCGTGATGTTCTCAATCACGCCCGTTTCCACATTCGATTTGCCGGAGCGGAGGGATCGGAAGAAGTCTCCGTCGGGACACATGCACATCCTCTGCTCCCAGGGGAAGTAGCTCGGTGTGAAATGCGGGTCGCGGGGGATGGAGGCGGGGAGTTGTTTCTGGGTGACCTTGTACATGAATTGCTTCATCTTTTCGGGATATCTTGCGGACAGGGAGGTGAGGAGGAGGGGGGACATGATCCATTTCAACCGCATCAGGAAGTCCTGCAGCCCCGGTGCCCATCGGAGCCATGTCTTGATGAAGCGCTCGACGGCGTCTTGCCCGGGAACGGCCATGACGTAGCTGGGAGAGCGCTGGAGCATGGTCACTCGCCTTGCCTTTTCCGCCATGACGGGGAGGACGGTGATGGCCGTTGCACCGGATCCAATAACGACGACGTCTTTGTCCGAGTAGTCCAGATCCTCAGGCCAGAATTGCGGGTGGATGACTTGGCCCTGGAAATTGTCGATACCCGGGATGTTGGTCTCGAGAGGCGTCTCATAATCGTAGTATCCCGTGCACATCAAGATGAACCGAGCGCGGAAAGTCTTGTCCTGCGTTCCATTGACCTTGGCCTGCAACGTCCAGCTCTTCTGCGTGGTATCGTACGCAGCATCGCTGACCTTGGTATTGTATTGAATCTTCTTATCGATGCCGTACATCTCCGCACTGTCATTCAGATACTTCTTGATCAGATCGCCCTGCGCGATCGCCGTGTTCTCTCGCCATGGTCGCCACGGGAACCCGAAGGTGTAGAGATCCGAATCGGAGCGGATGCCGGGGTACTTGAACAGACTCCAGGTGCCGCCCAGTTCATGTCGGCCTTCCAAGATGGTGTAGGTCAGATTGGGACATCTCTCCTGCAGACGGTAGCCGAAGTTGACGCCCGAGATACCCGCGCCAATGACAATCACGTCGTAGCTGTCGTCGCCCTTTTCGGGAAACCAGGCCATGGGTTGCGGCGCGCTTCTCGGTACGGAAGCTCGGCTTGCTTGTAATGGTCAGATTGGTGGAATGTCGGGAGATGCAAAGTGCGCTGCTCGTGTCTTGTGCTCGAAAGAACAACAACAGAAGACGGTGTATGTGAGGAAAAGGTGTGGAAGATGAGTGCCTGGAGGTGGTAATGATGAAGTAGGAGAAAATAGATCGATCTGCCTCGGTACCGGCCAGGAACCAATCAGATCTATTGGAAGTCGGCGGCGGCGAGATTGCCAAATGAGGGGACGATGTGCAAGAGAGGAGCACACACTCCACGGACACGCTCTTGACCCTCTTTGCCTCTCACTCTCCGTGGCGATTCCTGGCGCGTGTCTGGTGCCTCGGATGAGTTGATTTCCGTCTGTTTGTAAGAAGCTCCGGATGTGCGACTCCGCAGTCTGTGGTCCACCCGAGAACGAGGAGCCGAAGACACAGACCTCTTCATGTCATTGGGCCATCCGTGCCATCGCATGCCAAGAAGCACATGCTGTGCATCGTGTAACAACCTGGAAGTGAACAATGCAGTTATTATTAAATGCCATGCCGTGCTTCTGGAAGTAGACGAAAGCGAGTCACATTTGGTCCAATAAAACTGTCGCATTCCAAGAGGTTGGCGTCTTTGCCTTGCTTCTTTCTGCTGCTTCTACTCTACAGCCATCCGTTAGCGTCCGTCCAGAAACATCCAATCAACGTGTCAGCCCTACTGGCAGAGATTCATAAACATTTATTCGCCGTGTCCCTCCTCCATCCATCATGATAGATAAAACACATCAAGTCGCCAGACTCGCCACCAGAGCATCCATCGCCGAGCTCTGCGTCGAAGCATTCGCCGGGCTCACAAAAGGCCCATTCCACTTCAGACTCAACTGCGAATTCGAATTCCTATCATTCGCCCAGATCGCATTCGCATTGTTGTCCAAGAACGTCGCGTACCTGCTCTGCGGGCTTTGCTTCTGCAGAATCTGGAGATTGCGCGTGAAGACGCCCTTGAATTGGCTTCCGTCCGCACCGCAGGATGTCGACGGCTCGCAGGGGTCTTGGAGGATGCCGCCGTTCGGGGTCGCGAGTTTTGCGATGCCTGCGTCGGCGATTTGTTGCGCGGCGGTCACGTAGGATGTATCGCCTGTGGCGCGTGTGAGTTCGGCCAGCCCTCCGAGGATCACGCCTTGGTTGTAGGACCAGACGGTTCCGTTGTTGTTCGTGCAGCTGGATTGATCGAGGCCATCGTTGATGGTGTTGCCAGAGTTCTTCAAGCCGCTGGCCTGGAACCAGGCCCATTGTTGCTTGGCGATGGAGAGGTAGTTCACATTACTGTTCTTGACGCGGTTTGCGAGGTGAGCAGCCACGTCGAGGAAGAGTTCGTTGGCGATGGCGTTGACGTAGCTGTGCGACTTGTCCCACCAGATGCCACCCGTCACGCCGTTGATCGTAGAGCAATTCGTCTTGCCAAAGACGGCGTTCATGTCGTTGAAGATGGTTTGTGCCTGGGAGAGGTAGGTGGTGTTGCCAGTCAAGTCGTATGCTGCGATCCAGCCCAATGCCCACCATCCTTCATCATCATAATAGCTACTTTTTGTTAGAATCCGTCATGTTTCCCAATACTCCGGAACTCACCCGTCCAAGAATCCAGTATTCGCGCGCTCAGTCAGATCGCGGGCCAAGACACCTGAAAGGTCACCCAGGACACTCGAAAGTTCGAAGTTGTAATGAGAGACGGGCAACCAAGCCTGCCAATCGTCCTGGGTATGCGCCAGGGCACTCTGAAAGGACGGGCCAGATGGAGCGCCCTGAACCCCATACGCTTTGGCAACTGTCAATGTCCCGGAGTTGTATTGCTGAGCTTTGGTGTACGTCGTCTTGAACACGCTGGTGACGGCGTTTTTGAGACTTCCATCCACTGCCGCCAGATCCGCAATTACAGTCAGGCCTATGAATGTTAAAAGTGCTAGTGTAACTCGATAGAGTATGACGAACAATTCGCGCTATTCCACCATCCAGTGCTCGGGATCCAGAGGCCATTCTGCTGGTTGTACCATTGCATGAGTGCATTGTAGGCAGACTCGGCATTAGCTGTGGTGACGTCCCTAGCAGAGAGTGAAGAAGAAGTAGAAAGCGCCACAAGGCCAGCAAAGGCCAAGGTGCCTTGCACACTTTTAAACATGATGGCAGCAGAACTAGAATCGAAGGAATTTGGGTAGCGAAATGTACAAACCTGCTCAGAAACGGAGTGGAATGTGGCCCTATATCAGACAGCAGCAACATGGCCATCCGACAGACCGCCGTGTAAAGTCGATGGCTTATACGACTGCACCGTCCCATACAGGCAGGCAAGACGGCTGATCAAGCTGCGCGTGTCAGGGCGTGAAAGCTTGCCAAGAAGCTTACTCTGCTACGTCAATGGCGGAGAGCAGAAGGAAGAGGATCAGAGGAAATGCAGCAGTGGCAGCAGATCTCGTCTGGATTCTCCATCTCGGGCTCCTCTCAAGCTGTTCGTAGCTGGCGTGTGAGTGGAGAGTACTGGGGAGAGGCGCGTTGAAGGTTGCAGCCGTGAAGCTGAGAGGTAATGAGAGTGCACGCCGGCTTTGGCTTGCTGTGGACATGTCGGCGAGCACGGGATGTGGAGAAGGGGAGGTACATGTCGGAGGAGTGTTAGTGTTGGCGTGCAATGAAGGTGGAGGAAGGCGAAGAAGCAAGAAGGTGTCGTCGTTGATGAGGCAGGAGAATGCCTGTCGGGTGTCCTGTGATGGTCTTGGCGGCAAGGATTAGTTCTGCGCTGTGCACGCTGTGCACGTGGTGCTGTGCATGTCTCCGGCTCGGATGATCGACAAACCATCAACCACAGAATTGTGGCCTGTGGCCGTCGATGTCTGAGGTACAAGACGCCATCGCGTGTCTTCAAGAGGTCGCGTACATCTCCTCAGGCGGTACACCATTTCCACTTCATGGACGGGCTGAGCCACCCTTTCGATGACGAGAGAAGCGCATGCTGATCTTGTACTCCATCTCGAGTGTTGCATTGCATTGCATTGCAAGTCATATTCTGGCAAGTGCGAAACATCACCGCAGATGCAGTCGCCGTGACTTCCTTGGGCTTGCTTCTAGCTGATACCCGAAGGACAAAGAAAAAAGCAGAGATCTTGAGCAGAAACATTCTTCCGAACACATCCCACCTACTGAAGAGATCCGAGGCATCCTACTAGAAGGTAGATCGATTACGCCACCGTGGCGCGCATAGCTTGAGATCTTCTCTCACGTGCCATCCTTTCGCCCTGGCGACCTTTTTCCGCTTTCGGCAACGGCGGTATCATTGCCCCAGCCTTTTAACGCTAGCTTGCTACGCCGCTGCCGATGAATTCGTCGGCACAGTAGGCGCTCTATCTCTGTCGGTACGATTCCTCGGTGGCTTCATTGGAACAGCGATCGACTTCAACGTCTTCCTCAACCGCTTCAAAGAACACCTCTCACCCTACGTCGGCCAGGCAGCAGCCGGAGCAGGAGCAAACATGGAAACCGCCACGAATCTCGTGAAGACATATGCTTCCCAAGTTCCTGGTGCCGCGGCAAGAGTTCCCGGAACGAGCCAGGCAGGCAATGGTAGCTGCGACCCAATATGCCAGCCAATGGGCATACGCAGACTCATTGAAGTGCGTCTGATATGACCATTTGAGTTGGTGTCATCAGCTGTATTTGCTCCGCGTTTTTGCCGAATATCAAGACGTTCATGACCAGCACCCTGCTTGTCATGAACGTCTTGAAGGGCAGAACTGGGAAATAGCATAGCGTGTTGTCCTGACAGTTTTCGAAAACCTGTATTCTAGTAGCAGAGACCAAGAATCGAACGTGATACCTGCAAGCATTTGCTTACCTCAGATGAGGTCGAGATCTCCATATTCCGATTCTGACGTGCAAACAGCAGTCTCATTGATGTTTTGTAATGTTGTAATGTTGCCAAGTGTCGCCTTCTTGCGTGCCTGCTCAGGGGCAGTGACTGTTACTGAATGCTGCGACAACACCTCCAACGCCATGCTATAATCGTGTCAATCGTCCAACCCGTTACTATCTACACTAAGGCGTGACAGCCTTGATTGAAGAGGAAATCCTAGCGTGCTAGGCTTGCTTGTATGTTGCGCGGACTGCCCTGCTGCATCGCGCCGGGACTCTGCATTCCATTGCCCATCCCTCCAGCGCCGCTGCCAGCGCTACCAAGGCGCTGCATCTGAGGCGTGTTGCTTCGACTCGGTGGGCGCTGTCCATTCATAGTAGGTGTACCCATTCCGCCGCTCATTTGGCCTGGAGTGTTGGCGAGTTGCACCGATGGACTCGCTGGCGTCATGTTCGGGCTCGCCTGCGCCACATTCGGGCTCCCGTTGAGCTGAGCGTGGTTGGTATGTGGGCTCTGCATCTGCATCTGCTGCTTGTGCTGCAACTGCTGTCGGTACATGTTTTGTTGATAGAGTTGGCGCTGCTGCTCGGATGGGCTGCTCGTGTTGGGGGCAGGACTGATGTTGGCTTGCTGGGTGCTGCCATCACCGTTCATGTAAACGCCATTTCCATTCATGCCATTCACCATCTGACCGTTGCGCTGGTACGAACTCTGATTCTGCGCAAATTGCTGCGCCTGCTGCATACCATTTTGCTGTTGGTTCGGGATCCCGGCAGCAGCAGACATGGCGCTTTGTCTCATCTGGCTCGTTGACTGCGATTGGATTTGGGACTGAGACATTTGCTTCATCTGTGCGGTCGCATTCGCACTTAGCTCCGTCTCGGACATGCCGGGATTTGCAGCGCGTAGTCGCTCCTTGATTGCGACAATCTGTGGAACGTGACCGGAAGACAGCTGCTGAGAGGTAGACTGCGGTGTTGGTGGAGGTGGCATGCTGGGCGACACGGACATCTGCTGCTGTGTAGACGACTGGTTTCCATTCGCGTTTTGGTGGGCATTATTGTGCTGAAGCGCCTGTAGCAGAGCATGGTTCGCCTGCAACTGCTGTTGATTCGTCAGGTTACTGCCACCTGGGCTTGGCATATTACCGTTCGGCATCTGGAATTGTTGGTTCGCGTATTGAGGGCTCCGGCCTTGAGCATTTGCCTGAGCGATCTGTGGCTGCATATTTGGGTGCTGAGCCATCGCAGCTCGAGCTTGCATCTGAGCCTGCGGAATCCCTTGCGCATTGACCTGTGGAGGTGCCAAATGACCATTCCGTTGAGGCGCCATAGGGACAACCGGACGCAATTGCTGCTGGCCGGCCGCCTGTCCGTTCATGTTCGGCACTTGTTGGCCATTGGCCTGCATTTGCGCTTGCTGACCGGGGTTGCCTGGCACCTGGTGACGCTGCTGATTAGGCATTCCGTTCGGCATGCCCTGTTGCTGCTGCAATTGATTTTGACGAGCCGCCAGTTGCTGACGCTGAGCCTCGATCTGCTTAAGACGCTGCTGCTTCATGTACTCCAGGGCTTGCAGGTCACGTTCTTGTCGCTTCTTGCTGAATTCCTGTGGGGTCATCTTAACCATCTTCTGAGCCGGGTTCGCTTCAGCCTGGGATTTTCGTTGTGCTGCGGCGCGAGCAGCTGCAAAGGTGACGTTAGCACAGGGATCCCACCCCGAAATGGGAAAGCATTGGATGAACTCACTCTCAGCCTGTTTCCAAGCAGCCTGCTCGCGTTTCTTAGCCAGCTTGCGGAACCCATCGACCATCCAAAGGTATCTTGCAGATCTCCTTCTCTCCACACGGCTCGGCAATGTGCGCCTCCTGAGCGGCAATTGCGTTTGCACACCGTTCTGCTGCGCCTGCTGTATGTGTTGTACCTGCCTGTTGTACCTCTGTTCGGCGGCCTGTTGGCTTTGTTCAAGCCTCTGGTACCATGTCTTGAAATAGACCGTCTTGCGCATGTCGTTCGGTAACGATTCCAGCTCAACCCATCGTTCGAAGCATTCCCAGGGCGTTCGACGCTCAGAGGAGCTCTTGTAGCGGCTCGGTAACGACATCTCGTCAGAAATGAGTGACCAGTTGAAAGAGTACTCCTTTGCCAACTTTTTGAGCTTCTGCTCGTCTTCCCAAAGCCACTGCGAGCCGGCACGGAACTCGTAGAAGGAAACGGAAGGCATGATGAACTCGGACGGGGGCCTGAAAGCATTGTTCGAGTGCAAGCGATCGCGAATCGGTTTGTTGTCTGAATGAAACAGTGCGTAATCCGGCTGCTCAGGTGGCAGTTCTTCTCGCAGCCGTTTAGTACTTGGTTGTGCTTCGACGAATTCATCCTCATCTTCGTAATCGTATCGCGACCGCTTGAGTGTAGGGTTGGAGCTCTTTGGCAATACCCTTGCTCCAATGAACTTTGAAACCTTCGTGATTGACTCTCTCTTAAGCTTCAGCTGGGGATCCAGCAATCCAGTTTGCGGCAATGACTTGAGCGTTCTCGATAGCTTGCCAGCCTGCTCAAGCTCTCTCACGCGCTCCTCCAGTTCAGGGGCCACAACGAGGGTAATTGGCAAGGGAGTGCCCTCGCGAGGAGTTGGTGGCGATAAATCATCTTCCGCTGCCGAGTCTCCCGCCTGCTCCAGCTCTGGCACGCTCTCAGCACCACCAATAGACTGCTTCGATTCGCGGGATTTCACATTCACTTGCAGCTGTTTTCTTCCTTCCGCATCGGCTGCAACCCACTCAGCACAGCTCCGAGCGAGCACCGCACAGATGCTCTTTTTCATCTTTCGCTCAGCTTTGAAGTCTTTTCGCATCCACTTCATCTCAGCCATCATGTGATCGTGATGAGTCACCGGCTGCTCCGGCTCCTTGCACTTTTCCATCTGACGCAGCGACCACTTATTAGCATTTTGCAGCTGATATATCCGTCGAAGCATCCGAAAGTCCAGCCGCTCGTGCATGGCTGTGAAGTGATCCTCGGTAGACAAGGTCTTTCGGTCCATTTTCAGTAGGTCTGGAAGTGGCTTGGTCCCTGAGCCGGGGAGGTCATGGGCCTGGATCCTGAAGAGAGGCTCGAGATAATCTTTTCCGGGGTCTTCAGCGGCGCCTTTCAAGACTTCTAGTTGTTCGAGTGCAGAGGTGGACATGCTGAGCGTGCGTGTCGATGGTGGAGTACGAGCTGACTGTCGATGCGACAAAACCATTTGAGGAGACGCAACATTTTTCGGTGTTTCTTGGGCATGTCGCTGTGTTATTGGCGAGAAAGACACGGGCGACACAATCTCCTTTTGAGCGGGCGAAGACTCCGCAGCAGGTGACTGAAAATTATCAATGATTTCGGAGACAGATCTGGGTCGAATAGCGCCAGAAGATACCCTCGTCGTCATTCCTTCGCGTTTGCTGGGAGCTGGTGTGGAATGTTTCCCCGCCGACTCCGCTGGTGTCCCACGTTGGCTTCGCTGCGCTGATGGTGGTGTCGGAACAGGTGCTGATAGAGAGGACTGCTCGCTGGAGATTGCAGCAGAATTTTCTTCGGTAATCAGTTGGTCTGCCTGTGCTGCCTTTTCTTCCACCGATTGCACAGACGGCTTAGCATCCACAGTATGCTCTTCAGCTTGCCGCTTGTCGACCTCCATCTCTCCGGCAACCTGAGCGGCCTCCGTCGAATATCGATCGCCTTTGCTGTCATGTTCTGGCCCTCCTACGGCTTCTCGTGCCGCACGTTCCTCCGCATCGCGAGCGGCAGCCTCTTGCTCTTCTAATCTGAGCTGATCATCTGGAGTGACAGCAACGTCGCCCATCCCTTTTTGCCTTGCCAGCTCCTTCTGTGCCTCAAGTTGACGATCATGTTCATCTTTCCGCCGTTGCTCCTCTAGAGATGGCCGTAGGTCCTTGGGAGGAGTCAATTCTTCGGGCGCATGCTCCGAGTCTGGCGACGTGTCTGACGTTTCGTGATGAGGCTGTGGAGTTGCCGCAGAGTAGGCAACAGTCGAAGAAGGAGATGACGCAGATTCGGTTTGAGGTGCTGCCAGTCGTTGCGAGGCCTTGGAGTCTGCATCCGACTGTTTCCGACGTTGCTCCTCTGCTTCTCGCTCGCGCAGCTTCTCTTCCTGAACTTCCTCGGGCGGAAGATGTACTGTATCGGCGGGTTTCTGAGGAGCTTGTTGGTCCAACAAGTATTGCTCACCAGTACCGGCGAGACCAGCGCCCTCCTCTGGCAGAGGCGGCGCAACCTTCGCTGGAGCGATGTTGGAGTCGAGTGGCTTGACCGAATCGTCGGAAATGTTCGCGACTCCTGGAGTCCCTTCTGCTATGATTACTGGAGGGCCTGCAGGGGTTCCAGAGTCTAGCAACCCGGCCTTGGGCTGCGACGGCTCTGTCTGGAGTGGGAGGGGAGCGACAGCGCCATCTTGAGCGCGCGTCTTTGGCGTCGCATCTTCTCGAGGCAATGCAGATGATAGAGCAGGGTCGGAAGGGAGTTTTGATGTGGATATGGGGTCGTTATCGCGTTGTTGTTGTAGTGTTGCTGGCCCCGGAAGGAGAGTCAATGCTTTGGTATTGAAGCCGCTATCACGAGATTGTTAGTAAGATCCCCATCAACGGGTAAGCACTGCCACGTACCGCGATAAGTCATTTCCTTCGAGAAATAAAGTCTCATCGGAGTCCGGATTCTCCGAGTCGAATGGAGTATGAACAAGGGCAGAGAGAGAGGTGTTGTTTTGAATCGCAGCATGGATGTGATAAAGTGTTCTTAGGCGGGCGCAATGTTGCCCACCCAGAGTCCTGTGGACGCTGTCAGCACAACTCGCTCAATTTTGACGGCATTTTTGCCAGACAAACGCGCAAACGATGCTCATGAATAAAATCGCGTGTGAAGACGTGTATGGAGAATTTTGGGGTGTGGATGGACGCACTTCAACTCATTTTTCCGCGATTGGACCTCAGTCACGCGTAGTTCGGCCAGTGTCGACATGGACCTTGGAGGCGGTACAGCACGGCATCTGCTTTTCGAGAATGAAGAACAGAGCCGGTGATGAGTGTGCGCAGAGATGAAAAATGATGATTCGGGGGGTGGTGGATGGCAGCCGATGGGCGAGTGCAACACTTTGGGCGTCGTTGGATCTTCTGCGGCGATGCGACGATGCGACGGGCTGTGCTTTGCGGGGAGCAGAGAGTGAGGTGACAAGATGCGTCGCGCCTGCCTTTGTCCTGCTGGGACGAGACAAGCAGGGACACTCACGTGACTGCAAACTCACTTCCATCTCCATCTCTCCAGACGCAGCTTCAACCGCCCAAAAATCACCTCACGTCGTCAACCTCACCACACGCGTTTTCACGGTGTGTATTTCTGGCGCAGACATGGCCACGTTCACGGGCAAACGCAAAAGGGAAGCCGCGCCTGCCAAACCACATCCCGCGAAGAAAGCTGCTCGAAATGGCACGAAAAATTCCACCCAGCAGGACGGAGATGCCGCACTCAAACACACGACCTCAACCGCAATTGGCGCATTATCAGGACCCATCCACATCCAGATCATCACAGGCTCTTATGAGCGCGTCCTTCACGGCCTATCTGCCAGCATACCACCTCAACGTCTCCTCGACCAGGCACCCTCGAATACCCAAAATGGCACCTCAGGCAACGAAAACGTCACCTTCTCAGACATCTTCCTCTTCGCAGCCCACACTGCAGCGATAAGGTGTCTGGCAATCTCCCCACCTCAGGAAGCGGATAAACGATTCCTCGCCACGGGCAGTTCGGACGAGAGGATAAATGTCTACAGTCTATCGACGGCTCCATCCCTACCCACCACCGCTCCCAAGCGACCGAATCTTCCTTCTTTATCTGGATCTACGATAGCAGAAAACCCTCGCAACAAATCTCTCGGCTCTCTGACTCATCATGATCGCGCAATCGCTAAGCTTTCCTTCCCTACCAAGTCCAAACTCTTCTCCGCAGCAGAGGATGCCACCATTGCCATTGCTAGAACAAGGGACTGGACCATTCTCTCCTCCATCAAAGCCCCCATCCCCAAACCCCAAGGTCGTCCGTCAGGAGACACAGCCGGACCTGGAGAAATTCCGGCTGGAGTGAACGATTTCGCAATCCATCCTTCGCAGAAGCTGATGCTTAGCGTCGGACGTGGAGAGAGGTGCATGAGACTCTGGAATCTCATGACGGGGAAGAAAGCTGCTGTTCTTAATTTCGAGAGGGATCTGCTTGCCGCGGTCGGGGAGGGAAAGTTGGGCAGGGGAGAGGGAAGACGAGTGTTGTTTGATGGCAAAGGCGACAACTACGTCGTGGGATTCGAGAGGGGCGCTGCGCTTTACCATCTCGACGCGAAGGCGAAGGGAGTATTCAAGCCCGCTCCAGCCAGCAAGATCCATCAGATGCGGTTCGTGCCACTGGGAGAGGAGAAGAGCGTGCTCGCAATGTCGACGGAGGATGGGCGGATCATCTTCTTTCATGCCGAGGCGGATGAGGAGGGGTTGACGCAATATCCTATCATTGCACAGTTGGGAGGAAGAGCTGCCGGGATCGAGGGTCGTGTGAAGGATTTCGAGATTCTCGAAGTGTCTGGCGTTCTCGCATTTGTGACGGCAAGTAGCGATGGCGCAGTGCGGATCTGGTCTGTCTCCCAAACAGAACTTAGCAGTGCGTCTGAAGGGCAACAGTGTGGGCGCTTGGTCGCGACACACGAGACCGGCAACCGGATCACCTGTCTTGGGGCGTTCGTCCTAGACGGCAAAGTCAGCGATGCGCCTGAGCCCGAACGCGAGGGAGAGGCCGGTGCAGAAGAGGCAGAATCAGAAGAAGATCCCGATAGCGATGAATAGCCAGTCCATTGCCATTCAAAGCACTTCCTGCCGCATATCTCGTGCAATTCGTCTAAATTCTTGTCCCTTTTTGAGCTTCCCTGAAATGATCCTCGTGTCCGTCCCGACCATCTGCTTTACCCCCTCCTAATCAACCCACTTCCCTTCCGCCCATCCCTTCCTCTTCATCCCCAACTCCACCGCTGCACTCCCCCAATCCTCCCCATGGTTGTGTCCCTTCCCTGCCGCATCGATCCCCGCCCTCTCCAGTCCTTGCTCTTCCGTCAGAAGCGTCAAAAGCCCAAACACCACCGGAACCCCAGTATCCAACTGCACCCGCATCAGACCATGCGAGACCGCATCACTGATGTACTCGAAATGCATCGTGCTCCCCTTGATCAGCGCCCCGATCGCAATCACCGCATCAAAAGGCCCCGCCGCCCCACCACCACCCTTCCCCTTCTCCGCAACAGCAGTGAGATCCGTCGTGGAAGACGAAAGCAGATCCGTGGCCGACTGCAGCAGGCCAGATTGCTGCTGCGTCTGCCCGGCCTGGATCATCTGCTGACACGCGTACGGCAATTCGTAGCTCCCGGGCACGCTCTGCGTGATGATGTTTTCTTCCCGGACGCCTGCCGCGTGCAGTTTCTTCTTCGTGCCTTCGAGCAGCGCGGCGATGATTTTCGTGTTCCAGCGGGCGTGCAGGATGCCGATTCGGAGGGATGAGCCTGCCGGACAGAGGGTGACGGTGTTAGAGCCAAAGGTGGGATGTGGGATGTGGGATGTGGGATCTCATGGCAGGGGAGCATATTACCGTCGTATGTGCGGGCTTCGCCGGGGCCTTTGAGGGTTGATGCCATGTTGGGTAGAGCTGTGACGTGAGGTGATCGAAAGTAGTAGAGCTGTTTGCTGTGGTTTATGAAGATGTCGCGTGTCCAAATGTCAGGGAGGGGCCGAGTTGGTCATTGGAAGAGCAAGCACTGTGCAAGCTGTGCAAGGGCAGAACTCCACAGTCGATCACCGCGGGGCTGGGATCTGTAATGCAAGGGGCATGAGCGAAACTTTGCCGAGTCGTACATTAAATGATGGCAAAATAAGGTCTATGGTATCTACCCCTCGATGCAGCGTCCACCACGGACGCGAAAAAGCCTACTGCTACACTTCCACAAGACAACCATTTCGCATCTATCCCTCCCGCGTGCTTTGCTTCGCCTTAAGCTCCTGATCGACCGCCGCCTCCAATGCCGAGACAGCATCCTGAAGAGAGCAGTCGCCTCCCCACGTATACATCGCCAGGCCCAATATAGGCAGACGGCGAAGTGTACGGCCGCTGAAGCCTTCACACTTCTGGGCCAACGCCTCAACTCGCCGCCCTGGAGAGTCTGGTTGATTATGTAGCAAGATTTGCATCTCCGAGTAACTTGGAATTGTTGGTGCGCTGAGGTGGGTCCACTGCTCTGGCCAAGAGGACGCTGGCTTTTGAGGCGATGGGGACTGCTTCTTCTTGGACCGAGTGACCGCTCGCTTTTTGTTCGTGGACGGGGCAGATGGTGCTAGGCTGGAAGAACCAACTGCGGACTCGGAGTATACCTCTGCAGCCATCACATCTATCAGGCTTGCGCGGACCAATTCGTTGAGACAGGATCTGAAGATGTTGTAGATGGCGGCAGCAGACGGGCTTGGTATGAGCTGCTTGATGTCGACCCTGTCTAAGAACGCTGGATCGATGGCATCGATGAGATTGCTGGTGCAAAGGACGATGATGTTCGGCGCGGAACGAATGCGATCGAGAGCAGTGAGCAGCTGGTTCGTGGCCTGCGATTGATGTCAGCAGGAGTAAAGTCAGCGGCAAGAGAACATGCTCACTCTCAAGCCATCATTGCATTCACCGCCACTGGACACCTTTTCACGAGAGCCTGCAATTGTCTCAACTTCATCCATGACAACGCATACAAGCGTGCCAGATGACTGTGCCATGGCGTGAATGTCTTCAAACAGCGCACTGATGAGTTTGCCGCTCTCGCCGAAATATTTGGATAACATGGAGTTCGTGTTGACTTCTACGAACACAGCTTGGGGGAATGTCTTCGACAGGCGAATGCTGAGCTTTTGTGCAAGAGCACGGCACAGTGTGCTCTTGCCACTGCCCGGTGGTCCATGCAGGAGGCACAGGCGGTTCCAATTGAAGGTGCTGAGGTTCAGGCCCGGTTGCCTCATAACACCGAGCATTCGTGTGAGGTAGCGTAGGAGCTGAGCCGGCAGAGCATTGTCGTAGATGAGAGAGTCCCATTCATCCTTCAGAGCGACATTGGGCAATGGTAACATGCGGGCTTTTTGGACTTCTTCATCGTCTCCCGGCTGGCTGATACGGCGACGTTTGCTGGTTTCCTGGCCTGGTCTCTGGTCGGAATGTAGCGAGTACGACTGGATGTCCAGCGACACCTCGTCGATCCTATGAAAGTCACTGAGGCCCTTGGGTCCTGTATAGTCGACCACCATAGCCGACTGAATGATTAATGCGTGGTCGCTCGTTTCTAATGAAGTAAGCTCGGGGCCCGTTTCGTCATGAATGTTGTCAAGCGTAACAATACCAGCAGAGATCTGTTGCCCGACTTTGGCGTCGACATGGCGGTCTAGGATGCATTCTTTGATGCTGGCGCAGACTTCTTGCGCGATGAGCGGAGGCTGTTTGCTCTTGAGCAGGACTTCGATGTGCAGGGTAGGTCTTAGCAGGGGCGTGTGAGTGGCCTCCATGATGCCGTATGGATTGAATCTGATCAGGAGGAGATAGACCCATCCTCAGAAGAATGTGGAAGCCTGGTGCTGCGGTCGGGGGAAGGCACGCGTTCCCACCAACGCACCTTCCCGCCCGAACGCGCTTTACGGCCAAGGCCGGGATCATGGCCAATTCGGGATCGACTGGAGACCTTCGGGAGGCTCCTGCCATTCGTGTTCTTCGCACTGGCCGAAGAACTCACAAGCGCATTGTTGAGGCGGCGGACAACTGTGAATGCTAGTCAGCTCTACGATCCCAGTCCAACCCATCGCATCTCCCTCAGCATCTCACTCACTGCACCGCATCGCCCACGAAGATATACGCCCACAGCTTCTCAAACACCCGACCGCTGACTTCGTCCTCAAGCAATGAGCCCAGAAGCCACTCGCGCATCCTCTCATAGTCTGCCCTGGGCCTCCTGCGCATCGCTTTCCTGGTCACCGCGAACTGCGCACAGCAAGGCGAGGCTAACGTCTCCGGCAATCTCTCTCCGGGGAATAGCTGTCTCCAGTTCCCGGCAATGGCTTCCTCAGTCTCCCGGTGCTTGATGCCCGGTCCCCAAGCTATGGCATCGTGTGCATGCGGACGGATCTCTGCCGGACAGCTTGGATACCAGTCGCATCTCAACGAGATGTACCCTTCTCGAGCGAGAGCAGTCCTGTTCAGGCTGCTGATGCGTCTCGATATTGGAGTCTCTTGATGCCAGGAGAGGAAGTGGCCGTGTATGAAGAAGGTACACCACGGCAGAGAATCGTAATTGTCGATGATGAACGACAAGTATACCATTGCCTCGTGGCCCTTGTTCTTTGGAATCCGAAGCCGCGGATCCGAGTTCTGAGGGTTGTCTACGTTGTATGGATACGTCTCCCAGCTTTGGCTATCAGCAGGTGATTGCAATTTGCGCGGCCGGCGAGCACATACCTTTCCATGAGAATACTGGTCGTCATCCAGGACAGGTCCACACGATTCTGCCTTGCAGCTACTACAGCTCCGTAGGGTGGCTCGTCGGGCGCCGTATCCGGACTCTCTCCTTCCAACGAGCCTTTGACATACGCCGTGGCACTTCCCAGCGCTCTGTATACATCATGAAATGCTTCGTAGTAGTACAGCCCTGCACAACTAACTACTACTGCCAGAAGCAACATCATCGACCTACTGCGCCCCATGTCGACGGCGAGGGTCGCTCGTCGCAATGGCGCTTCGATGTCAAGAGCAGCATTTTGATGGAAAACAGCCGCGTTTCAGGATACATTATCGTCGTCGTCAGTGGCAGAGCAATGTCCCGCGAGAGATCCACTTTTGAAGGGGCCGCACCGTCGCGGCTGATCACTCTGTACGGCAGGCTATATCGACTGGTGTCGCCGACACAACATCACCTCTTCAGCGGCTTCTTCTTCTCTTCGTCAGCACCCCACTCGCATCACCGCGCACGCTTCTATCATGCTCGCAATCGATAACGATGTCTTTCACCAAGCTCACAAAGAGCCAGAAGTTGGTAGATCATGCGCATTGTGCGGCCTACCGATGATTCACCTTTGCTCGCTTTGTTCGTCTGGTCTATGACAATGGCTTTACTTTTCACTGTAGAGGTCCCGTCAGTGAAAGTTGTGTGAGAGTAGAATGGACTGAATTGAACGTCAACGAGAGTTGGTTAGGGTATCAAATTCGCTTGGGTTACCCGAAAGCATCGTATTGCACACGCGTGGAAGCTCTTGTTCACGTGCTGTTCTAGGCAGGACCCGCGCTTGACCTAACTCGGCTTCTCGCGTCGTACTTTCCATTTCTGATGGAAACATCATCGCCTACTACAACCGAGTCACTTCCGCGACATCCACCGTCAGATCTTTCAAGGCGTTCCTCACGACAGTACATCGACCATCTCCCAGCGACCTCTACAACCACGATGGACAGCACCGACCTTGAGGCTGTGCATCCGGCAGAGCCTGTCATGGACGAGGCATCTGACGCCGATCGAGAAGTTCTCCGCTCTCGCAAGCCTCTTCGCGAGGAGATCGAAGTCCTCATCGACCCATACCGTAACTCGACAGAAGAGCCCCCCTTCACATCAGACGAATTGGTCGTCATGACTATCATCTCCAGCGACTTTGTATGGATGTCCAAAGAAGAGATTTTCAGGGCGATCATCACGACTTATCCGTATTTCATCGCTCGTGCAGTCGATCATAGCGTCCACAGGCTGCGCAGGTACGACGACACCGATTGCATCATGGATCCCAAAGACGAGGTGGAGTCAGTGCGTAGATCCAATTCCGCATTCGATCGTTTACAAAGTTCCGCTCATGGTGAGAGGAGAAAAAGGCGCAAATGGCTTTGTTGAGGTCAGGTCTTGCCACTATTCGATTCGGGCCTCTCAGGCGCGCAGATTTCTTGAGAAACGGCTGTGCAAAGAGCGCAAGGGCATCTTCCGCTTCTTGGACTTGCCTGCAGAGATCCGCAATTCCATCTATGAGGAGCTATTGGTCTATCCGAGCCCAGGGCTGCGGATCAGAGGCCGTCTTGAGGGGACAGTTTCCCATCGCGTTGGCGACGAAGTCGGAGGAAGTGTGGGCTGGTACACCGACATCGATACCTCCATCCGTACCTCCATTGATTGGGGCAGGGATCTCGACCGCACCGGACCTTGCTTCAAATGGCCCAACCGCCTCATGTGGCCAGTAGTTGAACTGTGTCATCTCGACCTGGAAGTTCCGGTTACCTGTCGGCAGATATACCGAGAAGCAATGCCCATCTACTACGGACTCAATTCTTTCTCCATCGATTCTCGGTCGATTCTCGATGGGACTTTGCGAGGGTTTCCAGCCGCCGCAAAGCCCCATATCAAGCGTCTTCATCTACTGTTGGGCTGTCGCGAGCCTGCTGGTCTCCCCATCGTCCACTTTCCTCGTTTGGATTTCAAGCTTGACGAGCTTCGACTTACCATAAAGGATAAGGACTGGTTCAGCTTTGGATACAACCCTGAATACGATAACTACGCGAGGGTTGGTGGAATGGACTCTATAGTCGCACTTGCTGCAAACGCAGAGGTGGTGGAGGTAGATTCGACCGGCACTCCCGGTGAGCGCATGGACGATTGCAGGATCTTCCAGCAGTTCATCTCGACTGCGAGGTTACAGTCCAACGGAGGCGATGAATCGTCCAGCTCTGATGGACCCGACAAGGCAAGAAACGATTTTGAAGAAGCATAAGACATCGAAGACAGGTGTGATCATGAATGAACTATTGAAATAGGAAGCATTGCGGGTATGGAATCGGAAGACGAGCAGATGTGTGTAGAGGAAAGAGAGTAGCGAGGGAGAAGGTGTAGGCGATGATGGAGACAACTTGGCATGAACGGCATAAGATATGAAGCTTCTTAGTAGCAGAATTTTGCTGCGAAGAGAAAAGAAGAGAAGACAGACTATATCCTCGCAGAAAGGCGATATCCCAGTGATAAGACCATAGGGTGGTGCTGGGCTTTCGATGCTTCATTATTCAGGAGGGGGTTGTGGATCAAGTTAGCAAACTTCATGCTGTACATCTTACCGACATAGAATAGTTGCATTGTTGTCCATCCTTTCGTCTTCCTGAATATAAGTGATATTTTATGTCCCGCTTTCTCCCACGGAAGTCTGTACCAGCGAAGACTGCCCTGGGAGCAGAGGCGGCGGAGAAGGTCTCAGCGCGTCTTCTTCAAGATAATTGATTGATGAGTCTCACCGGAGCAGAAAGCCGACCGCTCGTTAGTGCCAAAAAGTAAAGTTGACGCTACGTGGCCTCTATCGCGCACGCAAATCTCTAAAACAAAGCCTACGCTATGCGTATATACTTCGTATAAGGTAAGGAACACACATTACGAAACGTCGATAACCACGCCTACCTTACGTTAATCGTATTCTATCGCGACTCCTCGATATACCTGGACGTCCATGGAACGTGTGATATATACGCTAGACCTAATAGAGATCCAACGTCGGGCTACGCAGTACCAACTCGACAGGAATGCTTCATATGGATGCGGCTGAGGACCGTCGGCGATGTCGTGATGGCTATATTGGGCAGACGACGTTGGAGGCGAGGTCGATTGTGGAGCACTTCCAGTTTCTAGCCAAGATTTCAGGTATCCGACTAACGGTTTTACTCTGGTTACTTCATCAATATACCGTCTGCTCATACGCATGAGATGGAACAATCATCATCATCAATTGAGTAGTCCGGGTTCCGGCACAACCACGATCGTCATTATTGATCCTGAATCCTTCCAAGACCTCACCTCACCTCACCTCACCTTATCATCATCATCATCTCACAACACCTGCTACCTCGCCCTGCGGCTCTGCGGCTCCGCGACCTCCTCGAACGGGACGCACCATTTCCCTTTGATTACGAAACAAAAATGCCCGCCCGCTCGACCGGCTGCCTGACCTGTCGCAAGCGGAAGATAAGATGCGATGAGACAAGACCAGTGAGTAATAATCAATAATACCCACCAAACCAGCAGAAGCGACAGAGTGAATAATAATCCGTGAACGCGAAAAAAAACAGGGCTGTAAGCGCTGCGAAACCCACGGCGTCCCCTGTCCAGGCTACCGTCTCCCGGCACCAGGTCAGGTCGAATTCCACGATCAGACGGAATCGACGGTGCGCAGAGCCCACGAACAGTATAAAACAAAAGCACCGCCCATCGTACTACCCACGAGACCATTCTCGACCACCTCACCTAAAAACTCGTCCACACTCACAACCACTAGCGATGATGATCCCACCACCACCACCACCACCAAATACGGACAAGTCGTCATTCTCCATCGTAACGAATCCCTCATGGACTTCGCGGACTCCATGGCTCTCTTCTCCAACCCAACCTACCTTCCCTCGCCCGCAGTGGAAAAGTCTCTGATCTATAGCGCCTTCATGGAAACTTATGTGCCCCAACGCACAGGACCCGGGGATTCTCAGTTTTCTTTCCTGCAACATCTCATTAGCACGCCGGGCCTGCGCTCTGAAGTTTCGGATTCCCTGGATGCTCTATCGATGGTGCAGGTTGGGTCGATATATAAGGATCCGAATCTGCTCAAGTCGGCGGTGAAGGCGTATTCGAAATCCTTGGGTGGCTTGTTGAGGACCATGTCGACCGGTCGGGGAGGCGTGGTACGGGACGACTACGTCCTCGCGACTGTGTCGATCCTGGGGATATGTGAATTCTACGATGAGATTGCGCAGGTGGGAGATGGATGGATGAAGCATATTGAAGGAAGTCAACGGGTACTTGCGGCGAGAGGGCCGAGTTCGATTCAGAGTGACTTGGCGCTACTTCTGTTCTCGAACATGAGACATGGCGCCTTGAGCCATGCTTTGATTGCGAGGAAGGCGTGCTTCCTGGGAACTCCGGAATGGCGGGCTGTGGCGTGGAGAGTCTCTTATGTGGACATGGCCACGCTGTTCTACGACACAGCACTGCAGGTGCCAGCATTTCTGGAAAGGCATGATAAGCTGGACCCGGAGTCGCCTACATACATTGAGGACATCGATGCCGCACTCAAGGAGGGGAAAAGACTCGGCACCGAACTCCGAGAGTGGATGGAAGATTTCAAAGTTCGGTCAAAATTGCTGGATCCCGCTGAACCGGAAATATTCTGGCTGACCAAGATTGAGGACTTTCCAACATTCACGAGTCTTGTCTCAGACCGCACGATTGATGAGGCGTACATGTTCCCGAGCTTTCCGGTCGCGTATCTCGTCATTGTGTGCTGGGATGTCCAACACTTCCTGCGCTCTGCTATCCAAAGTCTGCATACGTCCCGGTACAAAGCTTCCTCAGGTTGGTTCCCAGATCCAGGTGAGGTCGTCACGGACGAGGAGCTTACTACGTATGTGATGGACATGTGTCGATGCTTCCCGTACCTCTGCGAACCTGTGAGCTCCTCCACAGGCCAGATTGGGTTGTTTCTCCCCTTGCGCACCGCTGCCTGGCATTTCATGAAACACGGACACTGGACCATGCTGAAGTGGCTTGGTGCAGTTCGAGATTCGGTGTTCACCAAAGGTATGAGCCCTCCGTCCGTCCAAGGACGACCGTCCACAATGGAAGGACTTCGGCAAGGCTTGAAGACTTGATCAATCTCCGTCTGGGTTCAAGAGAACTTCATCTCCGCCTTCGTACTCTTCGGCATGGCGGAGCTGCTCGTCCAGCTCCGCAACTTCGGGGTCGACCTTGGAGCCCAGGTCTTTCGTTCCGAGGAATGCGCGGCCTTCCAGCTTCTCCGGCAAGTAGTCTTGCATAACTCGGCCTTCAACATAGTCCGGATTGTACTTGTACTCCTTGCCGTAGCCCATCTCCTTCATCAATCTAGTGGGCGCATTCCGAAGATGGACCGGGACTGGCAGGCCTGCGACACCTGGTTCGTTCAACGCCAAATAAGCCTCGTTCAATCCTCTATATGCTCTTACGGACTTTGGAGCCATAGCAAGTGCGACGGCACAATGAGCGAGGTTAATTCGGCACTCGGGCATGCCAATCTTCTCCGCCGCAGTGTAAGTCGCAGTGGCGAGCGACAGCATGCTATTGTCCGCAAGTCCGACATCTTCACTGGCGATAACCACCATACGCCGAGCAATGTAGAGCGGATCCTCGCCACTTTGGAGCATGCGCGCCAGGTAGTATAAGGTTGCGTCGGCGTTGCTTCCGCGTACGGACTTGTGGAAAGCGGAGATCGTATCGTAGTGCTGGTCTCCTGCGCGGTCGTACACCAGCGTTTGTGTCAAGCTCTTCTTGATGTCTTCGGCAGTGACGGATGGCTTTTGGCACAGGTCAAGAGCTAGCTCCAACAGATTGAGTCCTGTTCGAGCATCGCCATCCGCGAATGCTGCCAAATAGCGGACCAAAGCGTAGTCGTCCTCTGTGAGTAGATGCAGGCTTGATCCCTGGGTGTTGACAGCATCTTCGGATCGGCCGTCTGAGGACGGACTGGGAGACGGAGTCGGCAAGCACAGCACCTCTCGCGACAATGCTCGCTTCAGTATGCCGAATATGTCCTCATTGGTCAGTTTGGCCAGAGTCATAGTTCTGCACCTGCTCAGCAGAGCATTTACGACTTTAAAGCTCGGATTCTCCGTTGTCGCTCCAATCAAAGTGACTTGACCTGCCTCTACAGGTCCTAGAAAAACGTCCTGCTGACTCTTACTAAAGCGATGGATTTCATCGCAGAAGATGATTGTCTTTCTCCCTGTCAGTCCCAGCTCGTTCTTTGCTTCCGCAAACAGTTTCTTGCACTCTGCTACTCCGCTTGAAGTGCTGTTGATCTCCACAAAACGGGTGCCAGCCGTCTGAGCTATCAATCGTGCGATGGTAGTCTTGCCTGTTCCAGGACCTCCCCAAAGTATCATCGAAGGCACGCGATCTGTCACAATCAGGTTGCGCAAGACTCCATTCGGCCCTACGAGCTCTTGTCCAGCGACCTCATCGAGGCTCTGCGGACGCATGCGTTCTGCCAATGGAGCGTGTGCATTCTTCTGCTTCTTATTCGGTATTGGAACAGCTGACTTAGGCTGGCTCTTCTCTTCCCTTGCCTCATCTTCGTCTTCTCTTGTCCGTTTCGCTGGTGCGGTACTCGGGAAGGTTGCGAATGATGGCTTCGGTCTCGTTGCCTGCGTGCTCGATGCCGGTGCTAGAGGAGACGAGGTGTCCTCTGCCTTGAAGCTCGCATTCTTCTTTGTGGCTGGCGTGAAGAAGCCAGCTGCTTTTGCGTTCTTTGCCTTTGGTCCGTCTGCCTGAGTGCTTGGTGGCGCACCCGGGTCATCGATGAATGACTTGCATTGGCTGTCGATGTGGTTGTTGATGTCAGGTTCCTTCACGGGCTTCTCGCAGATTGGACAGGCGACCATCGGGTCTTTTCAGGCTTGTGGCATGCAATGGTCAAGATGTATTGACTGTTTGAAACGCGTGTGATACGCGTGAGGATGGCTCGGTTGAAGTGACGTACGTACAGACAGGGTTCATTAGCGCGGATCTAAGGTGCCTCATTCTCTAACTCCTTCGTCCTTTCATCTTCCTCGATCACCTTTCTACTCTTCCGGACTCGTAGCCTCGATCTTCCAGCGATGAGTATGTCCTGTTTCACATGTTAAATTTCTCTTGATGTCATATAATATAGCAAGCTGTGCGGGCGGAAGAGATTATACCTCTCAACGATCCTTTCTTTTCCTCGAAGCAAGAACATGACCACTGCCAGTCCGGAAAAATATATGTGGATCCAGGAATAAATTCAGCAAAATCATAAAAGAAGCACCATGTCTCTTGGTGGGAGAACGTACTGGGGTGGAGAACGCAATGCCAGAGAGTGCCCGCGTCCACGAGCGCTATCTTTCCGAAAGGCTCCCTTGAGGTTATGGTGTCGAATGCCATTGAATGAGACTTAAGCCAAGTTCCAGCAGTCTGCCTATCCCAGTTTCATCCTGGCCGCAGAAGGACCTGGACCTTGCTTTCAATGTCGGACACTGTCGCGTACGATCCCCCTCGCCAAGAGCGGCATCTTGGTAGCCACGACCGTGGATGGACCTGAACGGCACCTCTACCCACAGGCGGGCCTTCATCATCGCTGGCGGCCTCACTTATCGGTGACGTAATGCTCGTCCCAGAGCTTGCTTCTCCGCGGGGCCGCAGGAAAAGGGGTACTCCCACTAGCGTCCCTTCCAAGTGAATGAATGGCACCGCACGAGATTGACCTGCCGGAAAGGCTACAATTCTTCGATCGTCTTCGGCTCCTTCTGGACTTTCACGACACAGCTCGCCACGCGGTGTTGTTGTTCCCCGATCAGGGTTCTGGACAGTCAATCCAAGGCGAGTTGGCCCCGGCCTGCTTGTGGTGAAAGCCTTTGGTGATATATCATTCCGCATACATGCAGGCATAATATCCAATGTTTTAATTGAGCGGACCAAATTTCTTGCACTTGGATGCATGCTGGAGGCTGCGATAGCCAAATGTCACGTACGTTCGCTCTGTTTGATGATGTAGTCTGGTCTTTCGCTGCGGGTTTGTTATATTGTGAATGAATGATATTCTGTAGGTGCCGATATCCTCCTTGTCGATTGTGACTCGGGGTCGTGGTTGGGCCGCTCCTTCCGTGTCGGCTGCAACGCCGACATGTTCCTTCCCCATCAACAACAGTCGCTCAGGCAGCCGCGCGAGGACAAAGCTTTGACACTTCTGAGCTTCCGATCCTACTTCGACATCAACCTCGACTCCACCCCGCGACACGCCACGCTCATCAAGACACGCACCCATGCGACGTACGCAATGACGAAGAGGTATCGCACCGTGCAGAGCCAAGCGCTTATTAACATCAGCCAGGGCTACGAAACTGAGGAAGACCTTGACCACCTGACCCCGGAGAGCAAGACGCGCCAATCCGCGTTGAAGTCATCGGTGCGAAACACCAGCAACGAGACTGCATCAACTGCGTCCCAAACGAGCATCATGCCCGAAGCCAAGCAGAGCACCGGCAAGCTCAAGAAGCCGGAACGCGCGCTTGCCCTTCTGAAAGCAAAGCAAGTCCAACAGACGCCGACTCCAGCAGTCCAAGGGAAGTCAGCGCCTGAGCCCGAAGTGGACCAAGAGACTGCGACTGCACCTGCACTTGAGCAGACTCCATCCCCTAAACCGGCTTCGAGGCCAGCGCCGAAGACGGAAAAGACGACGGCAACTGCGAAGTCGGCAGAAGCTTCAAAGTCAGTCGCGAGATCCATCAAGGCCGAGAAGCAGGAGACTACTAAGGCTGTTGCCAAGCGCAAGCGAGGCAGTAAAGCCGCGCCTGACGACAGCGATGAGTACCATCCAGCTCGCGCGAAAAAGAAAACTCGAGTGCAGACAGCCGCTCCGAAGGCCAAAACTCAGCCCGCTCCACCAAAATCATCCGCAGAGCCTGTCGCGAAAGAAGCAGCTCTTACTAAAAACCAAAGCCAAGTCATAGAACTCTCTGAAAATGACAAGTCCAGCTCTTGGGACGGTTCTCCGGAGAGGGTCCAGGGGCCACCGCCTCAAACACCAGCTGCCATAAGATCGAGCCCCCCGGCGCCCGAAACGAGAATTCCGACCAAGACGACACTCATTGCATTCGATAAGTCGGGGCCTCGCAACCAGGGCATGAAGCGGATGCCCGGGTCTGCAGCACCAAGCAGTCGGAAGGTCCGCGATTCCACTCGCCGCAAGGGTCCGTCGTCTGCCGCTAAAAGCATGTGCACTACTTACTCACGACCACGAGCACCGTCGAGTAACGTTGCTGAAAGCGTCGGCCAAGCACTCAACGATTTCGCTTCCACAAGCAAGCCTGCTGTTCCAGGGCAAACAGCATTCAAGCAAGAAGCTTCGAAACCTGCGGTGTCGAGATTTGAAGCCACACAGTCTGCAGCGGCGGGACAAGAAGTTTACAACACGGCGCCTACGGCCGCACGAGGGGAGGCCAAGTCAGCTTCGCATCCCGCGGTGTCGAGACTTGAACCTCCACAGCCTTCACCGCCGAAGCCAGCAGTACTGAAGCCGGCGACCACGGCGCCACGAGAAGATATCAAGCCAGCTTCACATCCTGCTTCAGAGTCCGCAGGACCCAAACATGACGAGGACGACTTCGTTAACATCAACGAAGGATCTGAGCCGGAACCATCTCTCGAGCCAGCTCCCAAGCGTCAGAAGCGAACCCTTCAGAAGTCGCCCAATGTCATCAACCCGAAGTCACACTCGACCGAACAGGGCGCAGCACTTGAGCCAGACCATGACTGCGCAATAACGATGGACGAAGATCCCGTGCCGAGTCAAGATCTGAAAGCTGCGTTTGATCCAGCTCCTCAGGCTGCCAAGCGCACAATCGGCAAGGCTCCGACAGCCTTTGAGCAAGTGCTTCAATCATCGCGGGGCGAAGATGCTACCTCAAGCAAGAATGTCGTCCCTACAAAGGCTGCACCTGCCTTGGCGAAGTGTGAAAAGCTGTCCGTTGCGCACGAGATGGCAGGAACTCCTTTGACCTCAGGGCCCTCTCAGAAGCGCAAATTCTCGACCACTTTCGCTGTGCCCGAGCAGATAGGAGAGCACAAGAACGGTCTCAAAAGACGCAGCCAGCAGCTGTCTCAAGGCTCGCAGACTGTGGACATCAACGGCAGTCCAGTGCCGCCAGAGTTGGAGGTCGACGAGCAGTCCACTGTACTTGAAACCTTCTCAAAGGATCAGTCAGCTCCGCTGTCTTCGGACCACTCGCCGCCTTTATGGCAGCCCGTATTCAACGCCAACAAGAAGCCGAAGCCGGCTTCCCCGGAAGAGGAAAGCAAGGTCATATCAAGATTCACGCTCACCCAGGACTCTTCGCCTCGCCTGACAGCAGGAATGGACGAACAGCTCAAGAGTGTTCAAGAGTGTGCCAGATTGGCCCAAAGTCAGACACGGGACATGGAGTTCGCTGGAAGAATCGACGGCTCTCGAGGCACAAGTGAGGAAGAGGAAGAGGAAGAGGAAGAGGATGGGGAGTGGGGCGAGGATCCGGACAAAACGCTTGTCAACGACGATGACGAAGAAGCTGCAGCGGCGCCTGCACGATACTTGGAAGAAACGTCCAAATCTTCCCCGAAGAAAACCGCGCCAGCCTTCTCCGAGCCTCTCTCCGATGATCTGATGGCGTGGTGCACGACCCTCAAACCTCATCAACTCAATCTCTTCGAAGAGCTCGTGAAAGTGGTTCACCACGTCGTGGACTTCGCTGCCGAGCTTGAGAATAGTAATCTGCGTATATTGGAGAGCCAGCACAAGCAAGGTCTGATCAAGCTCGAGCAGAGGGAGCTTGCACGTGCGAAGAAGCACACCGCACTGAGACAGAAGCTGCACCAGGCAAGAAAGCAGCGAAAGAGGGAACTGAAGGCTGCCGAAGATAACATCAGAAAGGCTGTTGCCAGCCACGAGGAGGCCGTGCGGAAGCGTGAGGCTCAGACTGCAGCACGCGAGAAGGAACATGAGCGCATTGAACGTGTACTGGAGAGTTATGAATGATGTTCGGGGTTCTGCAAACATGAGAGATGATGATGATGGCATTGGTGACTGCGGTATGACGAGCTATGATAGCTGTTCGATGCGGACGGCAAAAGTGGTTGGAAGCGAATGAAGAAGTCATGGCCAACAGATCGGCTTTTATTGGTAGATAGAACCAGTATCATACGGGATGTTTGAAATGGACAATACCCTCTCATCATCATCGAATTGAGATATCTTGTTCCTCGCGGTCGTCGGACGAGGACAGAAGCGCGAAGTGCGAGAAGGAATCCAGACTCGATTCAAACTTTGGCGCTAAGATGTCGGTAAGATCAACACGACGTTGGAAGGTTGGAAGCCAAGAGCGCAATCTCTAAGCTTAACTCTAACTGATCTCTCCTCTGCCGCCGCTTCGAGTTTCTTTTCGGCCAAACAGCACCTCACATCTTATTATTAGCCCGAAGAGTTGAATGTTGACGACGAGGATAATTCGAGTTGGAGAAACAAGATGCTGTCCGGGGTGGAGAATTGCGCAAACTGATTGATTGTCTGGTACTTGAGGTTCGTAAGCTATATGGTACAAAGATAGCTCGTTTTGCCCGGGAGCCCCTTTGTCCTGTCATGGGGTGGTACCCTCAATTTCCACCGGATGCCGAAAGTGGTCGTCGGGACTCGGAATGCATACAGTATTTAAATGACTGTCGTGGTGCGCTAGCAATAATAGTCGTCTAGAATCTAGATCGTGACGGCCGCCTCTCTATCGGTGCCGCCCGTGGATGGATGATGTGAACAGCCGGAGATTCGACGCGAAAGAAACCAGCCGAAGGGAAACGATCGTCGCTCGGTCCATGGGGCCGTGGTGTCACAATCGTTCCGTTTTCGTATCGTATCGTATCGTGAAGTGGAAATGCCGAGTATGCTCGTTCGGAGCGTTTGTTCAGTTGTTGCTTCCGAAGGCAGTGGCGACGCCACCAGTGCGAGCAAGGAAGACCTCTCTCCTCTCGATGTCGCAGTGAGCTCCCACGCGCTGGCCCAGACTGGGGTGTCGGAAACCGGTGGAAGCGGTGGACGACATGGAAGAGTGGCGGGACTGGTTGCTGAGGAATTTGCTTTCGGCTGGAAGGAGCACGAGCTCGTCCTTTAGCTCGGATGGGCTGCCAGTCGCTGGCTCGACTGCTGGCGATGGGATAGCAGAGGAGATCTGGAAGGTGTGAGTGGGAGATAAGCATGGTCGTGCTGCGCGTCAGACTCACGGGTGAGAGCGAAAGCCACGTCCTGACGCTGCTCTGCTCACGCTTTGGCTGAGGAGCCCAGAGTTGCGAGGAAGGCATTTTGTCTTGGTATTGGTTTTTGGTTGCGGGGTGTTGATTGAGAGTGGATCGGGGCTTCTGCCAAATATTCAAGTGTGAGATGTGAAAGTTCGTTGGCGTTGATGGGATGAGTAGACGAAGATGAAGAGCTCGAGGGAGTGGGAGCGGCGGGTTTTAATAGTTGACGGCATGCAGCGAGGAGGTAGGGAATGGGGAAGCCGGCGGGAGGTGGGATGCGGATCGCCAAGCACGCGGGAAGAGAGCGTTGAAACGTGGTTTGATGAGGCCGAGTGTCGCATGTGATAGTAGCAGCGAGCGAAGACTTTCGTGCCGAGCAAAGCCGTTGGCGCGACAGGGGAGCGGTGGAGACCGAAGTCAGCGCGTAGCCAAGAAATCGAGCAGCGCGAAGGCGTTGCCAAACCTGATGGATGCTGCAGACCAAGACTCGCAGCCAGCCAAGGCGGACAGTGATGAAAATCGCACTTCTTGTGGTCGGCTTCTCCCGGTCCGCGACGTGTGAGCTCTCCTGCAGACTGCTGTCTTCGCACTCCCGAACGCCCCACGACCCGTGGGGTGGCAAGAAGCGATGAAGAGCTCGAGTTGGCGGCGTCCGGGGTGCTGCGCTGCGTTGCGCTTTCGAGCGATGCGACGGGGGAAGCTTGGCCACTCCTTGGCATCGACGCAGCAGCACTATGAATGTTGTGCACCACTGCCACCGCAACAGCATGCACACCAACATGCTCCAGCACTTTCGTGTCGTGTGATGAGAGCGTCCGGCCATTGGCTGCGTTGGACTGCCGGTATCGCCTGATACCGTACTGGGTACATCACGACAGGACTGCAAGACCCCACCGCACTAGAGAATGGACAGCTTGCACTCCGTCCGGTGCGCCGCGTTGCACCATCGCAATTCGTGGCAGGCACTACTTGCTGTCGTTGCGATGCATCTCCTGCGCATTTCTCCTGCGCATGCATCGCTTGAGGTAGTCATCCAGTGCTGGGGATGACTACAGCACGACACTGATGGGCAGTCGGAAAGACTTGCCTTTGTGTGCTTCCGCAGGAATCAATCACCTTGGGATCACACCGCCTTGCTGAGTGTTTCACGGGGCTCTTCGCGACTTTCCAGAATCCAGTAGCTTCGAACAGACTCGTCGCCAAGAGCGTCGCATTCTGAGCCAAGAGTCCGACTCAGCGACTCAGCGACTCAGCGACTCAGCGACTCAGCGACTCAGCGACTCAGCGACTCAGCGACTCAGCCCTTCCGCGTGGTCATATCCAGATTGAAACTGCCCGGTATGGTCTCAGCACTGATCGCTGGCGCAGATGGAATGCTGATGCCTCCTGACCAGAAATCCATTCTCCACCCATCAGTCACGCTTCTGACCACGTTCCGCCGCCGTCGTCCACTCATCTCTACTGCGATGCCATGCCACTCGAATCGTCGGCCTACACCGGATGTGTCCTGAATCCATCGATTCCGGAATGACGCAGTGCGTTCGGGGGGCTGTCCGACCAGGTGTTTCGTCATCCGCCAAATAAGTCTTCTCCGAACGAATCTGTCGGCGCGATTGCGGAAGCATATTGTTTCTTTCACTGCTTGGTTCCATGTACGAGGCCCTTTTTGCATTTTCGGAGGTATCGCAGTCCTGTCACTCCTGCCAGATAGCACCTGTGTCCCACGTCGGGTCTATCCCCACCAAAACGCCTCGCCAATCCCTCAGCGCTTCGCATCGCATCGCACCTCGTCTTCTCGCCTCTCTCACCTCACTCCACTCTGCCACCACTCACTTCTCAGGCGCATCGGGCAGCCTCTCAATCACATACTTCCCCCTCGCCACGCTCAAAATCGGCACGCCGGGAATCTTCCTCACCCTCCTCTTCAGATCCCGATCGTTCGTCGCGACCAGATAGACCCGCTGCTTCATCACCCGGTCCACGATACAGTCGTCGGCGTACGTCCCCTTGTGATCGCACTGCAGCCGCTCGAACCTCTCGTCCCGCGCAATCTGCAGCGCGATGCGGTACTTGGCGCCCAGCTTTTCCAGCTCAGCCATGACGCACGACGTGATGATGGGCGTGCACGTCGCGTAGAGCGTGTCCATCATCGTCGGGAGGAGTGGGAGTTTGTGGTGCACGGTGTGCGAGAGGAAATTCGTGTCGACGAGGATCTGGTATGGTGGTTGCAGCGCCGTGTTGTGCTGGAAGAACATGCTACTCGGGGCTTGGGGACTGATTCGTGTGTCTCGTCAGCGATTACACATCTTCGTCGTGGTAGAAGTGTCTATGTCTGTGTGTTTGTGTGTGTGCGTGGAAAGAACGTACACCTCCCGGATCACTTCGTCGCTCTTGTCCTTTTCTTTCTTCTTGTCGCCGCCCTCGTTCTTGAGGATATTCTTCTTGAGACGGGCATCGCGCTGCCCGATGACTCGCTTGACGGCCGCGAATTTGCGCGTCTTCTTCTGCACACCCATTTCGGAGGAAGGTGCACGAGGGCGACGGGGGGAATGTGGCTGTCTTAAAGATTTCTCTCTTCACACGGACAGCACGAGAATCTGTAGCCGCATTATTTTCGTGCCAAGCTTCGGCTGCGGGGCAACTGACTTTCGGCAGTAAGGTACTGTTCCGAACCGAAAGCAACCTGCGCTTTCTTCTTCAAGGTATACACATAAGGTAGTACTTAGATACATCTCGAAGAGGACCTTTCAACTCATTCTTCCCGTTCACAGCTGTTCGATGCCAGCAATCAATCTCTGCAGCCCGCCTCCATCTCCGCCACCACTTACGACATCGCCCACCGCTCTGGCCAGGTAATTCATCTTCCTCTGCCCTTCTTCCTCCTCCATCTTCTTGCTCTGCCTTCCAGCTTCCTCCAGCAGACTCTTGGGCAGCCCAGCCAGCCTGGCAACATTCAGACCATAGCTGCGATGCGCTATGCCGTTGCCGACTTCATATAGGAAAGTGATATCCTTCTCCCCGTCTGCAGTCTCACTGTCCCGTTCTGTGAATCGCATGTGCACATTCTTGAGCCCTCCAGTAGACCAATGGCCAGCCATCCTCGCAAGCGATTGGTAGTGAGTGATGAATAGCGTGAAACTTTTGATCTCCGAGACCACGTGGCTCAAGACCGACTGTGCGATTGCGACGCCATCGTGAGTAGAGGTCCCTCGCCCGAGCTCATCGAGGATCACGAGACTTCGCGGTGTAGCTTGCTTGAGAATGTCGGACGTCTCCCCCAGCTCGACCATGAATGTACTCTCGCCCTTCAGCATGTTGTCAAACGCGCCCATCCTCGTGAATACCGCATCTAAGAGCCCGAGCTCAGCGGAGTCAGCAGGGACATAGGACCCAATCTGGGCCATGATGGCGATCAGAGCGACTGATCGCACGTAGCTCGATTTACCGCCCATGTTCGGACCCGTGATGAGCAGAGCACGCGTTCCCTCTGAGCTGAGACGGACATCATTCGGCACGAACGGGTCAGGCAAGACCTGCTCGACCATTGGATGCCGCCCGGCTGCAATTGAGATGCCAGGTTCGTCTCTGAAGGTGGGTTTGCAGTAGCCGGGTTGTTGTGCTATTTCAGCATGGGAGAGTAGGCAATCCAACAGCGCCAGAGATTGAACACAGTCCCTGAACGCCTGATACTTGGAACCGATCTCAGTCAGGAGGTCTCGAAAAGCCGCGTCGCACGCAATGGTCAAGGCTTCCTTGTGCTGGTCACGTTCACGTAGCAGCTTTGCGACTTCCGGCGCGTGGTATCGGGAGACCTTCTTGGTACCACTGACCTTAACCCAGGACGCCGGGACATTCTTTAGGAAGGCATTGTCAAGCTCGATAAGGTAGTCAACATCTGCCGAAGTCACGTAGGTGACCTGTTTTCGCTTCAGAATTTCGGCTGCCGTATTCTTGAACTCGTTGAGGTCGTGCTCCACTGCCACGATTCCGACCTTGTGGTCAGTGATATCTTCCGTCTCGAACGGTTCGCGGAAGAAGTCATACTTGTCATCTGACTTGGCAGCCTCGGCATTGAGCCGATTCAAGTATTCGAGAACGTCGTCGGCAATGCACGGTAGCGACGCAATGGCTTCGTTGATCATGGCAGACTGGAAGCCAGCTTCAGCTGGAGATGTGACATCCGAATATTCATTGGCAACCATCTGTAATGTCTGCAGTAGAGCTAATAGCTCCGGCCTGCTGCACTTTTTGTAATAGATGCGTATCAAAGTCTTCTCAAGGTCGGCTCTGACCCGACTCAGCAAACGGCGCACTCTGTCAACGCGTGCGTTTGCGTGGCCGTCTTTCAGCTCCTCAACGGCGGCAATACGCTCGTCCAGTCGGGCGCGATCGAGCAGCGGTCTACCAACCCATTTCCGTAGCAGTCTCCGGCCAAACTTCGTCTGGGTACGATTAAGCGTCCAGAACAAGCTTCCGTGCTCGGATTGGTCAGTCTGATTACGATAGAGCTCCAAACTTGTGAGAGTGTTGCCGTTCAACAGCATGTGAGATCTTGCACTGAAAGACTGGAAGTACTTGGTGAGGTCGAAAACGTGTTGAAGGCCGTAATCTGTCAAATGGGTAATCATGGCAGACAGGCAGATAGTGGCGTTTTCCGACAGCCTGTGGGCCTTGTCCAACAATGTTCCAGTCTCCTGAGACGACTGGACTTGTGAAGAGGGAAAGCCGCCATCCTTCATCTTGTCGGCGTAGAACTTGGTGATGTGACTGTATGCCTGAGCAGCCATCGTCTTCGGCTTGTCGACTCGCTCTAGGCGCGCATCATCACCTCCAGAAAGATGCTGCACCAGCTTCTCGGTCGCTTTGGAGAGCTCGCCAACGACCAGGAACTCGCACGGCGAGATATGTAGAAGCCTGGTTTCCAGCTCACTTCGCATCCAACCGTCCTCGAAATCATCGTACACGATGTCCCCCGTTGACGGCTGGACTGCTACCATACCAATTTGCACCTTCTCGTCGGAGCCGGAGCCCTTGGGGTAGCTCTCCGTCAAGCACAGTAGATGACCAGTAGCGGGTGCCCCACCGTCCGCCCCGGCCAAATCCAACCCTTCCTGGTCATCGATATATGTGCCTTTTGTGTAGAGATTCGTCAAACCGCGTTCAAATAGTTTGCTGCGGTTGCTTCCAGCAGCCTTCAGAGCCGCAGTCTCGAGTTGCCGCACGATACCAACTTTATGACCCGCAGATACCAGACGCTTCACGTGAACGTGCAGTCGATGGGTCGGAAAACTTGCGGACGCAAATCTGTTTAGGTGTGCCTCCGATGGATGCTCGTCAAATCTGTACTTCCCGGGGATGCACACAATTGCGAGCACTTTGGCTGCTACTCTCGCATCTTCGCCCCATAGTTTGTATTTGTACCCAGTCTCGACAAGCAGCAAAGCGTCCGGATGCTTCCGTTTGAGATCTACTATCTGCTGCTCCCCTGGGGTGAGCTTCCCTCGGCCTCGCTGCGCTGGAGCCGCCTTCTTGCCCTTCCGTTGTGGCGGCGATGGCTCTCGCTCTCCTTCTTCTTCCTCTTCAGCGTCGTCTTCTCCCTGTGTCTCTTCGGTAATGAAGCCATTTCGCCGCTTGATATCCGCAATGCTATCAGGCCTTCCAAGCTTCTTGACAAACTTCTGGTGCAAGCGCTGCTTCGTCCTGCGGGCCTCCTCGTCGTCTGGCTCCTCTTCTTCCTCAATATTGCCGTCGGCGGCGGGCGAGCTGGAGAACGCGTATTTGGACGTCCTGCCAGTTGCTTTGGGCGCCTTCTCCACACCATGATCTTTGGATGTGCTCAGCTCATGTTTCTCGATGTCGGGGCTCTCCTTCCGCCGCTTTGGGACCGGCTGTGTAATGTCTTCAGCCTCATCTTCAACTGGTCGCTTCGATGTCTTTCGTGTTCCATTCGTGTCGGGCAGCTCTCCATCGTCGCTTACGAACAGGCCGTTGCCATGGCTCTCCTGTATGTCATTCGTGGGTGTGGCTGCTGGTTTGGATTTAAAGAAGTTGGAGATGGACTGCTGTTTCTTTTGTGAAGAAGATTGCGTCAATGTTGGCGGCTGTGAAGACTTCATCTCAGCAGAGGATCTGTTTCATTGAGATGTGCCTGTGTTCAGATCTGCGTGCAGCTCAGATGTAGAAGGATCGGAGACGACGGGATGCGATGCACCTTAGTGTCGTCGCGGGGAAAGTCAATTTACGCGTCGACGCGCCGCTGAGCAGCCCTGCTAATTCCACGCTAAGCCGCTCATCCTTTTTTTTATCTCTAGAGAAGCAAAGCTATATACATATATAATATTTCGTGTTGCGCTTCCATCACCGGGCTGGTCAGCGTAGTGGATTTGAATCAATTCAGAAGGACGAACGTCCCAACAAGTCAAATTCAAATCCTTATCTGAGGATCCGAGAAGTGTCTTCGGACCTTCCCCTTTCCTTGATTCGATCAATCAAGATAACCCTTACGATACTACGTCGATACACATCCAATCAGCCTAATAATACTACTGGCGGAGGTTGATACAGAGGATGGGTCACTCCAGTCCGCAGAATCGAAGACTAGGGCTAGACCAGGCCCGCGGTCACAAGCGATCGACGTCTACCAAATCACGTAGAACTTCACATCAGAAGGTCGTAAACTCCTCGAGTCTTCCCCTTGGCAGCCAACTCAGAGGCGGCGCCGAGTCGTACAGTGGTAAAGCAGCGGTACTATCCATCAGATTCGATTCATGCGGATTAGATCGCGTTCATCCGCCTTTACTCTTCTTCCCTCCTCGAGGCACCGCAGTCCAGCCTTCGTCTTCCTGCACGTGGGTGACTTGTGCTGCTGGAATCGTGTGTTCGATCGAATCAAAGAAGGAATCTGCCTCGGATTTGCCCTTGCCGGCTTTCTTCTTTTTCATTCCTGGTACATATCGCTTCTCGTCCCAGCCTCCAGTGGTATTGTGCCGCGAGACGGGCAGAGAACTTGAATCGTCATCGACAGGCGTAGGGGGCGTGTCGGCGGAGATCGGATCTGTCTCTGAGAGTCTCAATAGCTTCTTCTTGGGTTTCGAGGCAATGCGACCTGCCTTCCACGGGCTGTCCGCTGTGGGCCTTTCGATCTGTGTAGACGTAGTGTTCTTCGGAGCAGGCTTTCCCTCCGCAGACGAGGGCTCCTTGGTTTTTTTCTTCTTCGCACCAGGGATCTTCCGTTTGGTGTCCCATCCTCCAAGATCAGCGACGGCATGTTCTTCTGGTTCATTCCACTGAGCTCCAGCATCCACGGTACAAGTTGACTCAACTTCTGCTTGGGATTCACTCTGTTGCAACGAGGGCTCCTCTTCTTGCTCAAGGGGAGCATCTGTCTCTGCCATGGCTGGGATTGAACTGACTGATGCCGAGACTGAATGGTTGCGTGAAGCGGTCTTGGATAAGCTCGAGCCAGGACGACTTCGAGCTTCTTCGTACACTTTCTGCATGCGCGCATTTCTCTTGGCTTCGCGGAACGCTTGCTTCCTCTCCTGAGAAATTAACTTGTCGTATTCCGGTTGCAGATACTTTAGCTCGCCGTCGTTACGCTCAGCAAGCGCTTTGATAATCTGGGTCCGATAGTCATTGGTGAAGCGAGACTCTGCGAATCTTTCAGTGGAAAACAGCTGCGACGCTCCAAGTGCTGAACCGCCTCTAAGTAACTTGGCATCTTCAGCCCAGATTTTCTTTGCTGGCCGGGGAAGGTCGTTCCACGTAGCCAAAGCCACGTCCTCTACGTACTGGTCGGCTTTGTGATAATCGAGGTCTTCACATATGATAGGTAGGGCCTGGTAGATGAAGAAACGCTGGCCGTCTTCAGCTGCCATCTGCACGACTGAAGTCTCTAGTGGTTTGGTCTCCGTCTCAATCGATGTCTCAGCTTGCGCTCTGGCCGGTCCAGACCGGGTCAGTGGGTTCGCCCAGGCATTTTTGGCTGGCTTCTTTGCTAACTCCAAGTCCTTCGATGGCTTCGACCATGGATTGGGCTTGACTTGCGGCATCGGATTGTGTGTTGTATGGCTTTTGTTCTTCGTCACCTGAGCGCTGAACTGCTTGGCCGCATTGAGGTCACCAAATCCTTGCCAACCTTTTTTGAGATTCGCTGCTGAGGGATTATTGTTCCTATCATGGCCAGAGGCCTCATGTTTCACTGAAGGAATAGCCTTGTTCTTGCCCGCGCTCGATGAGCCGCTGGGCGAGGGTTTTCGAGAGCCTGACTGCCTAGCTTCAGCCCCTTCCAATTGCTTCGGCTTCCATCGAGGCGCAGTCGTCGGCAAAGAAGCTTTGTCTGATTGCTTGGAAGAATTGAGGTCCCGATGATTCTTCTGTAGCTCTGTATCCCAGTATTTCTGACTTTCCTCAGCCCAGTCAAGTTTCGAGCATCGGGGGGTAGACGGCGTTGAAGCCGTTGCGCTCTGTGGAAGAGAGGACATGGAGGATTCCATATCAGCTTTCTCGGTCCCAGACGCGGACGTAGAACCATTATATTCGCTGACATCGTCGTCACTGCCATCGTCGAATAGCTCGTCCGCTATCGCCGCAGTAGCGATAGACTCGGCCGGCTGCAATGTGAAATCCACTGCGCTTGGATGTAGCAAATTTGCGCTCGTGGCGCACGTCGCCGAGCTCTGTGGCAGGAAGTTCGACGCAATTGATTGCATCTCTGCGGCCGTCCTTGCAGCAAGCATAGTGGAACAGGTCTCGGGCGTTTTGTCATCGCCTGTGCCTTGAGGGACTTCCTTGAGCGGCACAAACGTGGCTGCAGTTGCTTCCATATTGGTCGATTTCGGCGAAGCAGCGGCTTTGGGAGCTGAGAGCTCAGCAGCATCTGGAACTTTGAAATCGCCGGACGTATCGATCTGCGAAGCCAGTGATTTATGTCCTCGATATGCTTCTGGTGTTGGTTCAGGAGACTCTCCACGTCCGCTACCAACAGCCTGTTGGGCAGTCATGAGCCTTTTAGCGAGAGAGCTTCCAGTTTCAGCGCCGGCATTGGTTACAGAGGTAGAAGGAGATGACGGCACCGCTGTCGCTGGAAGCTGCTCCTGGTCCGCAGCAAGGGCTTCGGTTTCAGAATCTTCAGTCTGCGATATTTCAGCCCCATCGAGAAATTCTCCCATTGCGCGACGTCTGTAGCCGGCAAACGCTTCCATAGCTTTCTCTCGATTGTCCTTAGACAGCCGTGTGGAGCCATCCGCGAGAAGGAACCGTTCTGCATCGCAACCGAGCAATCTTGCTGTTGCAGCGCGGTGTTCCCAGAACAGCTTCTTTCTAGGCATGAGACCGGTCCAGATTGCGGTAGCCATTCCTCGAATTTGCTCGTCCGGCTTGTCCATGTCGGTGTCATCACAAATGACCTGAAGGGCATGATGGGTAAACAGGTAGAGTCCAATGGTCTCGTTGGATGTATGATCGTTTGCTGTGAAAACTGCCGAGGCGTTTGGATCGTTTGTGATCAGCGCTTCCAATGGCACTGCCATGGTGACTGACCAATCTCTAGGGCTATAAAAGGTCAGATGAGGTTCCTAATGATGCCTCCACAGCATTACGGAGCAGAAGGGAGAGGCTGTACAGGGATGGATTATAGGTTGGACGCATTGACCTTGACCGCAGTTTCGACGCGCTACCCCCGCTCCATCTGCGCGTGTAGAAGTTTATTCCGGAGTAAGGACTTTTCACCGAACGGCCCGAGAACCCGGCATTCCAGTTTGGTTGTAGCTACGGCACGAAGTCTGCAGGGGCAAAGGCACATGCGGTAAGTAATGTAGTAGACAAACAAAATGCAGTGCTGCGCCCACCCTTCACTCGCCCGGCTATGTACAGCGTAAGACCCTCCTGCTGAGGGCGAGGGCCTGAAGGGCGGTGGCTAACAAACCAATGTTGACTACATTCGAGGCTTCTTCTAGAACATGTAAGATCAAAGGGAGGCCACGCGACATGCACCTCGCGAATCTGCTAGAGAACTGTGCGTCGCCCTCCCTCGGCACGGTGTCGAGTATGTGAAGCTTCAGGAGTTGGAGATGGCAGCGGATCGGTCAGTCCACAGAGATACTAATGCTTGCCGATGCCTGGCTTCAACTCCATTTCCGCAGGCTTACAGCTAGCAATCTGTCCAGCCCTCGTTCATTGGTACAAATGTACTTGCTCCACGTGCTAGTTCGTGAGTGCAGTGCTTGCGGTGATCGCGGTCTTGATGATTTGATGAAGTTGCTCATTCTGCATTGTTGGCTCGAATCTAATCTGCCGTGGATTTGCTCTCGACCGAAGGTTGCAAATGCAGGACGATCGATGCATCACCCTGAGAGCGTCTTGTTCATAGCGACAGATATGTGGTGTTTCGACATCGCTTCACGCTTGGACAGCAATCGCACCACCGTTCAGCATGATTTGACTTGTTGAACCCGAAGGTGAAGAGGCAGATGCCACCTCACCTGTTCATAGGCCTTTTTGACGTCAAGACCTAAGTCAGTAAGGGTCACAGTCGCGCAGCAGCTGTACTGCTACAATTGCGGCGAAGGTGTCTACTTTGATAGTGGCGCACCATTTCGTTTTCATCTGTAGCCATAGACGATGCTGACCATTCCGGTAGTTTACAGTACGCCTGAGGTGTTGGAATGTCCTGTATAGCCGATGGAGGCCCAATGTCCGTCATCCGGAGCCGGGCAGGCGGACATTCGGCTCCCGAGAATGGCTGTGATGCGTGAAGCTGGCGGCGGTGCATAAGCGACGCCTGTAGCAGTACCATCCAGCCAGTAATGGCAGGCGATACTTCGTGGGATCAAATCACGTCGAGGTGAGGTACCTACTCAAAGTACGAGTAGCTGACGCGTGGATGGTGACTAAGGTACCGGCGGCGTGCATGCTGCTTCGGGATTCGTAAGCGAAGCTGTATGATTGAGGAAGCGACGACGACGTCTTTCGCCTAATTCGAGGCAGTGACCTCTGGTGAGGGGCGGAAGTCGTCTCCAGGTCGTCGAAAGGACGGGAGCGGATGCAAAATCATCGAATGCTCTCTTGCAACTTACTCCCAACCCTCGTTTGCTCTTCACCGCCTGATTCACCTCTTCCTACCTTATTTCCGCCGTCTTCACCTTGAGACTTCGACAAGGATTCAGCCGCATCCCGCATTCGAGTTCTAGAACTGCGTCGGAATAGCACTCCTTCGACCCGGCCCCATCACTCTTCAGCACTCCCATGGTGAACAGTCCTCGAACATTCTTGCTCGTCTCCTTTGCCTCGAAAAGACGGTCGTGAAGGCGCGTCCCGTGAAGTCGCCCGTACGTGAACCTTTTAGAGTACGGGACACGGGCGCCGGATGGCATACTGTCCAGGACCGTAACCAGTGATCGCTTCAGAGCTCGACTTTGACCTGTCGATCTGCCAAGCCTGTTCGACATGCTCTGCAGACATACACCGCAAATGGCTGGCCACCCAGACACTCCAGCCCCGACTCCAACGCCAACTCTAGATCCCAAGAAAGAGCGGAAGACGGTCGATGTACGAGCATCGCAGGTCGAAAAGCAGCCCTCGAAGGAGTCACTCAAACCACCACTGGGCTGGCGCTTGAATGTCATCGTCATCGCTTCCTTCATCGCTTTCTTCCTGAGTCTGCTGGACACCACGATTGTCGCCATCGCGCTTCCAGCCATCTCGGACCATTTCCAAGAGTTCGATCGATCAACATGGATCATCAACGCATACCTCATCACATACATGGGTAAGTGCGCAGCGCGTCGAAAGTTGTTTCTACACGAGCATCACATAGAGCAGGTCCAACGGCCCGAGTCCAGGCCTGGCATTTGTCCGAGGCAGATGCTGCAACTGAGAGTTGCTGTCAACATTCACTGAGCTATACTGACGACTTCGCCAGCTTTCGCGATCTTGGTATCTCGTCTCAGCGATATCTTCGGCCGCAAAATCATACAACTCGCATCCTTGGTCATATTCATCGGATTCTCAGTCGGATGTGCCTTGAGCCAGTCCATAACGCAGCTGTGGGTCATCTTTGCAAGGTCAAATATACGAAAGCTGACACGTTCAGCATCATCTTCCGGGCCTTTCAAGGCATGGGTGGCTGCGGCATGTACTCGATGTGCATGGTCGTCTGCATGACCATGCTTCCACCCCAACGTAGAAGCATCATGGCGGCCTACGTAGGAGTGTGTATGGTTTGCTCCGGAGTTCTCGGACCCGTGCTCGGCGGCGCAATCACCTTCAATCGTGAGCGCTCAACCTGGCCATGGATCTTCTGGATCAATCTTCCCGTCGGATGCTTGACTTTGGGAGCCCTGACTGTCGCGTGGCCAAGCGATAGGTCGAGAACGAAACTCACGTGGGCTGCGCTCGCAAGTGTCGACTTCTTCGGCTCGTTGTTGCTTCTGGCTGCGTCGGCGCTCATGGTCTTCGCTCTCCAAGCGGCTGGTTCATACCAATACGCATGGAGTAGCGCGACGATCGTCGCCTGCCTTGTCGTATCCGGCGTGTGCTTCCTCGTCTTCGCAGCTTGGCAGCACCTGCTCACCAAACGACCCAGATGGTCGATCAAGGTGGTATTTCCAATACATCTCGTGATAAAGAGGGTCATTGCGGCGGCAACAGTGTGAGTGAAGCAAACTGCAAAAGAGAGGCCTTTCTAACAGCAGCAAACAGGACGACACTCCTCCTCGGATTTACATACTACTTGGCGGTGGTCAACATCCCCGAACGACTTCAGATCGTTTCTGGAAGCAGTCCCATCATTGCTGGACTTCAGATGCTGCCATTCTTGGTGTTCTCCGCAATCGGCTCTGTGGCTGGCGGCGTGGCGTCTAGAAAGGACAGATATACCGCGCAAACGCTAGTGGTTGCCCAAGCCATTGCATTGCTCGGCTACGGATTGTTAACAACGTTGGGCAATGCCAGAGAGGTTCCGGCTAAGCTGTATGGATTCCAGATTTTTATTGGACTCGGAAACGGTGCAAGCATAGTATGTCTGACGAGGCTGATGGAAACCGCTGTGGAGCCCAAGTGGATTGGTACGTGCTGCGCGCCTGGAGATCGACTCCATACTGACTATATCCAGCTGTTACGCAAGGCGCGCTTGCACAAATGAGGACTCTTGGTGGGAGCATTGGCCTCGCAATTGCTGTCATCGTTTTCAATGCCGGGGTTCGAGCGTCCTCCGCCATTAACGAAGTGCTGTCCCCCGCGCAGCTCAACAGTCTGTTCCGATCGCCGCTGGCGATTGCAACGTTCACGCCTCCCCAGCAACAGCTCGTAGCCGAGGCTTTTGCCCATGCGTTTACACAGCAGATGCGCATCGCAACATATATCGCTGCGGCAGGCTTCATTGCGAGCCTGTTCGCGCTGCCACGCCTCGCTTAATCATCCTCTTCTTGTCAGCTTGTTCTACACATAGAGACGATGGTAGAGGTAAGCGTCCTGAGATAGACCGATAGACGACAGACTCCAAAGTGCTCGCTTCTGTGGGTTTTCCTCGCGTCCTGAAGATGTCTCCCTCGTTCTGCTTGTAATGGCCATATCACTGATGTCCAGAAATCTTGAACATCAGGGTTCCTGTGGCGTATGCTTTGCGATGACCATACCACTACCATCCAAACCATCCCTTCTTCTTCGCCTCTTTACCTTCCACTCCACCAACAGTCCCTGTCAAGTCCTCCACCTTCTTCTCAGCCTTCTCACTCAAGGCCTTCAACTCGCCCTCCAAACTCTTGATCTCACTCTCCTTCTCCCGCTTCACCTCCAGACTCTCCAATTTCAGCCATCCCCAATAGATGACCTGGAACGTCGCCATGGCCACCAGGAAATTGAACATGACGGCGCGTCCTGCACCTCCGCGGTAGAATTCACGGTGGAGGTTGGGGCGCGCTGGAGGTTGCGGTGCTGGCTGTTCGTACCGCAGTTGGGGAGGTTCGGTGGAGTAGTTTCGCAGTCGTTGGCGATAGGGAGCCGTGCGAGCAGCCGGCGACCGCATGATGAGGCGAGCGATGGATGCCATTCTTACTTTCTTACTGCGTGGTGTGGTAGAGAGAGGCAGTGTGGTGCGTGCGTGCGTAGATAGAAGTCGGACGGGAGCTCGCTTCAGGCTTCAGTTGTTGGGTTTGTCTGGCAGCTGTGAAACCCGTCGAGAGGACCGTCCGTGCACGAACAAGCTAGGCCGGGAGAGCTCTCAGCTCTCACTTCACCTCCCGAATGCTGCCCTTTGTACTCCTTCCATAACGTTCGTTTCTTGCTCTCTGCTGCTGTGAGATACAATGGAATCGGTGATGACGGCACGTAATGACTTCCTCGATCGGATATTTCCTGGCTGTCGGTGGCTTTTTGACGAAGTATGTGGTCGCTGCAGTATATACAGCCTGGGATGCTTCATTTTAGGCGGAAGAGGGGTTATCTTGAGACGCAGACGCAGACGCAGACGCAGACGCAGACGCAGACGCAGAGAACTCTGAAGGTTGTTTTACTGGAGCAAGGTTCTTGGAGCGAAATTGGTGAAGACGCGATTGATTCGAGTTTGCGGGATCCCGCGCTTGATGCATGCATGGCCAGGCCTACTGCTGGCCTGACTGGCTCTCAAAGTTGAATGTAAAGCAGTGGACAATATTAGAATGTGCACGAAAAGGCTAAAGAAAGCTGTCAACGCAAGGACTACGGTGCTACTGGAGATGGGTCGCAGCGCAAGGAACGAAAAGTCCGTGATCATTTGGTGGATGGGCCTACATCCAAAAAGCAAAAAGCAAAGATCAAACAACGAAAATGGCAAAAAAGAAAACGGCTTCTCGGCTTGAGTCTAACCTGCTGTATCACGCTTGCAAGCAAGCGCTGCCCCGAGCAACTCTGATCGGTGGAGACCAGTTTTCGCCACACAGCCCGATTTCCAATAGCGATGTTTGTGAAATAATATATACAGCCCGCGACTCCGAGACTACAGCGTCCCGCCACACTCTAGACATTCGGACGGTCTTCTTGAGGACTAGACCCAGAGGGCAGGCATTCGGACCGTGTACATATCTCGGCAAAGCTTGCATTGCTCCTTGGGGGGGGGGAGGAACTCTTCACGCTGAGTTAAGACCTGTAGCTCGACTTCAGGGCTGGGCCCTCCCCCTCTCGGCCAGGTTACTCACATCCTCCCCAGCAGCCTGGCAATTATGCGATCATATGAGACGAGCGAGATGACAGCCTACAAGTTTTGGCTCCTTCTACTGGAGCGGTGTCACGCCGCAGAGTCCTCGCGGAGGTCGACAATGGGTACTCCAGCGCTGCCGCACTTTAACAAACAACGTGGCTTGGCATACTCCCCTGTGGCCCCGCGAAATAAGTTTTTAACTTCTCGCTTTTTCACATTCTCTCCTCATATCAACACATTCACTCATGCGCACCACCGCCAGAAGTCGCCGAAGCGAGTGAATAAGAACCACGCTGTAAAGGCACAACACCGGGCCGCGGCCGTCCATTTCCCCGGAGGTCAAGAAAGAAGAGGGTATGAGATCAATCAGTGCATTGGCATTGAAGCTGGGGCCGGAGACGGCTCGTGAGAAGGAGGGAGAGACGACCGGCGGGCACGATCCGCTGGTAAGAGACACGAGCTGTGCAATTCATTCACTCATACGGCGGCGAGCTAATGCGGCTATCTACAGGACAACATGTTCAGGACGCCATCCGCAATGCCCGAGGAAGGGGACCTGCTTACATCCGCTCTCTCTTCCTCGGAGCAGCGCGGATGATGTTGTCCACCCGCAAGAGCAACTCCGCTGCCTCACTGGCACTCGACACAACCGCGCGCTTCAACTTGTAACTCTCGACCACCCCCAACTCCCTCATATCCGCAATCCCACCACCAGGCCGCATGAGATCGAGTCCAGAAGAAGACATTCCCGAGTACACCGCCTTGCGTAACCGCGCCACAAGGTCAGCAGAGTCCAATCCTGCATTGTCTGCCAGAATGGTGGGAAGCTGACGCAGAGCCTTGGCAAAACTGTCCACCGCCAACGCCTTCTTGCCCGCGACGTTCTGAGCTGCCTGATCAACCGCCTTCGCCATCACCATCTCTGCACATCCACCGCCGAGGGTCGTCTTTGGCGACTTGACCGTCTGCGAGAGAACCGCGAGAGCATCGTGAAGACTGCGTTCGGCCTCATCCAGCAACTGCTCGGAAGAACCCCGCAACACAATCGTGCAAGCGCGACCGGCAGCCACACCAGAAAAGCGAATAAGCGTATCTTCTCCAATGATGACCTCCTCAATCAAATCACAATGACCGAGCTTGACATGCTCAGGATGGTCGAAGGTGCTGGTAATTTCTGCGCCGGTGACCAACGCGAGTCTCTCCACACCATCGAAATCGGCGTGCTCAATAGAAGCAATACCTGCATCCGAGAAGAGCTGCTCAGGCCAGTTGTAGATTAGTTGCCGGTTCACAAAACAGTTGATGCCGTGTGCTTTGATCTTGTCCACTTTCGCCTTCATCTTCTCCCGCTCTGCCTTTTCGAGTTCTGCGAGCTTGCCTGTGCCCTCGACCTTGACTCTCGCGCCGAAGATTTTGACCTTGTCTGTATCCATGGAGGTATTGGCGACGAGGATCTTGGCGTTCTCTACTCGCTTCGGCTGGTTCACACCGAACTTCTTGTCGAGAACGAAGCCAGGGTCGAGGTAGGAATCCGAGAGCTTGCCACCAGCTTTCTTGATGACCTGGATATGCGTGAGATCCGTCGAACCCTTCATACGCAGCACAGCATCCGTAGCAAGCCCAGCAAAGTAGTCCCTGTCCTGGCTCAGCACTTTGGAGGAGAGAGTCGTCCTCGCAATGGCAATCAGGTCTCTCCGGAAAGCCTCAGGATCTGAGCTGTGATCTGTCGCCTCGTTCTCCAGCGCCTTGAGTGCCGCTACGCTTGCTATTCGGTAGCCCTCAATGATGGTCTGTGGGTGGATTTTCTGGTTCACCAGTTGTTCTGCTTCTCGCAGCAGTTCTGCAGCGAGAACTGCCACACTTGTTGTTCCGTCTCCCACTTCGTCATCCTGCACTTTCGAGATGTTGACCAATACTTTTGCTGCCGCATTATCCAGTGCCACGCTCTTGAGAATCGTCGCGCCGTCGTTTGTTACCATTATCTCGCCGGTCGAAGCACTCTGGAGGATCTGCATACCAAACAGTCAGTTCCGCGACCAGGTCGAGGCTCTTTGGCTCTTCCAACGCACCTTGTCCTGTCCCTTGGGACCCAGAGTCGACTTCACCAAGTCTCCAATCGCAATAGCACCCACGAAGGCGCTGTAAAATAGTCAGCAAAAGAGGTCGTGTGAGGCGCCTGATTTCGAGGAACTTGCCTGAGACGAGCGTTCTCGCCTCTCTCTTCGGTCGAACCCTCTTCGAAAATTTGCTGCGACTGCCATTTGTCAGTAATGTACTCCAACAGCGCTTACGTGTTTCTTACCATCTCTGCGGCGTGTGTGGAGTGTTATGCAGCTTGTTTCCTCCGCGACGCCAAAATCTCAAGAAGTCTCGCGTTTCTGCCGCAGCTGGGATGAAGCTTCACTGCAGCGATCTAGTCCACTTCGAGCCGGCGGTCAAGCTTTGACGAGGATTCATCAAGTTTCAATCAACGTAACAAGCGTAAGTCTTGGGCTTGGCAATAGCATGTGAAAATGATCAGACATGTGAACGACACAGCACAAAGCATCATCTCATTTCAATTTCCTATACGAAGAGGTGCAGTCTGAATTGCCATTCGTTTCCCGCCACGATCAAACCTTCAAACCCCCGTACAAGTGATCCTCCTTGATCAAATCCGCCGCCTTCTCCGCCGCGCAATACACGCTAGAAACCTACGACTACGCGTTAGCAGTTCTTCTTACTAGTCGGAGGGGGTTTCCTTACGATGTTTCCAGAAACATGACTGGGGAAGATGCTCGCATCCACACATCTCACGTTCTTCGTGCCCAATACCCTCAGCTTGGTATCAACCGCCTCACCTAAAAGCGATAGAAGGTAAGCAATTGTCTCGGACTTGAAGCGGTGTCTTCCACATCTGGCTAAGCTTACCCATTGCAACTGATCCGCAAACGTGATACTCGCTCATGCAAATGTCTCGCACGCACTCTTTCATCTGCTCCGTGGAAGTCATATCCGCATTGGCGGGAGGGAAAAGACGCTTCGTGATGTTTTTCTTCATGTGCGAAGATTCTTCCACTTTGCCCAGCATTTTTAGGCCAGCGGCGAGCACGCCGACGTCGGCTTCGTGTTTGAGGTAGGCGGGATCGACGCGTGGATGGACGTGAGGATCTGATAAGGTACACACGTGAGTACTTGATATGTCGCGACACGGGACGATGACTTACCAGAGCTCTTGATATGCACACTTCCTCTGCTCAGTGGGTACTGTAAGCACATGGCAGCGGAGATGGCGTAAGGTGCGTTTGGATCATCGGGAGCAGGAAAGACCTTGGACTGGTTCCCAATGCCCTCTTCCATGCCAAAGTGCGACGGGACAAGAACCAATTGCAAATTGGCCGACTTGTCATGTTTGAGGTGCTCGATCGTGCGCTCATATTGCTTTCTTTGGAAAGGCGTCAAATGGGGCAAATCCGCTTCAATCGATTTGATGATGGCATCCTGTTCTTCCTGGGTGGCAAACATCTACGCACAGCAGTCAGCATTCTTGCACCACTCGTACGTGAGCTCGAGTCGTACCTTGTAAGGGAAGAAGCCTTGCATGGTACAGATACTTGTCAAAGGCCCACCTCCAGTCTCAGCAAGCTGCTTCTGCGCCTGTTCCATCACAGCAGGGTTGTGGATAGCCTCCAAAGTCATGATACCAGGCTGCATCTCCCATACACCAGTAGTGAGGACATGGTCTTGGAAATTGTTGCCGATCGACTTGTTCTCGATCTTAGGTTCCACTCCAGCGGCTCGTAGGACTTCTGGATCACCAATGCCCGACATTTCAAGGATTTGAGGACTCTGAATGGCACCTCCAGCAACGAGGACTTCCTTCTTCGCGTTGACAGTATGCATCTTTCCGTCCCTCTCGAAGGTAACGCCTGTTGCAGTGTCCCCGTTGAGCTCGATGCGATGAATCATGGCATCCGTCAGCACATGCAAGTTCGGTCTCTGGGCATTAGCAGCAAAATATCCCCTGGCAGCATAACTCCTCAGTCCTTTGTTCGGTCCACTTCTGGCGACCAAGCCCAAGGTATTGTAGAATCCAATGTGATCTCCACTGAAGGGATCTTTTGGCTTCTTCGTCATACCCGTCGCCTCGTCACAAGCCTTGATGAAGTCATCCTCAATGGGAAGTCTCCAGTCATTGAAAGAAGTCCGAGCAGGGCCGGATGTACCATGATATTCGCCCACGAAAGGCATCGTCGAACGATCCGTAACGGAATCGGCGATTGGTTCGAGAGTTTGGTGCTTCCGCATGTACTTCATCATGTTTTCTGAGTTCCAGCCCTCATCTCCGGCGATGATGGCCCAGTCATCGTAGTCTTGTGAACTTCCTCTAACGTACATCATGTAATTGATGGCAGAGGAGCCACCAAGTGCCTTGCCGCGCGGGATGTGGTGACGACGATTCTTGTTGTGCTTTTGAGGTTCCGTCATGTGGCACCAGTCGTAGTCTGGGTTCATGAAGGTCTGCATAAACATGACAGGCGAGTCGACGAGCATGTCGCCCAGTTTGGATTTGCCAGCCTCGATTACTCCAACCTTCACGTCCTCGTTCTCCGTCAGACGAGCAGCGACGACGAGGCCGGCGGTACCTCCTCCACAAACAATGAAATCGTAGTCGTGTTGAAGGAAGTCCTCGGCAGACTTCGAAAGCGCTGGCATATCATGATGCCCATTGATGCCGTTGGTACCATTGACGCCGTTGGTAGCCATGATGGAGGACGAAAGCTTCTGAGTTCCAGAGAAATGTTTAGAATACCGTATGAGACCCAGCAACAGTCCGCAACGACCATCGGCATTGGGAGCTTTCCTCTAGGACCTTTATACTCACGGATCCAAGCTCTTGCGCGGAATTGTGACCGACAGTACCTAGTGGTCACATGCAGGGTTTAGCCTAACCCAACAATAGCGAAAGCCACCACCGTGATGGGAATAGCCTCTCCGATTCCACCGTCGAAACCTGTTCGGAGAGTGATAATTCGCCGATTTCGAAAGCTGAAGTCCGAAGAGAGCATGTTGCCTCGATGTTTTGCTCCAAAGACGGGAGTCTCAAGCTATGAGGCGTGAATCAGCATCCAGTAATGCCCCAGAAGGGCAGTAGCTGATGTGGAAAGCGTACACGGTGTATCCGCCGGGTGCGAAAGACGCTCTGGCCCTCTATTGTGACTTCGTTCGCCTACAGATCTGCCGCATCAGCCGACACTTCTGTCCAATAGATCATTGTACCGAATTCGAGAAGTTGTCCCCAGATCATGCTAGACGTCGTGCATGTGGCGCGGCTATGCGCGTCTTCTGCGGGGTATCAGCACGGGGAAATGCAAAGATCGACGAGTAGAGCGGAATGCACGCGCGCGGGGTTGCTGGGTATTTGGGATACATGTTGCTTGCTGGCGTATGAACAAGTCCAGCCATCGTTGCTGGGCACTAATACGTGCGTGGATCGCTCTCTGGCTGATGCCTCGGACTTTTGACTAGTAGGTACAGCCTCTCTTCCTCTTTCCCTTTCCAAAGGACATGTTGTCAAAACAAACTCCAAGAACTCCAAATGGCACCGATAAATGGCATCTGCCTGGCATTGATCGACACGAGGATGGTGGTTAGTCTCATCGGTCGCTCGGTCGGCTCAGCCTGACTTGTTCCGCGCAAGATGATCATGACACGGTTGTGGTCTTGGTCTTCTTAGCGACAGGAACTTCGGCCTGAGCATCGGCAGTCTCATCGAGTGCTCTCTTCTCCTGTTCCTTGCTGAGATCCTTCTCCGCTTGGACGAACTTCTTCTTTTCCTCGTTGCTCAGCTGGAGAAGCGGCCTCTCCTTATCGGCACTGAGGTTGAAGTGGAAGTTGCGGATGATGCTGTCGGCATCGTCGATGGCGAGGGGCCTCACGTCTGCAAGAGCCTTGATCTTGAGAGTGACAGCCTTGATCTGAGCGTCAGTCATTTGCAGACCGAGCTGCTCGGCGCGAGATTTGATGGCATTCCAGCCAGTGAGTCTTGAGGCGAAATGCACATATCTGCTCATTCCGAAGTCCGAAGGGGTAATGATCTCGTATGTGGAAGGGTTGTTCAGGATTGCCTAGGCGTGTCAATGGACAAGACAAAACAGTGCAGTGTCATCTTGCTTACCTTGGCGTGAATACCAGCCTTGTGGGTAAAGGCACAGAATCCGGTGATCGGGTTATTGAAGGGCACGTTGATCTCGACGGCTTCGGCAACCACGTCTTCGATCTCCTTGATCTTCTCCAGTCTGTACTTGGACTTGACGTAATCACGGTCCGCGACAATCATGCGAGCCATTAGGCCACCAAGAGGGGTGATGCCGTTTCGCTCGCCAATACCGATGACAGAGGTATCGATGTGAGTGGCACCGGCTTCTAGCGCGCAGTAGGCGTTGGCAATGGCACACCCGGTGTCATTATGGAAGTGTGTCTCAATATCACAGCTCACCACGCCGCGGAGAGTTCTGATCAGGTCGTAGACTTGACGGGGAGTGGCACAACCGACAGTATCCGCAATTCCAACCCTGTGCACGCCGACCTTGTCGACGGCCTGGTAGAGGGTGAGAAGGTCGACCAGGTCGCTTCGGAAGGAGTCCTCGGAGCTGAATCTGATTTCCTTGCCTTGCGACTTGACGAATTGAATGACTTCAATTGCGGTGTTCTTGATGTATGTCATGTCCTTGCCATGGCTGTGTTGCATGAGGTGGCTGCTGGTGCCAATGACCACATCGACACCGTCGACACCAGTTGCAACAGCCAGCTTGGCATCCTCCATATTACAGCGCACGTGCGTCAAGATTTTGGCCTTTAATCCGAGCTTGCAGATGGCCTCGCAGTCCAGTCTCGATTGTTCCGAGGCAGCGGGCGAGGTGAGCTCGATATAGTCGACGCCGAAATCGTCTAGAAGCTTGGCGATCTTGATCTTGGTCTCGGTGTCAAAGAAGGCGTTGGCGAACTGCTCGCCCTCTCGCAGGGTAGACTCGATGATCTTGAAATTGCCGACATTGCTCAGGTAGTCCTGCACGGGTGCGTATGGGTTGCTAGAGGCGGGTCGTGAGGCTTGACGGGTGTTGAATGCGCTGGAGCGGTGAGCAGGATTAGTGCTGTCGCAATACGGTATTGATCTCGTGGATGCCACTCACCTGTAGCCGTTGTGTTCGCCGTTAGCATGGCCATTGACACCATTGCTGCCATTGACCTCAGCGTCGGGTGTCGGGCACATGTTGGAATACTGCTCAGGCCGATGCCGGATGATCTCGAGCAAATCAATCGAGAAGTAGACCTGCGAGGAAACGTGGTGGCACAGTGGTCAATTCTTCCTTTTGAATGGGATGTCTTATGTCGAGGAGGCGTGAGTCAATGGCTGGGGAGAGAGTAGAAAGTAGTCAGTGGTGGTGAGTATGAGTAAAGAAAGACAATGTCAGGCGCCGTGTGTGGTCTGTGTGTGCTCGGGAGCGCGCCAGCTGCAGGTGCTGACTGCCCTGACATCAGAATTTTTGCGAGACGTCCGTGCACAGTGCTTCTTCCCCGCGGCATCGGCCAAGGTACCCCAGATCCGGTATAGCGCCACGTGCCTCGACTGCTCCGTTCTAGGCCTTCCCCTGCACTGAACATGTGAAAGGCTTTTGCTCTGTTCTCCGTTGGTATGACGAGGAGCAGATTGCTCGCGTGCTCGTGTGTGAGGTATCCGTGTCCCGGCACATAGTTCCGACCGTGGCATTGAAGAAAGCTCGTGTGTCATGTGGATGGATATTCGGCTGAGATATCTAGGTAGGTACTTGCGGAGGGGTGTCTGGCAAGCCTCAATCAAATTTTACTGAGCTGCTTCATCGGGATCAATCGAAACTAGATATGGGTAGATACCTCAACCCAAGCCCTTCAACCCATCCGTCTCCCTCTCCCCCATCACCACCATGAATTCTCCCGTCCTTCTCTTCCGCCGCTGCGTGGGCAAAGCGCAAGCTCCCCTAAAATCGTATCAAAGACGATGGGCCCAAGTCCACGACATCAGGTTCTATGCCGCCCATCAACGTCCCGATCTAATCCAGGAACGCTATCGACAGAAACTCGACGAGAAGGCACGAGAGAGAGGCCTCAAGAACGCAGACGAATTGAAAGATGCATATGCCGAGAAGATCCAGGCACTGAGGAAACAGGCTGTGGTACCGGGTGTCAATGCTCCTGTGAGCGCGCAACAGCCTCCCTCGCCACAAAGTGTTTCTTCCGCCATTCCCTTCCAACCGCCTCCTCCACCCCAGCCTCAGCCAGTGCAGGCACCGTCAGCTCCGAAGAGTGGGAAGGATAAAACACCGATTAAGACGTTATCGAACTTCATCGATGTCGAGAAGACAGCAGAGTTGTCCCAGAAGGAGATCGAAACAATATGGCGGCTACGACATGTACGAGATGGCCAGAGTCTGTGTGCTGTAATGCATTCAGACACATACAATCGGGTAGCGGCAACGGCGAAGAAGCATCCGCAGTTCATTCTGCCTTTGCCAAGAGAGGGACAAGGGGCAGAGATCCACTTCCTGCAATGGACCTTTCCTTCAGAAACAACGGCAACTGTGCTCTTCACGCATCTTGCCGAGTTCAAGCTGCGAGGTGAATATGCTCAGCCACACACCACAATTACGCACCACTTGGACCTGGCAGACAGGAATGGATTGGTCCTGCTCGAGGGACGAGTACAAGAAGACCGAGGGGTAAGCGTCGATGAGGGCAAGTTCCTCTTGATGAACCTGCAGAAGTTCTACGGGTTTGAGGCGCACAGTGATGTGGCAAGAGAGAACGCGCAGACGAGGAGGAAGCTGATGGAGCAATTCAGCGGTGGGGATGAGAACTTCAAGGTAGAGGAGCTGCTGGAGGAGACGGAGAAAGTGCCGTAGATGACCAAGATGGAGGTGCCTGAATGGACGTATTTTGTGAGTTACGGGAGCAGCAGCATCCGATACCCACGCCGCGAACACAGATTCGTCAGGCGCGGCGATAATTTGTACAGACATCACCTGCTATCGGAGCATAGATATAGATCGACCATCTCATCGCCAATCTATCAATCTCGCAAACAATTTCACGATGGCGACCAGGTACCTTCTCCGGCTACAGAAGGTCCGCTGCTCGTCCTCTCAGGCCCTTGGCAGCATGTGTCTCCTCACTATGTCCGGCCAACGCAGCGGACGTGCAGTCTCTCGAAGAACAGGAGAGACGCAATCTCCCAATTCGGAGCCAGAACAGCAGGCCTCGAAGCCACGATATATGGTGCCCCATCCAGATCGGCCACCACCGCCTGCGGAGCCGGCACCTTTCCCGCCGATTGATTGCCGCCAAGTTAGAAGGTGATCTTGAGTGGAGATGAGGACGAAGGGGTGCGCAAGAATTAGAAAGGCGTGAGCGGTCATGGAAGAAAACATGGGCACGACCATGCCCACGACAGAATCATGATATTGTCTTGTCGTCTGACCTGCGTAAGCCCCAAAAATGATTCAGCGGCCCACTTCAACACGCTCATTCTGCTTGAGCCCGACACTTGCCAACATCGGCCCGGACACGGCCCGGAGCACTCGTATAAAATTCTTGACGCCGCGAGGGGCTATTCTCTGTTAACAAGGGGAAGTATAAACAGTCGGCTCTTCGCCCTTGGCTACTCGAATGTAGTCATAGCAATCATGCAGATCCCTATCCTATCCATTACTACCACTCTCACTCTTTTCTTTACAGGGGTAGCGGCCAAGTACTACACTGCTCAGCAATGCAGCGCGGAGGATCTTAAAAGTTGTCAGGACGTGGGCTCTTGGGGTTGCGCTCAAAACGCAGACATCCCTGAACTACAAGGCCCGAACTGCGTTAGGCAGAGCGAATTGTGCGCCTATACCACCTGCAAGACGGGTTATGCTTACCAGAAGGATGTGTAAGTACTAGTGTGTGGTTACCTTGAACCAGATACTGATGTGTTTGTTGGTTTATAGAAGCCTCGATCTTACTTGCATTTGCAACGGGTGGGTTGATGCTGCCAAGGCCCGTGGATCGTAGTGAACGATTCACCAATGAGCGGATGTTATTAGGAGGACTAGGAGCGATGGTGAAAATATTGAGGCTGTATCTTCACATGCCGGCGGCTCTCTCGATCAAGCTAAAAAGCTTTTTACTAACAATTGACCCCTGCATTGAACATCAACACCTTTCCAGATTAATTCGTCCACTTAAGACAAGGGAGCCTCACTTACCAGATCTTGTCGGAGGGAGGTGTTATAACCAAGGTTACGAGAGCTGCTAAAAGTGTATAACAATTGCTAATATTAGGCCGGGGTACGAGTACAAAGGAACTTCATAATTACAAAATTCTTGACGACGCGAAGCTCTTGACGACGTGACGGGCTATTTTGTAAAGACATGCGCCGCAGCCGCACTATATTCTATCGAAAGGAAAGTATAAGAAGTCACCTCTTCGCCCTTGGCTCTGCGGATATCTACAACCATAGCGATCATGCAGATCTCCATCCTACCTTTAATCACTCTCGCCTCTGCAGCGGCAGCGGCCACATACTACAAAGGCTTGCCATGTCCCGCGATCGACCTTGATGAATGCAAAACGGCGGGCTATTACGGTTGCGTTCAGAATAGCGCCGTCCCTGAACTATCATTCGCGACCTGCGTTAAGACGACCACGGTCTGCAACGCTGCCTGTAACCATCTCGGTTTCGCTTACCAGAAGGCCGTGTATGTACTACTATAACTATATAGTCAGCATGGACTCGATATTAACAGGTTTAATCAAAGAGGCAACGATCCCACTTGCATTTGTACTGGTAAGTACGATGCCGCCAAACCACGCACCGGCGGATAGATACGATGCCAGCAAACCGGGCACCATCGAACGATTGACCTATCAGAGGATGTTGTCAGGAGGATCAGGAGCGATGGGAATTCCGGCGGCTTGATAGTCCTGAGGCCAGATAACCTGAAAGCGATAGCGAGTGCATGTCAAAGTGTCGCCTTTCTCCTCACGATATTCTCCCATCTGCATCCAAGTAGTCGAGTAGCAGTGCATCGATGGTGCATTTGATGCACGTGAAAGCCGCCAAGAGTTTGAATTTGAGATTTGTTCCTGAGGCCCTCACTACGTGAGAAGTTGCCCTAAGAAGCTTTCACCTCTGTCAACACACATCTAGCCACAACCCTACGACACAGACTCACCGTGTGCTTAGCCTCTGGTGTGATAACCCAAGTGGCCATGATGGTGGAGGATGATTGCGACGCCATTGCGCGGATCCCAGCTGCAGTGAGCATGAAGCACGCTCACGTTCAATTTCGCCCTTATCACAAGCTGAAAGACCCACATGTAACAATGAGACTACATCTTCACATGCCGGCGGCTGCCTCGATCGAGCTCTTTCCGAAAAGGTTTCCACGGACATTCAAACCTTCCACCAAACATCAACACTTTCCCTCCCAACCATCAACACACATCTCGCCACATTCCTACAACACAGACCCACCATGTGCTTTGCCTTTGGCGCGATCGTCCAGGTGGCCATGATGGTGGAGGATGAACGCGAGGCTATTATTGCGCGGGTCCCAGCTGCAGTGAGCATGGAGTCGCCGAACAACCCACCGCCGGAGCCGGAGCAGGATACCAATGGAATGTCTCGCAAGCGGAAGTCCACAGAGGAGCATGAGGAGCAAGATGCCAAGAAGCAGAAGCAGACTTCTGACGACTCAAGCGATGTCATATTCGTCACGGACAGCAAGAATGTCGCATCCATCAACCAATCGCCAACACAGGACCCAAGCAATGGCGACAAATCTCAGCAAGCCTCCACGGGAGGTGGCGGTGAGGAAGATGCCACGGGCGAGAAAGATGAGAAGGATTGGCAGGCTGAGTATGATGCACTGAAGCAGAGGGCCAACGGCCTGCTCACGAAGAGATTGGAGACCCTGAGGGAGGAAAGAATGGAAATCAAACGTCTCACCGAGAAACTCGAGAATATGGAAGAAGACCGCGACGCCTGGCTTGCTGCTTGCCGCGACGCAGAGGGTGAACTTGAAATGTGGAAGACTGCTCAGAAGAAGCACATCAAGGAGCTGCGCCAGGAGTTGCAGACGACCAAGCGAGAGGAGATGAACAAGGAGCTCGCTTCAATCAAGAATAAGTACAAGCGAGACCTCGACGCCAAGCAGAGAAGACACGATGATCAATTGGAAGAAATGGATGAGAAAATCAAGGAGTCCAAAGATCAGGTCTCCAAGGAGAAGAAGGCACTTCAGGCACAGGAAAAGGCCGTCAACCGCAAGCTGAAGGAGACCAAGCCGGAGACGAATAGCATCGTCAAGCAAAAGGACAAGGAGATCCAAGAGGGCAAGAAAGCCTACGAGGCACTGCAATCACGATTGGACCACATCATGCAAGACCGGGAGGGCTTACTGGCAGAGGCGCAGCGATACAGGGCTGAGCGCGACGAGCAGAGACAGCAGCTCAAATTGAGCTTGAACGAAAACGCTCGCCTCGAGCACGCGAATACCGAGAGCAAGATCGATGCCCTGAGGCAGCAGCAGCAAGTGCAGGACCTCAAGAACGCCCACGCTGCTGAGCTGAAGGAACAACAAGTCAAGATTGACCTGTACTACTCCAACAACGAGCAGAGCCTCAAGCGCGCCAACGATAGTGCACGCGCCGTCGCCGTGTTGAGGCAGCAGAACGAGCGCAACAACGAGAAAGTCGCTGGTCTGGAGAGAGACCTGCGTGCTTCCCGCGCAGGAATTCGTCAGATGCAGGAAGCGCTGACCCGTGCAAATGTCCCCGACCCAACGGCTCAGACTGAGGCGTCCGATGGCCTTGCCGAGCAATCCACGGCAGAACGTTCCGAGGCGAAATATAGCATGGAATGACGAGAGAGTGCTGTACGATACAGAAGAACGAGATCGGTGCTTTCTTGTATTCTAAAAGTCTACGACAAGCCACCGGATGGCTTCCTTCATATCTAGTCTAATGTAAATGCTCCACCTCTACTCCCTTTCCATCAAACACCACCTCCGTCAGACCTATCCCCTTACCAATCTGGTCCTCCAGCGGATCGATTTCCTTCCGTAGTCTCGCAGCTACGCGATCGGCTTCGTGCCATACCCTGAGCACGTTTCTCCCGGCGATCTTGGCACAATCTCTCTCGCTGACACCCTTCTCGAGCAGCAGGTCGATCAAATGAGGATACTTCGAGACATCTTCCAATCCTCTCGGTGTACTGGGGATGCCATCGAAATCGCTCCCGAGACCAACGTGGTCGTAGCCAATCTTGTCACCGATGTACATGATGTGCTTGGCAACTTGTTCGATGGTATTGGTCTCTTCGACTAGCTCGGGCAGCCCGTTCTTTGCGCCTGTGTCTTTGCAGCTGATAAAGTCCGGAGAGAAGTTGATCATGACGACCGAGTTGCGCTTCTTGACCAGCTCGAGGACGTCGTCTGGTACATTTCTCGGGTGGGGGCAGATCGCGTAGACGCTGGAATGGCTGAAGATAGGCGGTGCCAGACTGCCTTTCCACCCCTTCTCGGACGCGGTGCCGCCGAGCACATCGCGCATCGTATCTGGACTGACATGGCTGAGATCTACGAGCATACCGAGACGGTTCATCTCTCGGATGAGCTTGTGGCCTTCGTCGCTCACACCGCCCCAGTACGGCTTCGATCTCTGACTTTCTCCATCGATGCTGACAACCGCAGCGTCCGAATATCGGTTATGACAGTTCCAGTTCAATGTCGCGTACCTCACACCAAGTTCATGATAGAGCCTCAACGTCGCAATCGAATTGCCAATCTGATGCAACCCCTCAATCGCCAGCGGACTAATCAATTTGCCACCTCTCGCAAAGTTTTTCTCGGCTTCAGCTGCATTCCTGGGTAATGTGAAGTACTTTGGATACTTGTCCGCCAGACGATGGAACAAGTCAATCTGCTCCAGCGTCGCTCTCACAAAAGGCGCGTAATTCTCATCCGAGAAATCAAACCCATCGGCAGGACATGGCACCCACGCAGACCAGAATGTCCCACCCAACAGGCCTTCTTCGGCCTTTTCCAGATCAAACTGCCCGACGAGACCCCCTTCTTCAAATGGCTTGGTAAAGTTGGTATCGTAGATTCGGTTTCCATAGACAGCTCTGAGAAGTATGAGCAAGTCGTTATGCCCGTCAACGAGAGGATTGTCCTTCAAAATCTTCTGTGCGCCAGAAAGCTGCGGCTCTGTCAGGTATTCGTAGTATTTGTACAGATCGAACACGCCAGTGGTATATGCCAGGATGACCACCGTGATGATGAGCAAGAATTGCGCAAAGTACAGCCAGCTTCTGTTTTCTGTGTCCGCGATGATCTGCATGGGATCCTGGGAAGGCGGCCTCGGGGACTTCTTCTTCCTGTTCTTCCCTGACTCTGTGGTCTTCTCAGTTTGCCTGGGCTTGGAGTCCTGCTTGTTGTCTGCCATGGCGGGCAGATAAGAGACCTCCGACGCCGATGGATTGAGGCGCCGGTCAGTAATGATTGGTATCAGACATTTGAGTCGGCTTTCCGTCCCGTGTGCTGAGACGTAATCATACCTTTGGTAAGCGTGTTTCACGGCAAGCACAAGCCGAAAGCACAAGATCTCCTTCCCGGAGAGGCTTAGTGTAGATATCCTGATTACGTCGGCTCGGTGGAGTTTTCCCGCTAGCGCCGGGGGCTCTCGAGAGGCTTGGCAGCGGTGCATCTCTACGCGGATCCCCACGTGTTGCGTTTCGAACAGGAGAAGCTGGTGAGATTCGTGTCCTGGTTGTTTACTGCGCAAGGAGAGAGAGACGGGAAAGAAACGATGGCGATCATATCGGCATTCACAATCATTCGGGCGATCTCGCTCTTCCATCTCACAGCTGCCTACTTCTTCCTGGCGGCACCCAAGATCATCTCCGACCAAAATGTGGTCTTCATGTTGGGAGAATCCATGAGACTCGTGGGTCGAGACACTCTCACCTCTACAGCACTTCTACAGCACTTCTGACTCGGGCACAGAACCATGCGGGATCTCTTGAGAAGCCAAGCGAAGCGTCCGCATTCATCGGCGTGCTCCTCGCCTTCATCGGCCTCGCAGATTTGACCGCCGCTTCCATGGAAGAGGCCACCGCGATTGAATACTGGTTGTCGAATGTGCCGGTACGACTGGCGTTCCTCTTCTCCCTGACGGGATATGTCTTCCTGTGCAAGGAAGACGGCATCTTCGGCTCCAGCTCCAGCTCGATTGGCAAGATCTCCCTCGGCGAGCCACTCCAAAACAGTCTCGTCTTCACCTTTGGCTTCTTCGAGATCGCCGCCTGGTTTTGGGTATGCTCTCCTTGCTCTTGATGTTCTTCATAATGATGCTGGTGGATGGCTGACGTGTTGCCAGACATTCACTAACCTGCGCGAAGAGCGACGCGAGTTGGCGCGCAAGCGGCTCGAGGAGATGAAGGCGCAGCAAGACAGGCTCTGAGGATCGCACGGTGACAGCAACAGGTAAAATACAGCCGCGCAGCTATCGGTCTTGGCTCAGCTTTAACGTTCAGCCTTGCGACTTGGCCGAATGTCTCAGAGCGGCCTCTGTCGTGTCCGCCGTCCCTGATGACTGCGAGATTGGCTTTACGGAACATAAATCTCGGGGGATATTACCCAGCCAGCGATCGCATCCATCTAGACATCGGGGCATAAGACCCAGGCAGCAATCACATCCATCTAGACGTGGCTTCGACGTTGGCCAGGTCTGCACGGAATTATGGCGCTCGGGAGGATCGTAGGGCTGTAGGATTCGGCTAACATTCAGGCAGTCAGATCCCCGAAAGCAAAAAGTCATCAGGCTGCTCCAATGCGCCTAGAAGCGCCGTAGAAAGGCAGAATTTCAGTAGACCGCTCAGAGATACTCAATACAGCAACACGGGTAGCCGAAAGTCTTGGCATAGGAGCCGGTGCATGCGTCCAGCCACAATGTCTGCAGCGTTCAGCTTCTACGCGCCGCGGCTTTTGTTCATTCTTTTGCGCGAATGGTCCAGCAAGCTCCTTTGCAGTGCGTCGAGTGCTTCTTGACGAGAATGGTAGGCGTGAGTTCTCTCTCTGTTTGCTGTACCAAACTACACTTCATCAATAGGTTACTGTGCCCCTGCTCCCGCAAGCAAGAAGTTTTCTTCATCACGCGATGCTTGAACGAGCACACGACCACCGAGGCCACTTTGAGGTTTTCTGGAACTCTTCTTGGAGTTGCCCGACATGATATCCCGAGCAGATCACCGCCAAGATGTTCGACAAGTTATGGTTGAAAACGCGTTCTGATTCCCGCTCTGGGCGATGGTCGCTATCTCCCTAGTCAGACCCGTCGGGCTCCAAAAATTGCGCACGTGACTACCTACCTCACGCTTAGCTCTTTCTTCGAATGTGAGTATGTCGATCCTCGTGGCGTAATGGACTACAATTAGAAGCTAATTAACGTACGCAATTATTTTTGGAGCCCTACGGGTCTAATACTAGAAGTAGCCGGACGGTCAAAACATAGCTATCTAAAATCAAAGTTACTAACTACGTAGATACTCGTATATCTAAAGCGGTAGGGTTATAGAATAGCTTCTTACGAGTTTAACGAACCGATTTTTATATATATACGATATATAGAACCCTTCTAAAAATCTACCTTCGTAAAGCTACTTAGGCCTACTAGCTTTAGTATAGTACCTAGCGATAGACATACTAAAATTAACTACTAGATATTCGCTTATAAACACTTAGAGCTTACTCTATAAGCTATTCCGAGACTATTAATACTAATTTTATATATATAATATATAGATCCTTATTAGTAAGACATACTATAAAGCTACGAGAGCCCGCTAATCGTATAAAGACAGCTATATAAATAGAGTTAGTATTAACTACAAATAATACCGATTTACCTACTCCAACTTAGAGGTCTACTAGTAACGTATAGATCTTAACGTCATCGTATCACGTGGAAGAAAGAGGAAGGAGAGACATAGACGAAGCGCCTGACTTGGGAGGTAGGATGGTCGGCGTCTTCGTTGCTCTGCAAACCCATCGTGCCAGCCATGGACTGAGATTGTTCACCAAAGCCAGGGAAAAAAAATAATGAGTGCGATGCAGATGGCACTCGCGCGAACGAGGTGGAGCCTTTCGCCTCACGCGAAATCAATCCCATGTCAAACGTGTCGCCTTTCTCCTCACGGGCTATCGAGCTGCCGGACTTAACTATCCCTCCTGATCCTCCTCTACCGCATCTCCACCCCCCCCCCCTCAACATCAACATCCTCGCATAGGCCAATCGTTTACTGAGGAATAGGCTGGGAAGCATCGTCATTCGTGCAAATGCAAGTTTCGTCGGTGCCCCTGTGAAGAAACCAAGCCCATCAGTATCTCGTTTTCCCAATCCTAACTATAATACACTTATTAGTACTCACATAGTCATCTGGTAAGCGTATTCCCCATCGCATTGCGAATTGCAACGCGTGGTCTGCCTCACGCAGGTCGGGTTCCTGATGGCAGGCACGGAATAGGCCATCACGCAAGCCGTCGCGCCGAGATTGCGACAATTCGTGAGATCGGATTGGAAGCACTGGTAGCCTTGATAGACGGTCGCCGTCGTCGTGGAGACGAAAGTCACGAGGGCTAGGAGGGAGATTTGCATGATGATGGTTTTTTTTTTTTTTGCTGAGAATTGTGTCGTATCTTTGTCCGAAGAAACCACGATAATCATAAGGGCAGAGAAAGCAAAAAGGGCGACTTTTTTATATTCCTCCCTCTAGCGACTTGATCGAGAGAGAGAGTTTAATTTGACCCTTTGTTCCTTTCCTTCTTCCCTCCCGCGACGTTTCGAGTTTCGCGATACGAACGTTTCATCAATCAAAATACATTTCCTGCTCCCCCAAGGCAAGGCATAAGGCAAGGCACTAATCTTGGCAATCAATACAACGGCTCTTCAAGCAGCTATTAATTACAGGGCAGAAGAGGGCGATGCACAGATGGGTACTTGCCCTTTCACACACACAGGGAATAAGCCGGTTTCTTGTAAGAATTTTTTTTGTCATTGTCATAATAACACTGATGAGTGCTCCTCCCCTCCGGGCCCGAAATAGCAATAGATAACATTGTCGATGAGAACGGACAGGTTTTTCTGTTTTCCTATTGCTGCCTGGTGATCCTCCTTCTTCCTCTCTCCTCCCTCCTCCTCTTCCGCCATCTCATTCACTCCCATAATAGTAACACACTCGAAGAATAGGTCATATAATTCCGCCGCCGCCGCCGCCACCACCGAGGAATCAAAGCGGCTTGCTAGCATCGTTACCCATACAAATGCAAGTCCTATCGTTGCTCCTAAAAATTTAAAAAAACCAAATTAGAAAAACTTCCCAAAACAAAAAAAAAAAAAAAAAACCAAGATCACACCAAATATTCAACCTCTCGATCGAGTCTTGGGATATGATATACGAATAGACTTACTTATACTTCTGATAAGCATACTGCCCCCGGCACGGCGCACCGCAGTGCGTCGTGGGATTCACGCAGTTGGGGCCGCGCAGTTTCGAGTAGTCGACGTTCTGCGCGCAGCCGGCGGCGCCCTCCTTTTTGCACGCGGCGAGGTCGGTCGCGAGGCATTGGCCGCCCGGGTAGTGGCGGTAGGTCTTGGCGGCGGACGCGGCGGCGCAGACGAGCGTGAGGAGGGAGAGGAGGGAGAGCTGCATGGTTGGATTTGATTTGGTTGATTTGATTTGATTTGATGGATTGGCTTTGCTTGCTCTCTTGATTTTGTTGTTATTGTTATGATTCTTCGACGAGTAATAACCTCACCTCGTCGCCAGAGGCGAGAGGCGATTTTTTATACTTTTCCCCATTGGACAGGGAATAGGTAAGGTAGCCTCTTCGCGGGGCGGCGGCGCGGCGTGTCAATATTTTTATAACACGAGTTGCTCTGACCCGACTTGGCAGTAGTGTCGATGACTTCTACGAGGCAGGTCTCACTATCGCTCCGGATCCTCGTGATCCTCCTCCTCCTCGACACCGCACGCCTATGTATTGACCAATCAACATCTAGTTCATGCGAACGATATGTATACAGTAGCAACTTACAAATCCTTCTCGTAAGCGGAACCCGTCCCGCATTCAACATGTCACCGCGCACTCGGCTTCACGCAGTTCGGGCCTGCCAGTTCAGGGATGTCCAGGTTTGGAGCGCATCCCCAAGAGCCCGGGGCCTTTACAATGCGCAAGACCAGCCGCGTCGCATTGGTTGCCGTTGGAGTGTGCTGCCGCTGCAGAGACGAGAGTGGGGATGGAGAGAGAGATCTTCATGATTGCTTTGATTTTCGCCTTCGAGGATGTGGCCAAGGGCGAAGAGGCGACTTACACTATGCTGTCCCTGGACAGAGAATAGCCCTTCGTGGCGTCAAGAAGTTCATGATACGGATGCTCAGGCCCGGTGTTGGCAAACATGTTCCGCCAGCGACGGCTACACCCAAGACGAGAATCGCAAGACGGCTGGAGCGTGGTCGTGTAAGTGTAGGAGTCGTCAAGATTAGTCTGAGAGCCTAGAAGGCTGACGACAAGGTTCTCCTCAGCCGTGTCTCGGTGGCCTACCTCGATATCTGCGCTCTCACGGCCGTCTTCCAGATCGTGGAGACGGTTCCATATGCGCGCAAGAGGCTGGGCCCGGTCCTCATGGTCGTCCTCAACACCATCACCACGGTAGTCTGGATCGTGCTCTTCAGTCTCAGTATCGTCGGTGCTGCCAAGACAAACTCGGCCTTGGGCTTCATCTGGACCATTATGTGAGTCGAATCGAAACGAGCCCCGTGGAGCGGGAGGTACGGCCAGATGCAGCATCGGGGAATATTGGAAGGTCATCCAGAATCTGTGCTACCGCTGGATTCATGTTGTCCGACTGCGACCCCAGCTGTGGCTGGGACGCGCGGGAAGGCCATCGTGGTTTCCGACGTGCGAAGAATCCGAAGATGCTGTAGGCCTGTTCAGATCCGGACATGTCGCAGACACCTGATAGGCTTGTGGCAGCCTGTCTTGCCAAGCTGATATATAGCTCCGTGATGAGATGCACCGCTTTCGCAAAGAACCGTAGCAGCTCCAGGGGCGCGTATACACCGGCAGATCCAGAGGCAGGGGTCAATCCGACCGTCTATACCGCATACAACCCATCTGCATACCAGAACCCAGCAGGACCTCCGTCCAATCCGTTCCGGTGCGTATCCGGGGCGTAAGAACCAATGTGCATGTCCCGTTACTGACCGAGGGCAGAGACAGCAGAGATCCGTCCCCGACGATGCGTCCTGCAGGCGACGCAGCGCATTGAATGTTATTGTTCGCACGGCGGGCAGTACGAGATGGGGCAGCAGAGCGGCGAAAGATACGGCCAGGAGTGGTGTGTTGGTGACGGTCGAATACGACGGCTCATCGGGTGGTCCAGAGAAGAAAAGATTTGTCTTCATGGCTCCCCGGATGCGCGATTGTCTGCGACGGAAGATACCGGAGTAGCATGTCGAAGCCAGTGAAGAACGATGGAGCAAGATGCTCATCGGTCTGGGCCATGGATCAAATACTTGACCGATATCGGCTACTTGCAAGTCGGAGGCCAATGAAGATCCGGGCATCGATCCCAATCGGGCTAACACAGCTAAGGTAGGGAGCGACGGCTTGGCGTTCGCACTCATCGAGTCGTAGCTCCCGGTGAACTGCTGCTCAGTAATAATATTTTAATATGGAACTAGCATGTCGCTCACGTGCTCACGCAGGCAATATGTGCGCAGTTGCCGTCGATCGCCGCCCGCCGGAAGGCAGGGCAGGGCGGGGCAGGGCAGAGCAGGCAAGTCATCACTGCCTGAGGAGGTCGCGGTCGCGGTCGCGGTCGCGGTCGCGGTCGCGGTCGATGCCGAGGAGAGCCAGGATGCATGTCCCGTTGGCGGTAGCTGGCAACGCAATCTAAATGACACATGTGTGCATGCAGGGAAAGCGCAGCTAGCCGCCTCACGCTCTCACGTGGCTAGTGCCGACGTCGTTTCGTGATCGACTCGCTAATCCCACGTCGGCCAAGCGCACCGTCAACATCCCGCGCTTTCTTCCACCGCACAGCACTGACAGCAGGCAGACATGGAGATGCAGCGCGATGATGGAGACAGCAACACTTGGGCAGCGCGGCACGGTAGATTCATAGTCTTGGCAGCAGCCCTGCACCGCCCGCAAGGCAAGGAGCGATGATGCCCAAGACTCGCGCCCATCATTACCGCACGCGCTGGGCCCGACAGTGGGCAGGGCGAAAGACAAGATGCATGATCCCGAACGCATCCAAGATACCTCTCGAAATGCTCCGAGATCAGAGCGCGATATCTTAGTATTATTGACTCGTTTTGGATGCTGCGGCAGATGGTGACAATAGCGACACGAGGCACGCCAAGGCTGGGAGGGAAGTTTTGTCGGCGTCAGAGAATTGATGAAACGCGGCGTGCTCATGCGATGGCGACGAGTAGTGTCGCAGATGATGGTGGTTGGCGGTGAGGTGTGGTGGAGGACTGTGTCGCAGTCGGGGGGGGGGGGAATGGATGTGCAAGAGCAGAGCTTGGCGGAACCCTGCGTGGCCCCGTCGCAGACGCAGCTGTAGTGGTGCGCCGGCTGCGCTAGAAGGGAGCCGGTGGTGAGGCTTTCGGCACTTGGGGGACGGGTGGACGTCAGGTGATGTCAGTCGGGCGGGTGGATGCTGGTCGATAGAAGGTTTGGCACCCGGTTCTGCAAGACTCGAGTGCGCAGGAGGGCATGAGAGGACAGTCAACAGCCCAGTGCAGCGAGAAGAGCCAGCGCGGACCGTGGAGCGCGCTAGACACAGGGTGGGTAATGAGATGATGGTAATATTGAACTACAGTAATAACGCGTTTGTTTAGGTAGTTGGGTGAGATGGAGCCTGGCGGATGGGCGTGCGCGCGGTCGAGCAGGTGCGTCCCACCAACACGGCCGATGCGGCAGGAGCAGGCTGCAGCAGGAGCAAGAGCAGAAAGAAGCAAGAGCGGGAGCAGAAGCAGGAGCGGGCGGCAGCAGGCAGGCAGGCAGGCAGGCAGGCAGGCAGGCAGGCAGGCAGGCATGACAGGCAGGCAGGCATGCGACGGCGATGCGGCAGGCATGCGACGGCGGGGCATGACCCCTGCTGGCGCACCCGCGGGAGGGGCGCGATGCTCGGTGGATGGTGACAGGGCGGGGCGGGCACCTGGCAGCTCGGGCAGGGCAGGCGCAGTGTGCAGGCGCAGTGTGCAGGGCAGGGCAGGGCAGCGCAACAAGGCAGGCACCGGATACATGTACACCGCGTCACAGACTTGACCGAGGGCCACAGCGGAGATCCATGCCCACCGTGCCAGAGCCCTGTCCGAGCATGCCGGAGCCTGCGAAAATGCCCGCTGTCCCTCCTCCATGTCCGCTCACGCCCACTGGCGGGCACGGGCACCGGGCGCAGGCGCAGGCAGTGGCAGCGACGCGACGGGCTCAAGATGGTTCGACCGTAGCACGACCCAAGCCGTCCTCACGGTGCAATGGCACATGGCTCTGCGCTGGTTGGCGCATCGGGTTGACGCCTCACGTAAGAATCGCCGCTGCCGTCACTCGTTGTTCATCAATCTCTGTACCACAGTGATCTGCGAACACTAGCCCATCCCACTGAGCCTTTGCGTCTCGTTGCAGCTGCAGGTCCTCCTGCCGCCGCCAGAAACACAGGATCATGACCTCCGGCGCCCCCTCTGAGCCCACCACCACCGGCTACGCCCCCAACGAGTCACGACGGGCGGCCGCCCTGCCCACCCGCGTCGAGGAGCCCTTCGCGAGACAGTACGTGTGCCCATCCCCATCCCAAGTCCTCCCCCCCCCCCCCCCTCCACACGCGGGCAGCGCCCAAACGGGCAGCGACGGCGAGGGCAGCGACGGCGAGGGCAGCGACGGCGAGGCCACCTCGGCTGACCACTCTCCCGCAGGCAGCGACTACAGGACAGCAGAGACCCGTGGGCGTCGTCCCGCCCACCCCCGACTCTCAGGTATGCGCAAACCTATCCTGGATCTGTGCCATCAGCGGCGGATGCTCAGCGATTCAAAAGTTTTCCGCCTCCTCCAGGCCTGACAGGTACCAACCGCACCGGCGCCACCTACCCTCCTCCCTTCTCCACCACCCAAGCCCAGCGCTGGGCGCGAGAGGAATGGTCCAGTCGTCCCGCCGCGCCCTACCCAGAGATCCCTCTGCTCTCCGGCTGGGCCACCTCTCCCCTCTCCGCCCAATTCCCCACCTCTCAGACGCCCATGCCTCCGGGGAGTGACCGCAGTCCACGATCCGGCAGCTACGCCTACCAAGGCGCCTGGTCAGGCCCGACGCTCCGTCGCAGCTCTTCGGAGGAAGCCAGGGTCAGTGGACTCGTCGGGGGTTACCTTGGGGGTGATGGAGCGGCTGCCGCTAATCTACAGACAAAGGCGTTCCCACAGCGACGCCCATCCAACAGAGACGAATTCGATGGCCCCTCCCAGTTGCTCGACAAGCCCGATGACGGCGGATTCGAGCCCAAAGAAGAAGACCTCCCCCAGCTACCAATCACCTTATACGCCCAGGAGCAGGACGAGATTCTGTCCAAAGTCAACGACAGACTGTCCCAGTGTGCTTTCGATTTCGTCGCCAAATATCAATTTCCTATCCCCATCGAGCCCGACAAGCGACCCGTCCGTGTCCCAGGCGACCGCGAGTGGTCCGAGTGGGTGTACCTGCTCAAGCGACTCGCAACGAAGAGACGAATTCCGGCACGAGTGCTCTACAACGGGCAGATTAAGCAGCTCATCACCATTTTGGAAAACAGCTTGGAAATGCGGCACGCGGCCAAGCACCAGTCTCGGCCGCTGAAGGACGACAGGAATATCCTTCAGCTCATCTCGTCCGGCCTACAGGTCGCCAAAATCCTGAAAGACGCGCCGGCAATGCAGTATCTCGACAGTCTGTACATTCAGACCGAGAGGTTGATCCAGAGCCGACGAGCACCAGCTCCCTCTCCCTCGTACTCCTCGATGTAAGCAACGAGGTCCGCGACAAGGAGGAGGCGTGCACACTTCTCGTCAGCCGTCATGATCATCGCGTTTGACGATCCCTGCTGCAATCGCGGCCTAAGCAGGACGGCTTATTACAGCAGTGCGCCAGTTGCTTCTGCAGATATCGCGCCTTCCAACGACGAGGGGGCTGACGCGGGAGCTGGTTCATTCGCAAGCTTCGAGCCAAAAGAGAAAGTTACACCATACGAGACGCCGCTTTGTCGATCATCACTGTGACACGTGAGACTACGGCAGCGACACACATCCACCACATTTTACTCAGCACCACCATCACTACAACATCAAAAGCGGGAACTAATCTGTTTCATTGTCTTTCCGTCCTCGATCCATCTATTCGACAGATGGGTGGCTGATGACGGAAAATATCCACGGGAATCTTGGCTTTGGCTTTGGAGAGCCGAGATGCAGCAAGTAAGGCAAGGCAAAGCAAGACAAAGCAAAGCGAGCAAGCAGCGGAGAGCGGAGCGCAGAGCGAGCAGGGCGTTGTTGGCTGTTCGATTCTTCTCATCGTTCTCATCAGATGGAGATTTTTCCTCGGGGATTTCAGTGTCTTTGTCGGAGATTTCGAATGACAGGAACTTGGGATGGTATGGATTGGAGAAGCCGATGGAAGATGCCAAGCCCGAGAAGTCTCCTTTTTTCCATCATTTTCGTTTCGAAGCTTTGGGGCGTGGGTGTCAAATGCAGGATCTGGAAAGGGAAAGGGGACATAGAGTCAGAGTTTTTGGACAGGACAAGGGGGTGTTGTTGCCCACACGCGCGCGCACACACCATATCACCTGGAACCTTCTTGTATCGACGAAAGCAGCACAGCGGGTGGCGTTTTTGTGTGTGTATTTGCAGACAGCTGTTTCCGCTCGTTATTATCCATTGTCTTTCGAGTGGAAGATAGATCATCGCGTTGCAGCAGAGAGAGAACATGAGAGAGAGAGAGAGCCAAAAAGAAATATTACAGACAGACGGTCGCTATTCGACGGAACTCGGAATCGGACATTATCATACTACAGGCATTTGTGCACTTGTGCAGCAGCAGAAGAGAATAGAACCAGATTTTCTTTTTTCTAGAATGAGATTTTTTTGATTCTTGATTTGCAACGGAATTAGAATACTGCTGGTCTTCTCTCACTCACTCACACTCTCTCTCGCGTTGGGTTTCCCGTTATTTACCGTTGCACTGGGGAATAGACGGGAGGGAGAGAGAGAGAGAGAGAGAGAGAGAGAGAGAGAGAGAGAGAGAGAGAGGAGAGAGAGAGAGAGAGAGAGAGAGAGAGCGTGAGATCTTCGTTGGCTGCTGGTCTTGCTTTGCTTTGCCTCACTTTTGTTTCTCGCCAAGAACGCGTTTTCGTTAAAGGTTACATGTACCCGCACAGGGAACACACATCGCGCACGTCGGATTGACGACGTGGGAGAGAGACAGAATTGGTCTGAAACGGCAAGGGACCCCCGTGTGAAGAAGGAACAATACACACTCACACAGCTCCGTCTACGGACGAGCGGTTGTCATCGTCAGGTGATGATGATATCTGCAAAAGAACCCTCAACGGGCAACAACAAAGTGCAGTGCAATACCTTGGGGGGAGAAGAAAAAGCCAAATGAACGGACATCATAATAAGGTATTGGCCAGCAGACATCGCATCCAATGAACGATGCCAGGCAGCCAACAGACAAACAATCAATCAACGAACGAACGCAGCTAAGCTATACTTTCTCAGGCACCCCCTTCCCCTCGTGATAAGATTCCCGTGATAAGAGGGCGGAAAGGCAATCGGTTGAGACGAGACGAGACTTTGATGACAGCTGATGATCGGATGCGTGGACAAAGAAAGGGCAGGGACATGGATTTCGGAAGTGCCTGCCTGCTGTCTGTTATGGAAGTGGAAGCACTGGCACGTGGCAAGTGGCAAGTGGCAGGTACCTGTCACTTCAAACTCTCTACTTACTAGGTGTCGCATCGCATTGGCCTATTACTACCTTTGTGACTGATTGTCGTCTCGTGAAACGACGACTCTCTCCCCTCCCAGATGAGACTCGAGTCGAGTTCGAGTCGCGTCGCGCCTGGACTACGGAGGGGTTTCTTTTCAGGGAACGACGAAAACATAGATAATACCTGGTCCTCCTCCTCCTCCTCTTCTCTTCGGGAGATGAGATGTTAAAAGAAATACCTACATCCTGGGATCGTTGATTTACCTAGGATCCTAGACACCTTGTGTTGTTGGGTCCACTTTAGCGAGGAGAAGTATCCCGGGGGAAAGCAGAGATATCTGTAGAATTGGGCTGTACTCTCCTCTCTCTCTCTCTCTCTCGCTCTCTTTCGACAGCATGGATTTCTCGGACAGCAGCCCGACGCCCCCCCCCGAGCTTGCTTGCCCTTTCTCGTCTGTCCCGTCTCGACTCGACTGTGCTTCATTATTAACTTCGCCAGGGCCTTCCCCTACCCCAGACGGAGAGGTACGTGTGTGGGGCCCAGCAACGCGGTACCTACATGGAGAAGGGACATGACAATTTGAACGCGCCCCCATCGAGACAATACAGACTGGGTTCAGGCTTCATTCGTCGGGTATAACTACGCGCGTAAAATCAGAAGAAAAGAAAAAAGCCTCCTCGATCTGGATCAAGAGCAAGTCCAAACAGGGAAAAAAGTTCCTCTCTGGTTGGTTGGTTGGTTGGGGCCTTGTTCGATTTCCTCCTGTGCGCTTGTTATTATTATTGTATCGATTGCCGCCCAAAGCCGCCCCCGTTTCAATGTCGGTGCCCCTTACGCGGATGACAGGCTCTGCGTGCATGCCCAAGAGAATTGACATGTCGTCGGACCGAGCGGAGAGTTTGGACTTTTGACTTTTGAGGGATGTGGGTGTGGATCTGGGTGGAAGTGAAATTGAGCGAGCGAGCACAGGCTAGAGAGACTGCTGTGCTGTTCGGGGTTTTGGAAATCGAGCAGCCGCTGGTGAAACTGCACCAATGTTTGCAAATGCTAGCCTCTCTCTCTCAAGGCAGTGATTGCGATCTATTTTAGAGTCAACGACCATGGGGTATCTTTCCTCTGTACCTGTCCCAAGACGCCGATAACGCCGTCCGTGAACTGTCCAATGATGTGCCCAACGCTCAAGCGGCAGCACTCGCGCGCTCCAGGCCAAGCAGCCCTTTCCTAAACTCCCAGTAATTCCTTCGGATGGGATCGTATCGCTTACTCAACAGATCCAATGCCTCGCTCGCCTTCTCCGCTTCCTTCTCTTCTGCCCAGATGTCCGCCAACAGATCCAGCGCGTGGCTTGACCGGACCCCGCCATCATCCACCTTGCTCAGATCCGCGTACTCCTCCGCGAGGACCTTCAGACTTGTCATGGGAATACCGACCTTCTTGAAGATGCCGCGAAGATAGGTCCATGGACTCGGGTTCTGCGGTGCTTTGGCAATAGCCTTCGTAGCGAAATCCACCTCCCTATCCCGGACCTTCTCGTCTTGGACTCCGGGCGACCCTTCGCGACCGTTGATGATGTACCACCGATGATTCCACGCACTATTGTTCCTCACGTCTCGCACCAGAACCCTCTCCGTGAATTCCAATTCTTCCCCTTTCTCTCCCTCCCACAAGCCAAATCTCCTCACCAGCCACTGTCGATAACTCCACACGTGATAATTCTTACTGTCCAGTTCCAACATCCTCTCCACGAATTCCCCCTCTCCGTCGCATTTCCCAATCCTTTCGATCAACAGGTTCCGGTGATGCCAGATCTGGTAGTTCTTCTGGTGCGCCAGTGCCTTCTCGTTCAACCACTCCAGCTCCTGCTCGAGATCGGCGTTGAGCTCGAAGAGGGTCTTGGCGCGGTACAGCCAGACGGTGTAGTGGGCTGGGTTCATGGAGATGAGGTCTTCGGTCAGAGAGAGGGCTCGTTCGGAGTATTCGTTGGCTGCCATGAGAGCGCGGAGGTAGGACATGGTTTCGCCGTATTCGTCGCTGTAGGCGATTGCCGCGAGCGGGTTGGGACCGCCCTCATCGGTGGGCACGGGTGTGACGTCGGCCCATTCTGGAGATTCGGAGTATTTGCCCATGGTGATTCGTGATGTGATGTTTTGGGGGATGTGGTTGGCGGATGAAGTGAGGTTGAGGTTGAAAGGAAGAGAGTTTGGTTTCGCGGGGGATGTGGGGCGGCTTTCAGATGAACGAACGGAGTGGGCGTGAGAGAACAATAGCAAACTAGTTCCAACAAACCGATAATTTGAGCGCTGAAGACGAAAGCGGAAGCATACAAAAGTCTTTATCATATCCTTTCGCGGGAATCTCTGCCTAATACGCGATGCTCACGCTCTTATTCCGCCACTCTGACGGCACTTCTCCCTTCACCAATCTCTCGAACATGAAATCTCCCACATCCTTCCTCTGGATTGTATAGCCTACGGCAGGCTTCTCATCTGGTCCGGCTCGGATCGCCTGAAGACCTCTGCCCTGCCCATCCATAAGAAGCGAGGGCTTGACGTTGACAAATCCGCTGAGCCCTTTCTCATTCTCCGGCAGTTGCACGTATTCGCGTAGTTGTTCCTCCAGTACGGCCTTGTCCACATGTGGCACGTGGAGTGCCCAGCGGTAGAATGGGATGTACAAGAAGGGAATGTCTCGCGGTACTTCCGGTGGCGAGATCCCGGTAGTTGAGATATTGATGAAGCCGGGCTTTTTCAATGCCTTCGTCTCGCGGGAGACTTCTGTTGCGCCTTGCAGGATCACGCGCCCAGCATCCTGGCAGATTGTGGTGTCGGTCAAGGTGACAGGTCGCCGATAACTCCATTGTAATGCTGGTGTGCCGCCGATTCCGCTGACGATATGGTCTACCATTTTGTCGTTGCACACCAGAGTACGCTTGACCGCTGCGACATCCTTTACGTTGCCCTCTATGATGGTGAGATGGGAGTCCAATGCCTGTGGGGAGACGCCTTTAGCATTCTGCGATGCTATAAGCTTGGCCGGAGTCCTGGCGAGCGCGATACAGTCGTAGCCAGCTTTCAAGGCCGCGGCGAGGCAGTAGCCTGCACAGTCGCCGGTAGCGCCGAAGAAGGCGATGGTTTGCGTGTTGCTAGAAGCCATGGTGATGTGTCCAGGTTGCTGATGGGTTAAACTTCTCCTTTAAGAAATCTGATCTTGAAATCGAAGCAACAGTCAATCGACGGATAAGGTTGCGATGTGGGTGAGGGTGGATAGGTTAACACATCATGCGGCATCGATCTTTACTTATAGACAGCTGAAGATCGCAACAGACCGGCCACTGGGAGACGGACGAATAGTGAGGCCACGGCCATTGCCTTTGGCAGAAGCGAGGCATGAAGCGACAATGCGAAGCGGTCCAGCATTTCTGCCGAACGTGTCAGTGAAAAGGTGCAAGTGAGAGATGGCGGGCAAGAAGGGAGAGAAGTCGCTCCGGTAGTGAGCGCGGAAAGTCTGTGCTCAATGCGAATGCGGCCTCGACTTCTGTCAAGGGAGCGAGTTCCTCCGACTGTGACAGAAGTCTTGCTTCAGCGTCTCAATATGAGCCTGTCACGCCTGTGCGGAGATACATGCAATAGAGACAGGACTGGTGATATTCCAAGCCAGAACACGAAACTGTAGAATCGTACAAAGAGGTTGGAGGATTGCGGAGCGCCCACGGATCATTCTTCTCGGCTGATGGCATGCTACATTGCCCCCATGGCCTCTCGATATCTATTTCAACGCGGCGGCGTGCTTGCGCTGTTGCAAAATCTTGAGTACTGCACTCGTGGATGTTTCGCTCCCGTCTGTGTTTGTGGAGCGTCTCCCGTCTCCTTCAATTTCGCTGCCAGGCGAAGCTCACTGTCGCTCTGATGTGGAAATAGGAGGCACTAAGGGAATTCTTTCCCGCCTCGTTCGCTCACGCTTGCTGAGGTCTCCCACGTATCCTCACTGGTCGTCTGGTAGGCCTCCAGGAATGAGCTACGTTCCGTTAGCTACTGCCGCTGAAAACTTTCATGAACGGCCGCTTAAGTACCATGCAGACGTTGTTGCCGTTGAGGAGAATCTTCGGAAGCTTTGTGTTGCCGGATGTATAGTCGCTAGAGCAGTGTGTGTGAGTACAGCATTCTGGCCCATTGCTTCAGATTAGGACATACATCTCGGTGACATCCTCGAGGACCATGTCTAGTAGCCGGTCAGAGGGAGTTTCAAAGACAATTCATGCGGAGGAGCTCAACATACTGACGAAGTCATCGAAGCCTTGAAGGATGCCTCTGAATTCTGCCGTCAGAATTAGTCGCTCTGTTTTGCACGGCACAACGAGTTCCTTGCTAGACAAACCTTTGTCGCCCTTCATGATCACCTGTATTGGCGAGCCGACACATTTGTCGATCAGCTCGAGGGGAAGCAGTTGATTCGACATGGTGGCGACAGTGCAACGATTCGAATTGATTTTAGTCTGTCAATGTCGTTGCACGTTCATCTCATGCGAGTGGAAGTCGGCCAAACTAGGCTGGAGTTCATGCACACCAACCTTAAAGCGGGTCCTCCCGTTTGCCGCCTTGAATAACACCTCGAAACGGGACCCTCCAGACCATCTTTAGCGGATTCACCTTCTACGCCGAAAGGATATATCAGACCGACGGTCGCTGGTAGGCGGCAATGGCTGAATGGGAATGCCACATCCACACGTGTCCCCAGCGAGCAGAGTTCGAGCCGGAGGAGGTCTGGCGCTGGCGGCGGCGATGGAGTCTTCCCCCATCGTAATCGCAACCGAGCAGATACGCCGACCTTCTAGACGCGCAATAGACCACCGGTGGGATCAATCACGGGGCATCACCTTCCACACCGCAAATCGTACGACGAAACGGGACCACACCAGTAATATCAGAAATGGCATAGTCTTTGCGTGCCCTCATGGCATGGCCAGAGCATATGCAACCCGAAAGATCGGCAAGCCCGTGGCACCGCCGCCTGGTATCGGGGGTGGAGGCTCAAGCTTTCTGGACAACGCGCACGCGTCTGTGGGATTCGGCGGATCAGACACGAGAGAAGTTCAGACGCTGAAGTCTCAGAGGGCAGACTTGGAGAATAAGCTGAGATTGAGCGACGCGAAGATTGAGGAATTGAAGAAGGGGGAGAAGGAGTTGAGAGCATCACAAGAGGGGAAGGAAAATCAGTGGGCCCAGGAAAGGGCAGACTATGAACATTCGCTGGCAAAGCTACAGAGTCGGGTTGAGGATGAACAAGGAAGGGCTGATCGGGAAATCCAGCGATTAAAAGTTGATCTCGATAGCAGAGAGGCAGCATTGGAGCTGAAAGAGAAAGGATTGGAGCGAGAGCGGAAAGAGGGACAACGCAGAGTCAAAGATGAAATACTGGAAGCAAAACGGAGATATGAGGTGGACGTGGCACGCATAGCGCTCGAATCTAATCCGGAAAGAAGGCAGAACAAAGAAGTGCTGAGTTCGGTGCGACGCGAAGGCTACATCGCGGGTCAAACAGCTACAAGGAACGCTTTGAGGCCGGAGATCGAGGACCTCCAAGAGAGCCTGAGGAACACGAGGGCCACGATCGATATGAGAGATCGCAAGCTTACGGACATGAGCGTTGAGCTTAGTGAAGTCTCTACAAAGCTTCTGTCCGAAGCAAAGCGTGCCGACTCACTTGAAGAGAAGAACGGAGTCCTGGAGGGGGAGCTCGATCGAAGAAGAGAGCGTGGCGACAAACATCGCGCCAATTACTCGGCTTACCGTGAGCTGTGGGCGACCTTGAAAGACGAGCGGCATCAGCTCGCAGGCCTGGTTCTGGACTTGGGCAACGAATTTGCCAGGGGCCGTAATCTCTGGAGCGAGTCTAAAGATGCCTTCCGAAATTCGAAGGCGCTACTCTTCTTCCACCAAAGCAGGGAATACTCAGCCCTGAGGGCGTCCGTCTTAGAATACTTGCAAGGGAAGGCTGATGAGTACAAGGATGCAGAGCAACATGTGACAGGTCTTAGACGACAGACGTACGAACAAGGCGAGATTCTTTCAGAATCTGCGCACAAGTCACGAGAACTTTCGAGACACCACCACTGGCGTGAAATCGGCACCTCTTTTACCTCGACATACCTCACAGAACAATATGCGAAAGTGTATCCGCTCAGGGAACGGCAGGTAGAGGTCGATCGTCGCGCACACGACATTCGCACGAAGCTGGCCAAGGCTTCGGGCACGGAGATGCTCCAGTTGCAGAAGACCCTCTCGAGGCTGAACGATTCCAAGTTCGTAATCAGACAGCTTGCTGAGCTTTTCGAACACTTGCGCGATTACCGAGCTTGGGAGACGCTGCTGCATGATTCACCGGTGGAGAAGCGTGTCCACATGGAAACGTTGGACTTGGACCGCAAGAGGGCGAGAGCGGCTAGTCGCGCCTTGAATATCATCGAAGAAGGCAACATGAAAGACAAAGGGTACGCGTTCCGTCTCGAGCACCAGAAGAACGACAGTGCGGCACGTGAAGCATTGAAGCAATATGCGGACGTGATCAGGAAGAGAGCTCTTGTGCAGCAGGACCTCGGGAAGCTGAGCCCGCGAGAAACCGGGAAGTATAACCTGTTCATTCGCAAAAAAATGGATTCCCACAGGCAGGCCTTCGAGGCTGCGCTGGACAGCGTAGGTGGTTCATCTACCCTCAGGGCAGGGAGAGTCGCGCGCCAGGCGGCGGCGGCTGCGGCTCGGGCTTCACTTGCCAAACTTCCTGCACAGCGCGCCGGCTGGATGATTCGGACGAAGCAATCAGCTAACGAATCTTCCTCCGACCAAAGGAAGCTCGCGCAATGGCACAAGACGTTGGAGGACCTGAAGGCCGCCGAATCAATGCTGCTGTCCGAGTCGCCGGTGCGTGAGAAACGATTGCGAGTAGTGCGACACCAGATCAACAGCTGCCAAGCCAAGATTCAAAAAGCGACGAAACACGCGACTCCAGGCAGTCAAAGCAGTCAAAGCAGTCAAAGCAGTCAAAGCAGTGTGTCTGGCACTGCATCTGGAGAGTCCGCTTCACAGCCGTCAATGACGGAGAGCAGCCCGCCAGATGAAACGAGGGTCGTCCGCCGCGTTCGGCCAATCAGTATGCGCCTGAGACTCCGACAGGCCCGATCACAAACACCTGCATCACCCACCATGGAAGGCCTACGAAGTTCGCTCTCTCACGCAATTGATGAACGTAAGCCGGGCTTGAATCTGCACCCGACAGAGGCTCGAAGAGCTTTTCACTCATCGCCCGACTTCGGCGGACTCTGTCTTGCGGAACGCGACACGCGCAGCGGAATTCCTCGCCCTTCACTCGTGGCTGCTACACACCAGAAGCCTTTGAGCTCCGTGACGGCCATGTTGCGATCCACAGCCACGCCTCGAGATGGCGATGCCGCTCACGATGCGAGTGCGCTCCACAGCGAGATGGAGTCATTGTGCCTGGCCGATGCGCACCATTGCTCCACAGGAAGCGTACCCTCCCAACAAACATGTGATGGAGCTTCTGATCGCAACACTGAGACAATGGACAAGATTACATCAGACAGCAACGTTCAAGCTGAAGAGTCTGAAGCAGCGTCGGAGCCCAATGGTGCCGCCGCGGGAGGTCAAATCAAGGAACTGGAGTATCAAATCCCCGCCAGAGACTATCGCTCTGCCGTCATGGCCTCAACGAACTCCAACGCAGCTTTCTGGTCGTACAATCTATACAAAGGCAAAGAAGGAAAGAAACCGTCTGTGTACTACTGCACGGACTTCGCCAAGGCAGAAGAGCGCGCCAAGCTGTTCCTTGACGAACCGGTCCTGGGGTTCGACCTTGAATGGGAGATGGGCGCTAGCTTGAAGAGAACACCAATCGACATCAAGCAGAATATCTCTTTGATCCAACTTGCATCCGAGGATAAGATCGGGCTCTTTCAGGTCGCGCTGTTCAAAGGCACCAGCGTGGATGAGCTCCTGCCTCCCACTCTACGACAGATACTGGAATCTCCGAGCATCGCCAAGTGCGGCGTCAACGTTGGAGGCGACGCAAGACGTCTGAAAGCCTGCATGAATGTGGACATGCAGGGTGTGTTTGAGCTCAGCCATCTTTTTAAGATAGTCAAGCTTTCTGCCACGGAACCACAAAAGGTCAACTTCGGGCTGGTGTCTCTGGCCAAGCAGGTCGAGGGCGTACTTCTTCTGCCACTGAAGAAAGACTCGACACGCACAAGCGCATGGTCTCATCGACTGAACACGCAGCAAACAGACTACGCGGCCTCTGATGCGTATGCTGGATTCCAGTTGTACTACAAGCTGGACAATGAGCGTATTGGCATGTCACCTCCGCCATCTCGTCCTGCATTCTCTGAATTGAATCAGCCGATGGTACTGGGAAATGGCAACAAGATTTATAAAGGTAGAAGCAAAGCAGAGTGGCTGGCCCGGGAAAACACTGCCACGCCTGAAATCACTGCAGCCGCAGAGGAGGAAGTCGAGGAGGACGAAGAGTTCTTTGATGCTGTGGAGGAGCCGGATCCTTACGAGATTACTACACCGGCTGTCAGCCCTTCAAATTTCCTAGCAGGATCATCTGCTGGTGACGCTCAGCCAGCTGTCTCGGGGCGGGTCGCCTATCCAGAGCTTCCGAAGTTAGATTCGTCCCCTGACGTGAATCTCATGACCGCACCGCAGACAAATAACGAGCGCGACGCATCGAGTTCAGATGGCGCCCGAGTCTCCTGCCAACTTGAAGGGATAACGACAGCACCTTCTAAGTTCACTCGACCAGACACCGAACAAACTCGACTCGCCGATGCTTGGGTGGAAAGGTGGCGAAGTTCCCTACCACCCGACTACAATGTCGTTGGTCGGCCGCGGGAACTACGCGCGTGGCATCTTTGGCACGATCAAGGACATACTATGGACGAAGTTGCTGCCCTGCTGAAGGATCCTCCATTGGTCATGACGACCGTTGCGAGCTACATTCTGCAGAGCATCAAGGCGGAGAATTTGCCTTATGATAAGCAGAGGGTGAAGGAGGTGCTGAGGGTCTTGCCCCAGGTTGCAAGGGCGAGGTATCCGAAGATTTTGCAAGACGTCGGGGATCCCTGATGTTACTTTTGTGCATGGCGATGGAGCACAGCACAGCATAGGATAGCATAGCATGGCATGGCATAGCATAGTGTAGTGGATGGCATGACTTAGGACGGCATTTTCGGTAGAGGTGCATAGATACAGTACTCAGGAATATTCGCATCAGAGGCATTCTTGGTCCATCTGCGGCTCATGCAACCAGCTCTTGCACCGTCGTTGTTTATACCGGCCATACTATATATTTCCAACCGAGCGATGAAACACGAACATGACATGTGTGGCTGTCATCTAGAGCATGTATACCGGTCCCAGTGAGAAGTCAATTGCGCTGTGATGAAGCTGAGCTTTTCGTTTGGTTTGGTCAATACCGGTCATTGGGCATGTCTTCACCTTGTGGGTCGAAAGTGCAGCGAGAACTGTAGATAAGCAAAAACTGCGATTCGAAGCAAGTTGCCGGGGAAATTCAACAGACACTTGAACTGCGACCAGCGTCGCGGCTGCTTCGAAATGCCCATAAGAGATGTCAACATATGCATCCGGGAGTCGAAGTCCAGGATGCTCTGATACTGGGCAGATTTGGCTATATGACTTGAAGCGTCCGCAGAAGAAGCCAGTGGATAGACAGAGTGTTTCATAGCACTCCTGGGCTTTTTGCGGCTTCGCAGGAGTGAATGAAATCAAGCCTATCGACAAAGTCACATCATGTACATCAACCAGGAGATGGGGTATAATACAGACGATCCGTGTCGCCGATCTCGATTCTTCGCTACAACATACTTCGTACAGTCCAACCTGCTCTTATACTGTCTGCGTGCCATAGCCTTTGATCTTGTCGGCGAAGTCCCAGCTTTGGTTCTCCAGCTTCTCGTCCTCCTTAAGGTCAACGCCCTTCTCGTCGATGACGGCGATACTGTACTCGTTCATGCTTCGTGCATCTCTGTAGAAAAGGACTTTCATACAGTCCTTGACGGCCTGTACCGCAGTCTCCCGGTCAAGCTGTTGCGAGGCGGCCTCGTCTGGCACCTTGCGGCGCAGGATCGGCTGCGCCAGATGTGCACCGAAGCCCGTCGCCAACGTTGGTGCACTGAATGTTGTTCCGAGAAGATCGGCCGAGGCAAGGAATGGCCGGTTCTTCTCGTCCAGACCGGCGACCAACAGGGCATTCCACAGCGGGTTGAAGTCGCTCCGCCGCTTGTACATGACCTTGCTGAGATATGTGTGAAGATTCTTCGCACTCAGCATCGCCGGATCGTTGTCGCTCTCTTCCGCCGTGTGGCTGCCTGATGAGTAGTTCTCCTCCACGTCAAGCGATTTGAGCAGGCGGTCGATGTACTGCATGTCCGATACATCGCCGCCGAATCCTACGAGCGACTTGCGATTGAAAGGCTTGAGGCGCTTGACGTCGGTGAAGCGTGCGAGAGAGCCATACGAGGCCAGGTTATCTGCAGCAATGACGACGCCAGACTTGAACTTGATGGCGATGACGGAGGTACCGGTGACGATGGGCGACTGGGTGTGTGAGATGGGTTGTTGGGTGCCGCCGTGCGACTGCGGAAGGTAGGAGGTATCGTAGCGGCCGTAGACGTCGTCGCGGGGCTGTGTGATGATTGTGGTTAGAGGTCTTGTAGTGTACTAGCATGTGATGTTTGCAAGGGAGCTCTTACTCTGCCCCAGGCCACTGGGAAGTGGTTCATGGTCGCGTGCGGCGGGACGTGTATGCGAGGTGGCTGTTGAGATTCGAAGACGGCTTGACTCTTGCAGCAAATGCTAGCTTCGGGGGTATCAGCGACGATGTGGTGTCGAATGGTGAGTGAAGTTGTGATGTTGGTGGATGTTGGAGCGTTCGATGCAGCTCGCAAGGCGACAAGCTGCAGCGCGTCACCGGAGAAAAGAAACGCCGACGCCCGAAACATCGCTCCTCGACTTCACATGCAAATCTACACTGCACCACATTAGCGACTCCCAACAATTCGGACGACTGCAAGATGAACTCGCTCATAGGTTACGATAGCAGTGAAGAGGAAGACGATGTGCGACCAAAAAAGCCATCCAAGGTAGGCGACTGCTATATGCTCCAGACTGGGAAGTGTGGATGTCTACTAATTGTAGAGACGGCCAGATACCAAAGACTGGGACCACTGAGAAGACGAATGAGGCCAGCAAGGAGTCTGGTACTTCATCCGTACAATCATTGTTGTAGGGTTACTCTCGAACTGACTTGACCCAGCCCCAAGCCCATCCGTGCCGGAGGCTTCGATATCGAATCAAGACTTGGGCCCAGCTCCAGGTCCAGCTAGACCGACAACCGAGTTCAACGTCGCCGTCCAAGAGGACCTTAATATTGACGCGCCTCGCCTCTCGCCCTACACGTTCGAGCGCCAGCGGCTACGCGAGCTAACCATGCCCACCGTCCCCAACTTCGACATTCCTGATTCCCCACCTCCTCCGCCCAGAAATAGCGAAAAAGCCGCTGCTCTGGCAGCTACCACGAAGAAATTCGAGCACTTTCTCGATCTCAAAAAGCAAGGAATTCATTTCAACGAGCGGTTGCAGTCCTCGTCATCTCTGCGTAATCCAAGCCTGCTTCCCAAGCTCATGGACTTTGCAGCAATCAGCACTTTGGACAGCTACAAGAGCGCGTTGCCTGAGGGTATTGCAGTGCCATCGGCATGGCCCGATCAAAGCTATGCGGAGAATTTGCTTCGGCAGAATGAGAGGAACGAGAAGAAGAGGCTGGCCCAGAGGAGGGAGCTAGATTTTGTCCCGGCGTCTAAGCCCGCTATTTCAAGCACTGCCGATAAGTCTGCGAGCGGCAGCAATGATGCGCGAAAGAGCAAGTTCGACAAACGATGATTAATCATGCTTCTTGGACTCGGCATACGAACGACAGACTGTTGGAGGCTCTTTTCAACGTGGCAGCTTGCAGGGTGAAAACTAGGCCACCTCGAGCACTGATGACGGTCAGAATCCTAGTAGAGATTACCAGAGCGAGCGGGAAAGCATCAGACACCAACACGCAACAACCGGAGAGAGTATCACTGTGCGAACATGCTGGAGCCCCAAACAGCACCCGAAAGAGTTCGGTCAATTTGATGTGGGAATCCTAGTGTGCTCCTCTCAGACGCATTCAACTGCAGCGCAAGCGAGCAGTCTGGCTTGAGCTTTAGACAGGCATTGAGTGGGCTGAATGCAAGTCGGAGAACACTCAGTAGCGACACACCCTCGCGAATAGCATACAATGGTTCTGAATTCGACGGAGCCGGGAGTCCATTCGCACTGCTAGGACCATGCTCGGAAAAGACTACACTAGACGGGACAAAAAATTTCAAAGGTACAGCAGCTCAACGTGCCTCTCGGTCTTTCGAAGGCGTGTGTATAGCTACCCATTGCCGAATACACCTAAATCTGCATTTAGAACACTCTCTAACAATAATACATGTATTGGTTGTTCTGAAATATTGTGGAAATCAGCAAGGCAAGACCTTAATGGGACTGCGCTGGAAATCAGCCCTCGAGCATCATGGCCGTCTCCTCAGCCTCCGACCTCTGGAATGGCGACTTCATCTCACTTGGACCCTCCGATTCGCCATTCTTCGGTTCCTCCATGTCATCTGCCGCCTCAGATTCCTGGTCTGTTTCGTCCTCCTCACCATAGACGGCGTTCGGGATACAATCCAACGGCATGTCGCAGGGATCACGCAGGAAACCTCTGTTAACACTGCCATTGAAATAGATTCCCAGTGCTTTCCATGCCGCGCTTGCATCGTTCATACTTGCAAACTCAAAGAACATGATTCCGTCCTCGTCGAGCCCTGACTTGAGAGGCTTCTTCACATTCGGATGTCGCAGTGCCAATTCGTCCACTAGTTCTTGGTCACTCACCTGCGGCGGAACTCCATGGAGGAACACGACTCGCGTCACTCCGATATCTCGCTGCACAGCAAGGGAAATTGGCCGAGACGGCGAGTCGAGAATCGTGGCGGTAGCCTTGAACGGCGCTTCCCATTTCTTGGAGTAGAAAAACAAGAACTTTTTCTCGTTGCTGTATCGCACGAAATCGGCAGCATCGCGACCGACTAGGAAGACCACCAGGACGGAATTAGTCTCCATGTATGGTTGAGTCCGCATTCCGGCAGTTGCGGCGTAGTGTGCGGAAAGAATCTTGCCACCTTTGACTTTGTCCAGGACATCGGACAGGGTAATGTTGATCGGGATGTTGGTAATGAGTACTGTTCGCCGGGTGCGCGGATCGTCCGAATGAGCAAAGAGCTCGGTCTCGTCGACGGGAAAGGTGCGAGGTTCCTGTATATGCTCGAAAGACTGAGGCCCGAAGCGAGGTCCCCTTCTCCACTCACGATGCTCGTGAGATCCACCCCGAGGACCATCTGGATATGGCCCACGAAGTGGAAAGTTGGCTCTCGTACCGCGATACCCTGGGATCCGCTGCAACCTCTCAATGTCGAGATGAGCCTCGTGATGCGTGTCCGCTTGCAGTGGTGCAGTGGCAGATGCTCTGCTTTCGCCCGCGCAGGTTCTCGCTTCTCCAATGTCAGCCGCGCCTCGAATATCGATTTGCTGGTCCGCGTGAATGGATGCCGCAAGGCCGCTCTTGGATGTCGCAGGCTCGACTTGGGACGATGGAAGTCGTTGTGGATGGACTGAGTCCCGCCGGTCGGCCAGATTGCTCTTGCCAGACGCAAAAGACTTCCAAGCTGATATGGAGCTTGTTGTGCCCGTCTCCACGGACGCCGCTTGACGATTGTCTCCATCGTTCTGGATCTTGTGGCCCGGCTGTACTGGCCCACCCTTAGTGGTCAGTTTACCAATGACACCAACAAACGATGGCTGGACGAGATCATTGACTGGCGCGACCTGTGTTTCAATTGTTCCAGAGCATCGCTCAAGTCCGCCTCCCACAATGGTTCCCTGCGAGGCGAGAAGGGGACTTTCACACGCCAATGCTTCTTGGCTTGTGCACTGGCTGCCAGCGACACAATCTTGGGAGCTTGATTCAGGACCAACCGCAATCGTAGAAGCAAATGACACGTCGGCATCTCTGGAATCTTCGATTCGAGGCTGCTGAACATGCTCGGTAGAAGATGTCTGCACCGCCGAAGTGGAGGTGAAAGGGTTCTCAAGGCTCGCCTTGGCTTGTCGCTGCTGCATGTTTTCCAGATACTTTGGGCGCACTGTCTCTTTGTAGTATGCTTCATACTCCGCCGCAGTACGCTGGGAGAATTCCTGTGCGATTTCCACCCACTTCTGCGCCTGTTGTTCTGCGTCCATATCTTCGATGAAGGTTGCGAGACCCATGAGGTGGTTGTGCTCTCGGACAGCAAATGGGCGCGAAGGCTGTGGGGGGACGTATGCGGGAGGTGCATCAGTCAATGGTGGAGCGCCCGCGGTGCGAATGCTGGTGCCGTCTGGATGGGTGAAATTGAATCCCTGATGGCGCTGTTGGACCCACGGCGGTATCTCAATCCAGGCTGAATCTTGCTCCGCCTCGCCAACCGGTCTCCCAAAGCTCCACATGTTCTGAGCCTCCCTTCTGTTTCCATGATTTCGTGGAGCTTGTGGGGCGTGATGGATAGACGCGAAAGGCTGTGTCAGTTTTCCGGAGGACACAGTCTGGCTTACGACAGGCTGAGCAGATTGGGTATGGCCGCCACTAGACTCGCCATGCAACAGATCTTCGGCCGTGAAGTCGTCGAGGATGGAAGCCTGCTTCGAGATGGGCGCGTCGTCTACATCCGCCACGGAGCTGTCCTCTCGGTGGACTTCATCGAAGCTAAGTAGATCTTCGTCCTCACTGCCCGAGCTCTCAGCATATGCTCGGCTCCTGCTTCCAGCAACCTCTCCCGTGGTCTTGCTCTTCCTCTCCAACCCACGTGCAGCGGATCCGGTGCGGATCTTCTTGAAACCCACAGATCGACGTGAACGAGTGAGTGCAAGCAAGTTTCGGAATTGAGATTCCTCCCGATGCTCATCGTTCTCTCCGTCCTCACCGATGCTGCTGAGCCGTTGGAGGATGTACGTGTTCGCGTTGTTGGCCTGAGAGAGTTGTTCTCTGACCAGCCGGAGCTCGGTCTGGAGCTCTGCATTGCGGACGAGCAGGCTGCGCACTTCGTCCATGGCTTCGGGATCCGGTGGGTTATCGCCGGTAGTGGTGGTCTCGTTGCTTGAGGTGGCCCCGGTAGCCACCCACAGACTCAAGATCTTTGGTGGTGAGTCACCTTGGTGTTGATCGAGGTTCGATCAAGGTGTCGGTGGTGGAAGGCGTTGTTGAGAAGGAAAACGCGGCGTGACTTGACTAGAACGGAGTCATGGCATATAATGAGCATGTGCTCTCTGAGCTCTGAGGTTGCTGCGTGGTGATGAAGCTCAAAGCTGGCAGCGGCATGTGGGAGTGAGCGCGCAGGGCGACGGAGACATGTGCTAAAAGTGAGCCGGTTGCAAAACTGTCGACGAACGCGACCCTACCTTTCCGACACTTCCCAAGGCACACCTCGGATTGAAATACGCAGAAATCTGACTTGTGATCCCGAATGTTGGTATTTCGAAATGGCATGGGCTGGATGGAAGCAGACAGACGAGTCCAAAATCTTGCTGGGGGGTTTTTTTTTTGAGTATGCCTTGCATGTGACATGTTGGGATCCATGAGAAACCACTCTGATGGTAGGTGGGACAGGTGAATGAATGAATGAATGTACTTGTTGAATTAATTCCAGAAGTGCCCGGGCTGAGACGGACGGCCTGAGGCGCTTTTGATCGTTCTGACGAATCCTTTCATCTAGAGGACGGACAGTCCGAGTTGAGATGTACGATTACTTGTGACCATCAAATTGGTTCTCAGAAAGCTCGATATCTACGACGGACTACGACTACACTCCCGCAGAATGTGCACAAGATGCCTCGCAGTCCGTCCGTCCGTCCGTCCGTCCGTCCCGTCAGTCATCGATGAATATTTCCGACAAGCAAGGCAAGCGAAACATATCCCATGCGCAGGGGAACTAACTCCGGACTCGGGCTTCGGACGGGCCACGCACATGCACATGCACATGCACACGCCCTCCTAGGATTCCCTAGGAATCCAATTCCCTCCGCCGCTTTTCGAAGGGCTCTCGAGGGGGCCCCACGACAGAGCGCGCCCTTCGTTCATCTTCACAGACAGACATTGCCGACGAGCCAATTGAAAGAGGAACATTTCGTGTGCGTCTTGATCGACGGCGGAGGGGGAGTCGTCGTCGTACTTTCTGGGGCCTGCAGGTGGGCACGGTTCGTCAGCATAGCACATCGCATCGCGTCGCATCGCATCACATCGCATACTTGCTCTTTTTCCATCTGGGTGGCAAGCAGGCGGACTGGCAGGCGAAGGAAGCAAAAAACAAAAAAAAAGGAATTCAAGCAGGACGAAGTTCTCCCTCACATATTACATTTGCTTGTTGAGAGTCATGTACCGTGTTCTAGATTACACTATCATGTGTTCGATTCCCAAACGTTGAAGCTGCACGGAGGGCGTGTTTTCTTCCGGAATAGTAGATGGCTGGCCTTTCGGAGCAGATCAACTTACACTTGACGCGGCAGGCGCTTCTGTAGTCGTCGTCGGCGACGCAGCGCTGGAGGAAGACACCGATGTCGTCACAGGAATTGGCGAAGGAGTCAATTTCGCCTCGGCTTCTGCCAGTGCAGAAGAGACGCTTGCCCAAGCTGCTTTGAAAAGTCAGTGAGAGTCGAAGCGATTAAGTTGAACCCTTACCGGCGTCGCTGGAGTCCGATGTCGAAGAAGATGACGAAGAAGATGCTGAAGAAGATGATGGAGAAGATGATGGAGAAGATGATGGAGAAGATGCTGATGAATATGATGAAGAAGATGATCCAGGATCGACCCAGGTCGTCGCGGTGACGGTGGGGAGAGGACTCGATGAAGGGGCGGGAGGAGTGACCGTGATGAGCTTCACACTGGTCGCGGTGCTCCGTTGGGCACTCTCCGTGGTGGCTGTCGCGGTGCCAGCGGTTTCCGATGTAGTAGCAATCCCACCCAGGATTCCAGCGACTTGCGACGCGGCGGCGGCAGCGTCCGTCGAGGTTGATGTAGAGGCAGAGCTCGTGGTCACGCTTGTGCTGCTCGAAGAGGTCGACGAGGCACTACTGGAACTGCTCGATGAGAAGATTTTGGATGGCTCAACAGTGGCCGTGGCCGTGGCCGTGGCCGTGACCGTGACGATGGCAGTGGCAGTGGCAGCCGAAGCCCCCTGCGGCATGATGAAATTCGGGGCAAAGTTGACGCCGGCTTCTCTGTTGCCGCAGTTGCACGCCGCGGCGACGTCGTGTCCCCCCTGCCCTGCCCACGGAAAGAGGCGAGCCGGCGCGTTGTTGTAGAGACCAAGGACGGTGTATGCGAAAAGAAGGGTGCTCTCGAAGAAGAGGATAGCGGCAAAGACGACGAAGAGCGGCATGGGAATGGTGACTCCTCGGCGCCGCTCGGGGCCGGGATAGTATTCTCGTACATATGGGCGAGGGGTGGGCGGTGACGCAGGAACAGGAGCAGGAGCAGGAGCCGAGCCGAATAGAGTCGAGAAGCGAGGAGGAGGAGGATGGTCTTTCTTGGCGTGGCCTGGGACATCCTGAGATGACATCTGCGAAAAGGGCCGACCTTTTTTCATGTCCATCTCGACATCTTCTGCTTCGGGTGGCGCGCGGCCCGGCCGGGCGTCGTCGTGCATCTGATCGTTCACTCTCTCCTCGAAGACATTTTGGAAAGACATGATGGGTGCTTCTGCCGGAGGGAGCGGTCGGATTTGGAGTGTGGCTGGAGGTGTGCCGTGCGTTTTGAGAGAGGCCGTTTCGGTCGTGAATGCAATTGCCCGCAATTGCTGCTCTATGCAATGTGTGTGTCTCTCTCCAGAGAGGTATTAGCAAACCGGGGGGTTGAAAGAGAGGAGCAGGCGTCCAGCGCAGATGTCTTATCACAATGTGCGGTATTAAGTGGTGGTGTATTAACAAAGGGAGGCGAGAAGAAAGGAGATGCTCGGCCAGCAGAGCATTGACGAGGAGAAAGGGATTGTCTGCTGTCTGTTCTGTTCGGACAAAAGAAAGACAGAAAGGTAGGAGGAGTCCGGTTCTTTGTGCCTCACCTCAGGAACCGTTTCAGTGCAGAGCACGACGACAGGCGGCGCGTAGCATGGGCCGGGCCGGGGAGAGCAGCCAACGGATTCCTCCCGACTTTCTCCCTCGCATCTGGTCCTGCATTGTGCACACATGGGATCCGTCGAGCCTTCCGCTTCATCGGGCGCTTGGCTGCGGTGTGCGGTGGCAGGTGCTCGTCGAAGCGTGAAGACATGACGTCCGCTCATCGTTTCAGCCGAGGAGCAGTCGGCGTGACTGGGCACCTTTGATTGGCTCGGGCGGTCCCTCCCTGAAGCCTATTTTTGTAGCGCGTCTCGTCCTCTGCCCACGCTATCACACGTCTCGCGGTTTGGCAACGACAGATACTCAATAGGTAATAGCAAGCGAAACAGGTTGCTGGAGCTTGCTGTATACAATTACAATCCTTCTTCCATCCGCGCCTCTTCCGAGGTCGCGTGCTACATAGTGCCTGCCCATGAACGCCGTCCCCTCGCTAAAGTGGTATCTCAGTCTCTCGCAAACGACAGGAAGAACAACACAACGCCTCTCTCCAATGGCATCGGCGGCGTGCCATGTCAAGAAGATTCAACACCTCCCAAGATCCCCGTGACTTCAATCACGACGTTGAATATGGTACTCATCGTCCACAGCGCAATCAATGACCACCCGATCTTGCGGTCCAGTACCCACCGATTCAGAGGCACTGCGATGAGCAGGCCAACCAACGTCACCAGCAGCGTGAGCCCGCTGACAATCAGCGTCTTGCTGACTTCGATGTGATACGTCTTGAATCGGATGCCCTTGTCGGGGTGCTTGTCGTGCCGCCGTTCTGCCCCGCGAACGAGGATGTACGAGCCGGAGAGGCCCACCCCAAGCAGTATGTTCAGCATCGGTCCCCCGAAGCATGCGGAGAGCGCCATGACGGGGTAGCCGAGCTTGGCCACCGTCACGTCTGCAACCAGGTCTCCCAACGAGTTCCCCACCGCGAAGATGGTCAGTCCCATGATGGCGTGCGACATGTTGAGAATGACCGCCAAGGCCTTCAAGGCGCCCACAACCTGAGAGGCAACTGCAGAAATCCAGGCAATAGAGACAACGAACCCTGCCATGCTGAGGATGGTTCGGTAGCCACTCGGCCGATGCGTAGGAGTCGTCGTCCACAGCAACGGGATCAGCAGCACCGCCGACACCAGCAGGCAGATGAGAATGGGCGTAATCAGCCAAGAGGGGGGAAGATCCGTAGGAGACTGGATGTAGATCGAAAAGACTATGAAATTCGGGGCCAAGAACAGTTGGATGATGGTGAGCCACCGATTCCAAAGCTCTGGCAGTTTATCGTCGGCTCCATCCGGGAAGTCCTGCATTCCCTGTGGCTCCGGGGTGATCACTGGAGTGCGAGGGGCACTGTTGCCGAAATTGTGTCGATTCTGCTCTGCGTGAGTAGCGACACTCGCGGTATTTCCCTTCCCGGTCACACCATCGGTGACGATCCCATGATGCGGGTGCGCCTCGTCCGAAGCAAGCCAATGCTCGGACACATGTGCCTTCGGAGTGGTGGTGGAAAGGGTGGGCAAAGCACCGCTACTCTTCGAACGCCCAGTCTCCATGCTCAGATTCTTAGCGGGAGTGGACACGGGGGAGTCCTCGTGATTGTCCTTCTCGCCCTCGACCACAGGCAAGGTGATACTGAGTAGAAACACACTCGGAGCCGCAACGATGCCCAGTATCTTCTCATACCAAGTCTTCTCATGCCAGTGATAGATGGTGGGGAGTAATGTCGCGATTATAACACCCGGCGGAGGCAAGATACTGTGCGGCCAGAGCTTCGTCAGCCGCGTGGGTCTGCGAGGCGTCTCCTGCTCAGCTGCGTGCATCGGGGGAAGTGACTCCGGAGATGCCAAGGGTCCAGGTGGCGAAAGGCTCGGCGGCCCTGAATTGACTGGCGATCTAGTACTGCTCGCGAGCGACGGCGAAGGGTAATCGCGATATGCTGGCATAGGCGAAGTGCTTCGTGAGGATCCGGGAGATCTTTCATGCCTAGGTATGACGATCTTAGGTAGCCCGCGTGCACTAGGCACGGCTCGAGGCGTGTCTTTGAGGGAGCCAGTCTCACTATGTGGTTGGCTCGTGGAGGAAGGATAGCTGCTGGTGGGCCGATTGAAAGGCACTGCGTTCGGAGGGACTAACAGATCTCCCGAATTTGCGGTCGAAGCACGACTACGCACACTGCGTACGTCGCTGATTGGAGCTTCCCGTCGCGGGGTGGCTGGTTCAATCCTTAGGGAGGGCGAGCGTGAATCAGGGAGATCGAGCAAAGGCCGACGCCTTTGGTTCTCTCCATCTTCCTCTCTCACATTCATCAAATTGTCTTCGGATTGTATCGGGCTCAGTCTCTGAAAGTAAGAATCGACTCCCAATCCCGCAGCGTCGTTGGCAGAGACTGCCCTGACTCTCCCTGCTGGCGCGGAATATGGCGTCAACATATCAGCATGAGATCGTTCGTGAGACGAGTCAGCCTCCTCTGTGACATGCACTTCATATGCGGTCATTCCCGCCGGATCCGACGTCGTGGACAAGTGTTCCTGTTGCTGTTGTAAAGTGGTATAAGTTGGGTCATCAGAATAGCGCCGCGAATCCAACGGTATGGTTTGGATGTTCCTAGACTTCTGCAGTGACTTGAGCACGGCTTGGAACTCCAGAGCACCAACAAGCGAAGGCCGGACAGGCGTAACGGTATTCCGCCTAGCCCGTGCAGTCGGTCTCGTCAGGCGCATATTGCTTGCGAGTTCACTCATCCATCTATCCCGAGCCTCTTCTTCGTAGTCTTCGTGCTGATCGTTCTCATACGGCTCCGCGGATCCCCTCTCCAACGCATTCCAGTCTTCTTGTGATACAGCTCTTGTGAGACTCGGCCCCCGTGGGGCTTCATCTGGGTCGTCGTGATATGGTTCCTCTTCCAGTTCGTTCTCGTCCCCAGGCGCGATGAAATGTCCACGCGCTGCAGCTTCCTTCTCCCGTCTCCTTCTCCTTCTACCAAGCCACCAATGCCAGACCACGACAAAGGCGACGTAGAAAAGATAATATGCGACCATTGCAGCACACTCCCAGAAGTGCAGCCTGCCGTCCCATAAGAACACCATGCTGAAGGCGGCGGCTACAGTGAAGAACCCAACGTCGCGAATAAAGCTCTTTTTCGCGACTGCAAAGGGCCGGATCAGAGCCATGGATCCTGCCACAACGGCAGTGATGAAGCCAGCTGCACCAAAAAGCTCGCCTACCGCCAGGCTCCCGCTGTGGGTGCTCATGGCGGCGAATGTCGAGAAGACGTCCGGGCTTCCGTTCCCGAAGGCTAGAAATGTCACACCGGCCATGCTCTCGCTCATGCCCAGAATTCCAGCAATAGTGCTCAGGTTGATGCAGAAGAAGTCGCTAGCTGCAATGCCAATGGTTGAGAAGAGCAAGCCGAGCCAGGAGAAGAGGATGATGAAGGCGACGACCCTGAAATGGGGCAACTTGCAGTAATACAGGTCCAGGTAGGCCGTGAAGCCCCCCTCATCGTCCGGGCAGTTCTGGCGCACAAAGGCGCATTGGTCCTCGGCTCTGTGAACCAAGCGGCAGCGGTCATCGTCGTCGAGGGCGCTCAAGGGCGGACCGAGAGACCGAGCATGAAGAGCAGAAGTCGGAGGGAGCAAGTGCTCAGAGTGGGTGTGGCTCAGGAGCGAGTAGGTCGCAAGGCATGTGCCGATAAACAGAGTTAGGTAGAAGGCTCGCGCAGCTCGATATCGCGGCCGTCGAGCCAATGGCTTTGGCGATGCAGACATATCGATCGAGAAGGTCGTGAGCAAGCACTACTGTCTCGACACATGCTGTCGTCGAGGGTAAAAGGGAGAGAACAAGGCGATTGTAGGATATGTGCTGGCGTGGGTGCGCATTGCGGGTTCGAGCGCGAGGAGGTCCCTTAGTATGGCGCACTTCCAGCGTGGCGTCGTGGCGGCGATGGCGCGGAGGGAGAAGGGCGGCGGTCAGTGACTTGTGAGTGACTGCGGTGCGGTGGACTGCCTAAGGTACCCCGTGCTTATTTCATAACATGATGTAGCCGCGCGTCTTGACGCTGTGCCTAGAAACTGGAAATGCTTCTCGTTTTCCTCTCCCGGCAAGTTCCAATGCGAAGGTTCGGTTGCGCTGGCCGCCCCACATGACGCACGAGGGATGTTGGAACCTTGGGACGAGCTCACGTGCCCGATTCCAAGTTCCCGAACCCGCCGGCTTCGACCGAATGCGAGAGCGAGAGCTTCTTGTTGTTTATCTGTTTACTCCGCGTCGGCGGGTGAAACGCGGTCTGCATGAAGGACGACTCTCACCCGATCAACTCTCCCTCATCGCGCGCGCACTTCGAAACGTACACACAGGATGCCTCGTGTGCGTCCCAACGCCGGCCAGTCCGCTGCGTCTCTGGCTTCCACACACGGCTCACCGTCCAAAGGTGTTCCCATCCCGCTAAACGATGACAGGCAGGAGAAGGCCAAGCGACTGCAGTCCCGACAGGCCCTCCACTCGCGCCAGATGAGCCAGATCAAAGCCGCCGCTGCCGGCACTCCGCAGCGAAAACGAAGGTCCATGGGCGCCGGCGAGGATGGTCCTTCGACGCCTGCTCACGACGATGACGGCTTCGGTGTGAGAGGCGACCACGTCACGCCCATGAAGCGTGTCCCAATCCTCGCAAACTTCGAGGAGTGGATGAAGATGGCGACAGATAACAAGATCAATGCGACCAATAGCTGGAACTTCGCGCTGATTGATTACTTCCACGACATGAGTCTGCTCAAGGAAGGCGACAGCGTCAACTTTCAGAAAGCCAGCTGTACATTAGACGGATGTGTCAAGATCTACACCAGCAGAGTCGACAGCGTTGCAACTGAAACGGGAAAGCTACTGAGTGGCCTGGCTGACAGCGGAAACAAGAAGCGAAAGGGCGGGGATGCTGAGGGCGAGGCGGGTGAAGACGGTGAAGAGGATGAGGACAGAGAAGATGGCGCAAAGAAGAAGGGTAGAAAGAAGGCACAAAGATCTGCTGAAGCGACACTCGTGACATCGTTCGATCATCTGCGCTTGAAGAAGATGGAGCTGGAGTTCTCAGTTGACCCGCTGTTCAAGAAGGCATCTGCCGATTTCGACGAAGGTGGCGCCAAGGGTCTACTGCTCAACCACCTATCAATCGACAGCAGCGGGCGAATCGTGTTCGACAGCAGTGACGACGTTCAAGACGAAGAGAACGACGATTCCAGACGCGACAGTATGGAGCCTGAAGAGCTGGAAGAGAAAGGGAAAGACCCGGAGAACATTCCAGAGGATGGTCCTGTTGACGTTGCCGCACTTGGCGCGCGCTTCTTTCCCGATCTCAGCAGATTGGACGATGAAGACATTTGTCCCACCCTGAAGACGTTTGAACTTGGCAATGGAGATGCCTCGTTAGATCTGCCGTTCCTGAAAGCTCCGGAGAACTGGCGCGATGAGCACGCCGAAGTTGACCGTGACGAAGAGAGGGACGAGAACGAGCAGACAGCGCCCTTCGGCATGGACGACGACGATGGAGGCGCAGGCGGCTTCGATCTTGGGCCAGAAGTTGGCTTTGGTGAAGGAGGCGAAGCGTGGGCTCGCGATGCCGCTCTGCAGCCTCAGATGCGCGTTTACGATGCTTCAGCTGGTGCAGACCCGATAGACGATGCCGGAGGTGAGGTAGGCGTCTTTGACACCAATTCCAACTCTTACGGAGTCACGCTACAGCACAGACCGGACCACGACCAGGAAAATATCCTCAACTATTTTGACAACGCACTGCAGAAAAACTGGGCGGGACCGGAACACTGGAAGATCGCGCGCATAAAAGAAGCGAACAAAGAGGGCCCGAAAAGAACGCGGAAAGAGAAGGAACCATTCGAGATCGATTTCGCAGCGCCAATGACGCAGGAGTTGGCAAATCTGCTATACACCAATGCACCAAGCAATAGCAGCATTTGCATGCCCAAGAAAGAGTGGAAGAGCAGGTCACGCAATCTGCTTCCGGACGACAAGCACTTCAACTCAAAAGATTTGCTGAAGTTGTTCTTGAAGCCGAAAGCCAAACTAGGAGCGCGAAAGTCTGGTGCTTCTGGCAGACAACAAGGCCTCCTGCCCAACGGCGAAGTAGACGAGGCGTACTGGGCTTCACACAATGGCGTTGCTTCCCAACCACATCCCTTGGACGATGACGCTGTCCAAGGTGACTACGACGCAAATTTCTTCCAGGACGACGGCTTGCCCATGGCTGGAGGCGCCATGGACGAAGATGACGACGAATTCGCGGACGCCCGCGAAGCACTTTCTCCAGGCATCGACGAGGTTGACGCTGCCGTGGGATCCACTGGAGCCGGCATCGATAGTGTTGCTGGGCCTCAAGAGCCGGGTAACGAGGCATTTGGCGCAAATCTTGTCGCCCAATCCCGCAGGATGAGACCAGAGTATGTGCAGTATGCTCGCGTGGCTAAGAAAGTCGATGTCAGAAGATTGAAAGAGGAGATGTGGCGAGGTATCGGATTCGAGAGCAGGTTAGTTCTGTCCTGGTGCCACGCAGAACTTGCAACCATACTGACACCCTCTACAGGTCCGACACAGAAGTATGCACTGCACGACCACAGATTCCATCCTTGTCTGTCGACGACAAGGAAACGCTGAAGTTCACCGACATCATGAACAACCTGCAACACGTTTACCCCAGGCAGCAAATGTCCGACATCAGCACTTCCTACGGCTTCATCTGCTTATTGCATTTGGCGAACGAGAAGGGCCTCGTAATCGAGAATGTGGACGATTGGACAGATTTGACTGTGCGCAAAGATTTTGATGCGCTGGTTCTTGAGGGCGGTGATTGATGCACGAGGTCTCAAAATTCGGGGATCAACCGGAGATTGAGCTGGCTATGTCAAGAAGGCCAGAGATATTTGGGATTGTATGCAAGGAGAGGCTGACCAGCTTCTTGGAGAAACGATGTACATTTCTTCGCTCACGAAGCTTTCCGCCTCGTACGATGGTGGCATAACCGAGCTCATGAATCACAACAATCCAATCTCCAATGCCGTCGATGCACTGCCCAGACAGGCAACTGGCATTCCGATAGCGCGCGTCCTTTTAGGTTCATCAGTCGGACGGAGACGAGAGAGCACCGGGACCGTAACGAGCGGGCGACCAACTTGCCAGGGCGCGTGCGTGTGTGCGTGTGTGTGAAGAGAAGATATACATTGGAGCCAGTGACGGATGAGATGTCCGCGAATGATTCTCAAACATTCTTCCACTTCTCGCTCACCAGACAACCCAAAGTACCTGTGACCTTTGTCCCCCACGGCTCTTTGCTTATATCCACAGTCACCTGAAGGAGTACTTGCAGTCAATTCTCCAACACCATGTCTCTCGAGACGGCACTTTACAAAAGTCATGCCGTCGCCCTGGCCGCCCAAAATGACACTGGTCAAATCTACGGCTCAGTTCGACGCGGCCATGAGCAACTGGAAATATAACAAAATCCCACAAGTCTCCATCCCATCAGCTCAGCTCAGGGCATGGAACTTTCCATCCTCTGTCAGCTCGTCAATGCGAAGAGGGTTCTCGAAATCGGAACACTTGCCAATTGCGTTCCTGGGGTGGAAGTTAGCAGTATAGAATTCAACCCCAAGCAGAGAGACACTGGAGAACACGAAGGAATGTGGAAATGTTGAGATATTGCTGGGAGCTGCGCTGGCAGTACTTCGGTCGATAGAGAGCAAATTGAAGGGTGAGAAATTCGATTTTGTGTTTATTGACGCCGATTGGGACAAACAGATGGAGTATTTCGAATGGGCGATCAAGACTGACGAGGAAAGGAGGTTATGTTTACACCGTGTTCGGTGAGAGCCCATGGGCCCGAAGTGGTGATACTGACGAAATGTCGAACGGAATTTGCAGCGAAGGATAAGGGAGTGAATGCCACCTTGATTCCCACTCTTGCTACGTACAAGGCGGATCTGATGCAAACAATTGATCAATATCTTTTGGCGATTGTCGAATAGAGTGTAAGGCTACGGCATATCTGCGGATGGGAACGATATGCTGCCTCTCGCTCGGTTTGTCATTGAGTAGCAAACTTGTCGTGAAATCGAAATACAACCTGTAAAAACTCTAGTCGATGACAGGCTGACGGGTGCCTCCTATGCCAATGTCCTTGCTCATGCTCATGCTCATGTCGGATGCTGAGGTAGCGATTTAGCCGCTTCTTCTGGAATAAGCTTCACGCTAGCGGTCCCTGGCCCGTCACTGCCGCTGCCGCTGCCGCGACGACCTCTCCTGATAACTTTCCCTGAACGACACCTTCTCAACTTGCACCTCTAGACAACATCTCGTTAAGTCGTCATGGAGAACGGGGAGAAGCGTGGAACGAAGCGGAAACAGCACTCCCTGTCCGAGAGCTCGGAGCCCAACCTGAGCCGAAGGAAGAAGATCAAAGCCAGTCTGGACGTGCCTGGCGAGCCGCTCAATGCAAAGAAGCAAGCTCCGAAGAAATCAAAGAATTCAAAGAAAGCGAAGAGGGCGAAGATCACGAACCTCTCTGACAACAACGTTGATCAGAATGCCGCGACTCAACATGATGGTAGCGTGTCGAAGACTGAAAAGAATCTACTCGCCGCTTCCCCATCTGGAGAACCCGCAGTCGTGCCTGCCAAGCGCAAGAAGTCTGGACAGAAGAAAAAGAAGCATACGGTAGATGCTGGTGAGAAGAAGCTTAAAGAAGAAGCCGACCGACTGGGCATCATGAGGAGCGTTTCTCTTGCCGGCTCAGCGGCCAATGACCCAGCAGTCCTGCATGCGAAGCGCAAGGCTAAAAGAGACAAGAAACGGCAGAAGCAGCGAGAGAAGCAACGTTTGAACACCCTTGAGAAGCAGCTAGAAGGTGGAAAGTCCAATGGCGAACCTAGCACTGCACCCATCACGAACGACCATCAAGTCACAGACAAAGGCAATGCCACGGTCGTCGACATCAACGCTGGTAAAGTGGAAAGGCAGGAAAGTTGCGAGATTACACAGCAACCCGAAGAATCAGTGGCGCTCGATGAAAGGTCGGAGAATGCAACCGCCCCAGGGGTGACTGACGAGGCCTACGAGAAAGCAAGGAAACCGGCTAAAAGGAAGAGACGTCGTGCTCAAAAATCAGTAACTCCTAAAATGGGTGAGAGTCCTCCGATCGCGCTAGGTTCAATGCGCTCTCAAGCTACTCCAAAGACTCTTTCAACTGCGCAAAGCCACCCACTCAAAAAGCTCAACATCTCCAGGCCTGTCGGCTTCATGCAACGTTTCGAGTGCCCGCCTGATCACTTGAGAAGAAGCTCCTGCGAGGAGATGGAAGCTTGGAATAGGAGCAATGAAGATTCTGAAAGTGAGAGTGATAGCGATCTCGAGAGTTTACCTGAAGAGAGGCCAAAGTTTACGAGCGGATCCTGGCACGAGAGTTGGGCCAACTTGATCAATGCCGACCTAGTCGATGCATCTGCCAAGCAAGTTGAAGCCGATCCCAATGACTCCGACGCTGTGTACGAAATGATTCACGAGCTTTCCGAGAGCGTCCTGGGAGATCATGGCGTGAGCGTAGAAGACTGTAAGCCCGAGCCTGAGCAATCAGTTTCTGGCCCCCGGGATGCTCTAACACACGACTTTAGTGCTGAAGATGCCGAGAACGGGGTCAATAATGGCTTAAATTCCAGTGTTGAGTTGGCACACGAGTACACATTGAGCCGGTTGTCGACTCCGCCGCCAACGCACGAACTTGCGCATGTAAATGAGGAGCGCCCTTACTACTCTCCACGAGTCCTCATCCCTCTGTACTCTCCGACTGCAGGAGATGGATCGACAGTTCGCAGAGAGACAGAAGAGCGAGCAGAAACGAAGGATTCACAAGAGGCAGACGAAGCAACGCAATCAACTTCAGCCCCAGCAGTAGTTCCTCCGCCGCGGGTCCTCATTCCGCCACCCGAACCGGGTGACCTAGTACCAGGCCCCTCAACACCGAAGCTTGCGCAATCCAATTTGTCCATTGCTACACCGAAAGGGGGCTCGTATTCGAGGAGAACACCAAAATCAAGAAGATCACACACCGGTGCCATCAGCAAATTCTTCATTGACAACCGAGTCGACGTCTTCAACACGACAAGCAGTAGTCGGAAGGTTCCTGCAGGTACGTCAACTGCACCGTCGCCTCCGATATTCGCAGCGACATTTGGACTCATCCAGGAAGAGACCTGGCGCGAACCTTTCTGGCTTCTTGTAGCCGTTACATTGCTCAACAGGACAACCGGACGAGCTGCCGTTCCTGTATACAAGCAGATCAAAGCCCGCTTTCCGACGCCCGAAGATCTTGCAAAGGCAGAATACGACCATTTGCTTGAGATGGTTGGACATCTTGGCTTGCAGAGAGGTCGCACGCGGAATTTGATCGAGCTTGCCAAAACCTGGGTAGACAACCCGCCCGTTGTTGGGAAGCTCTATAGGAAGAGGGACTACCCTACAAAAGGCGATGGCATGGCTGCCGATGTCGCAAACGTTGTTGAAGAAGACATGCCACTCTGTCAGGGTGCAATCGAAATTGGACATTTGCGTGGATGCGGTGCTTACGCCTACGACAGCTGGAGAATCTTTTGTCGCGACGCTTTGCGTGGCGTTGCAGAGGATTACAACGGCAAGGGTGCAACTGAGGAAGGATTTGTTCCTGAATGGAAACGCGTCGTGCCCAAGGATAAAGAGTTGAGGGCCTGCTTGAGGTGGATGTGGTTGCGGGAAGGATATATCTGGAATCCGATTACGGGCGAAAAGCGACCTGCCGGCGAAGAGGAAATGAAGCGGGCGGAGCTGGGTACGATGGAATTTGACGACACGCAGGAAGCGAAGTTTTCCGCTCAAGCTGCCGGGGTAGGAATCTCTCCTCAGAAGCAGCTTACCGCAGATCCCTTGCCGCGCAGCCAAGAGGCGGGTGGCGGAGACAAGGAAGGAGCGGGCGACTTCACTGCTGACCACGTTGAACGTAATGCTGGACGGGAGAACGTTGTCGGCGCGGAAGCGTCAGATGATGGCGAGAAGGATGAGAAGGAGGGAATCCCCAAGCGCGAGAGAAGAATGAGCACGGTCTCGAATACCAGCAGCAGGCGCAAGACCCCCGTACGCGAAGTGAAGGCCGTGCGAAGCATCGAACCGCCGGACACTCCCCCAGCGACGAGAACCAGATCAAAGGTTGCTGCCAAGCAAGAAGAATCGTCGAGGCGTGGCTGCGCTGTGGCATAGCATAGGATGACTTTGTGGAGGGTTGTGAGCACTTAGTTCGTAGGAGTATGCCACACTAGCCCACCGACGCGCAGGGTTGCCCATCAGGCTTTTTTCTTGATCGTCAGGAGGTCAAGTGGAACTACATTACTGCATTTTGAGCACCATGGGGCCTGAAGTTCTGGGCACGTCAAGATAGGATTTCGATAAATGTGTGTGCAGCGGTGCTCTCTTCTTCGGGCCTCGCGCGTGTCAACTTCAGTGGCCGGCGGTCGGTATCGAAATTGACTTGACGTTGGAGTAAGTGTCCAGGAGCAAGTTGGCAGTGGTTCAGGAACATGCTGGCGGCAGGTGGTCATGGTTCAGCAACTTACTTCGTGTCGCTCGCGTACCAAGATCGGACAGTAAAATAATGACGTGCGTGAGGAGCAGAAAAAGGGCATCTTGCAGTCATTACAAGTTCTCTCGAGGTCATCTCTTATTTACTTTACGCGTCTTCTTTCTCCCTCTTTACTATACATATACTACGTCTCCCTGACGCCTCTCTGGTATGCACACCACCGCTTTTTGCGCCTTTGCGCCCTGGATGGCGCATTACATTTGACAACCGACCCAGACTCCCAAGATAACCATAACTTCTGCTTTTGTAGCACGTCGTAGATAGAATCTATTCCACGAGGGGGCAAGCTCCGTGCCTGCCCTGCCGTGAAGCAGTCTGCGTCCGCTTCGATTCTCTGAAAAAGTGACGGCCTGACAGCCGTAGAAAAGTAACGCCTTCGCTAGTCGTAAATCAAAACATGTGCGTGACCTGGTGGCAAACACAGGTGAAAGGGGAAGCGTCGTGATACTGGCTTAGATGCCCAAAAAGTTCCAGGTACTCCTTCGCGAGCCGTAAATCGTGCAAGCCAGGGAAGAGAGAAGAGCAATTAGTTCTCGCTTGAGAGAATGATGAAGTGCTGCTCCCATATCCAACCGAGTCCGTTGTTAGCGTCGTCTTGGTTCTTTGCCAACCATAATTCGCCCTTCTGCGCGACGACATCGAAGACTTCTCCTTGTACATACTGCAAGTACGGATAGCCGGCTTCTTGGCGTGTCTTGTCGATGCTGAACTCGAACAAGCTTGCGCAGACGAACATGACTGGCATGTTCTCGGGCGCCCGTGTTGGAGATGACGGCTGCTGTGGGGTGTATGCTGTGCCGGCCATCTCAGGTGGGAGAGCAGAGGTGAACATGCCGGAGAATCTGTTGTTATCTTGATCTGGTCGTGCAGTGAAGTACGTCGCGTCTGAGGCCGGTCTCGGGCTCCTCTGTTGCTCTGCACTTTGTCGGGGATAGTAGATCGATCCATAAAAATTTGGCTGATTGGCGGTGGTCGGTCTGCTGGTGGACAATGACGAGTTGGGCGTGTTCGAGTTGGACCACGGACGGCCAATTGAGGCAGCGGATCCTGGAGTCTGCGCTGGAGGAGCTCGGCCGGACATGGAAGAATTCGAGCGCATCCGCCCATCCACACCTTGCTGGGCATCAGAGCTCGGAGTATAGATGCCACTGTGGCGTCTGGTGTTCGGTACGTAGGAAGCCTCACTACCAACTGACAGTGTCCTATTGGAGCTATCCAGCGCATTTGGGCGTTTGTACAGGGAGGATTGCTCGGAGCCTTCAAACAGTTGCGAGGACAGGAAATTGGCAGCCTCGATCTTGAGTGTGCCGTTGCAGATGGACAGATGGTGCAACTCTTTCTCGACCTCAGCGAAATCCGGACGGAAGGCAGGCTCGATGTCTTGGATGCTGTGGGGTACTTCAGCTGCCTCGAGGAGCGGTCGCAGCTTTCTTTCCCAGGTACTCTGCCACTTGAGCTGGATGTCAAGAAAACAGTGGAGACACCTCTGCACTAGTTGAGCAGTCAACCGGTACAGCTGGGGCAGCTCCAGCTTCAGCGTGTCATTCAAGGCCTCGTATGCTTCCGACGCCTCAACTGTCTTCTTGTCCGGCTTTTGCCCACGCCGCTCCTCCGATTTGCATTTCGCGTAGTCCACGATCCTCTTCTTGCGCTTGTTGATCGCACTCTGAGGATGCTCGTGCATCTTGATGCACTGAATCATCGGCGCAAGCACCCGCTTCTGCACATCCGCCTTGTGCTCTCCGAAAGCCACAAGCGTGAGCTCACGGATTATTTGGCCATATCTGTACCACTTGCTCACGATTTCGGTCTTATCGCTTGACACCACGCCCATGAACAGCTCCAGGGCATTTGCATAATTGTTGATGAGCTCGATGGCTTTGTCAGCCCGCTGCATGTAGTCCTGCACATCTCGCATGCAAATCTGCAAGCGGATGAAGTGTCCTCCGAATTTGTGAGCAAGTTCGTCAAACTCGGGGTCCTGAAAAGCCTCGGCGATGCCAACCCTCTCTTTGAGCTTCTCCGTCCGCCGACCAAACGCTTTGGCAAGTCCACTGCGAACATCCGACTCCTTGCGCCCTTTCCGTGTGATGATCTGCTCGACCAGATCAGCGCGCTTCTTAGCCTCGTTGATGCGCGTGAGCATGCTGATCGAGTCTTTGGCAGCGGCTTGAAGGTCTTTGTGGTCTGCATGATCGATCGGGGTGGTCTCCAACAATTGCTGCAGGAGCATGGGATACTTGGCTACCCGTTGCGTTGGCTTCACCAGCAGAGAGTCGAGATCCCATGCAGACGTGATGTCGCTCGCATTGGCGTGGCACTCATCTAACCAGCACTTGGTGGTGGGAGCGTTCTGAATAGAGGAAAGGCGTTGGTTCGCCGCGTCGTGATTCCGGAGATACGCACCGTACACCCTCTCCATCTGGGCCAGATTCGTGAGGAAAGTCCGACCAATGGTAGTGGTGCGGTCTTTCTCGTCATCGACAGTATCCGCGACGCTGGTTGCCGTTGTGCCGTCGCTCCGCGTAGTCGAAAAGCTACTTCGCTTCGCCAAAAATCGTTGTTGCTTGGGCGGCACGTAGACCTGAATGACGGATTTTCGCATGTCATCATAGAAGTGTAACGCGAAGCGCTCTACCTCATCACAGTTACCAAACAGCACTTTCTTGTCCTCGGGGGCGACGAGTTCGGGCGTGCAAGTGGCCTTGTAGATGTCCTCGATGATCTTGAGATCCTGATGGTAGGAATACTCGGTGTCCAAGAGCTCCTTGATGATGTGTCGTCGTTTCAGCAGTCGCTTCTGTTCAGGGCCTGGCGAAATGGTCTTCACTAGCCTTGTCTGACTGTCGGCTCCAGTATCAAATGACGCCTGTCGTGCAGATTCGGAGAAGGAGGTCATCGACTGCGATCCGGGAAGCGCGGGCACTACACGCTGGCTGTCAATCGATGGGCGTGACGAGCCAGAAGCACCCCAATTCTTTCGGAAGCGTGGAGATAACTCGCTGGATCCGCGCTCGGAGCTGGCCTTCGCGGCTGCCAGATCTGGGAGCGCAAATGGAGCCTTTGCAATGGGCTTCTCTGCTGCTGGAGGGGGCGGAGGTGCGTGGGACGGAAGCGGAGGAGCAGGTGTCGAGGCGGGTGAAGTCGCATTGCCATCGGAGGGGGGAAAGTCGACTCGCTCACCAATTTCTTGTATGTTGCCCAAATCGAGCTGGCCTGAAGTGAAAATTCGCAAGCCGCTTTCTGTGAGGCTCGGTGCCAGACTGGAGCTACCAGGGTCAACACTTGAGCGCGGCATGTAGCCGAAATCTTTAGGAGGTGGTGGAGGCTTCTGCTCATCCTCCTCATCCTGCACCAGACATTCTTCACCTCGCTGCTGACGTTCCCACTCCTCATCGGCTTTTCTAATCTTAGCCTCAAAATCTTCGTCCTCATCTGCACCCTCATCCAGTTTGTCGTTGCCATACACAATGACGGTGCCAGGTTCGAAGCCTGCTTCTATTGGTGGAGTATCTGGCGTGACTGCAGGCATGTCGTAAGCACTGGGGGTGAGCATCTGCTTGCCATGCTCGTGGTGAGCCGAAGGATGGGCAACCACGATGCTCTCCAATAGGCTCTGAATCATGTTTGCGTCTGATCCACCGTTTGCTGAGATTCGATGCAAGTCCACCATGCGATGCTCGACGAGTTGTTGCATGTCAGACGTGAGAGTCCCAGTGTTTTGATAGTAGTCCAGAACGCGCACAATGTCTCCGTCCGTCGTGGTGGTGTCAGTATCGTCGACGGCGAGCGTGGGTTGGAACACGCTCGGTTTGAGCGTGGCGTCGTTTGGTTGATGTTTGCGCGGGGTCAAATGCGTAGCTGCTTCTGTGAACCCATCGCTATCCTCCACCGGCGACTCTGTGTAACCGTTGGCGGTGAATGCATGCTGATTGTATTGTTGAACGTGCGAAGTGTCGTCTCCTGACAGCTGATAATCCGCTGCATCGGATTGGGTGTTGGCAGCATTCGACCACGCGTCTGCAAAATGAGCAATGTTTGGTTCCTCGTCGAGCATAATTCGAATAGAACCGTGGTCACCGGCTGGACTGGTACCAAGTCCCCAAGAGTCCCCAAACTCGTTCGGACTTTCTTCAGCAGATTGGCTCTCGTCAGCAAATTCGGTCCCCGTGCGACTTGCCGAGGATTCACTGTGATTGCGCATTTGCATGACATTGTCGAGAACAGTGGTACCATGGACGTCTTCTGCCTCGACCTCATGCTGAACTTCAAGAGAAGACCGTTTTGCAGCCCTGAGATGTGGCTGGTACGTTGCGGGCGCTAAGAGGACAGGAGGTTCTTCCGGTGTCGTCTCGGGAGCGATCGCAGATGGTCCCGCAACGGGCCGACCGAGGACTGGGCTCTCATCTTCGAATATCGTCCGGTCGGTCTGAGACGTCATCGGCTCTGGCTCAGTGTTCGAACTCTCCATCGAGGCAGTGGTTTCCACACTTAGGCCCGGTGCGTGGCTTTGTATGGCTGCATCTCTATCTGAAGCCTCAGCAGCACCAGGCATCGCATCATCTTCGCTCGGAAGATGTGCTGCAGCGTTGATGCTGTGCTCGTGTTCTTGCGAGGTCAGTCGCGAGGATGCATTCCGTGATTCACTCCTGGACTGAGTTCTCATCCGCTCTTGCGAGTCGCTTTCCCTCAGGCTCTCTGATATAGCTCTCTGAATCCTTGCTCTCCGCTCCTCAAAGTTGATCTTGTCCAGCTCAGGAATCTTCCTTCTCGATCTCTCCTTCTGTGGATCGTATGGCTTCCCCAGCCACTGTTCACTCGGCGCTCTCCCATCTTTCGGAATCGAATTCAAGCCCTGGAATCCTGCAGCCCGTGCGCGACTCGCAGAAGTAGTTGCTGAGCTCACTGGCTGCCTAGGCCGTGATGAACGCAGCGGGGGCGACGTTTTGGGGAGTGGTGCAACTATCTTTGCTGATAAGGTCTGGCCGGGCTGAGCGGCTGATGATGGCGGTCGGTGATATCGGCTGCGCGACGGAGTGCTGCGCGACGGAGTGCTATTTTCCTTCCCCTTAGCCACAGGCGTCCGGGTGGGAGATCTCTCGAGCCGTTTTCGACCTGGAGGATTAGAAGTCGCAGACGGAGCGCGTGAGTAGCTGTTCGAGGATGCTGTAGAGTCAGTCGATTGAGGTCGGCTGCGGACGGGAATTCTGGAGGCTATCGGTGAGCCACTTTGTCCGAGGGCCCGCTGCACCGAGTCGGGCGGCGTTGGATACAGCGGCGGCCCGTTGTGTGAGTTCAGGTTTGGCATACTGGGTGCAGCAGTCGGCCTGAACGCGTCCATCTCACTGCGACTGCGCTTGTGACTGAGCTTCTGTTTCGGCGGTGCCAAAAGTGGTGCTGACATGTCCTGGTGTGATTGGCTACGTCCATGCCAGAGGGCCAGGCTGCCTTCACTGCCTCGCCGGGGCGCCTTCTCGAATGTTGGCAGCGGACCATAATTGCCCAGGTCGACAGCAAATTTCTTCCACTTCCCATCGGTGGTGATCTCGCCGAACAGAGGCCGGGAACTGACATACGGTTGCTGCTTCGCAGGCGATCTGGGTCGTTTGGGACTAAAGGCGGCGTGTGGCTGGCTTCTGGCACTCCGCATGGTGCTGGCGGTGGAAGCGGAGGAGAAGGAAGAGTTGGTGGTCTCGAATGATGTCGATGGAGATTTCCGCGGCGAGCCCGGCGGCTTCTTCTGGAGCTTCCTGCCGTCTCCGGCGCCAATGGTGGGCAGCGAAGACTTCTGGGCGTTCCTGCTGGCTGTGGTAGGGCGCTTGTATCGATCTCGTGACGTCTGCGGTGCGGCCGTACCGGCGGTCGCGCTCCGGTCCCAGCGAGAGGCCATGTCTCTCACTTTGCCTGGCCGGCGGGAAGGAAGCAGAGCAGGGTTGGAGCGGACGCTGTTCAAGGCGCGAGTTCTTGTGGAGGCATCAACAACAGACTCAGCCGGGTCCCCAGCAGACATCCTTGCCTGGGCAGCGGCGGCTTGTGCTACGGCGGCATCATCCATCCCCGGGCTCTGGTACAGCTCGAATGCGTCGACGGGACCTGCCGCGGTCAAGCTCAGACCGACGCTGTGCGGCGAAGAGAGCTGGTTATCCATCACATAACAATATTCTCGCGGCGTCGGGCATCATTTCGCAGTGTGTCGATCTGGCTTGATTTGTTGGCTGGACAGTTGGGTAGGGGCGATAGGTAGCTGAGCGCGGGCCTGGACAGAGGTGGAGTGCGTGTTGGGGTGAGAGCCAGACTGACTGCAATAAGCGGGGATGACGCGAGCGGGCGGATAGCGGTGCGGTGTATCGTGGAGAGGGTGAGGGTGATGGCGATGAGCGGCGGCGGGAGGGTGGAGGTTCTTGGGCGGTGCGATCGTTGTCGCGACTGGTGAGGAGGCAGTATGTGATGGATGGTGAGGGTGGAGAGAGTGAGGTGCGCGGTACAGAGGGAGTGTGAGGTTTCGTGAGGCTGCTGGCTGCTGGCCGCTGGCGGCTGGCGGATCGCGTTTGCGTCTGCGAGAGCAGTGAGTTGGCGAGCCACACGTCCTGCCCAAATCGGTCCGTGCGCTCGGCCGATCCCGTCCGTGGTCGCACCCTTCCCGCGGGACGTCCTTCCGAGCTACCCGACGCCACACCGGGACGATGTGCATCAGGTACTGTTATCCCGCCGTCATCTCCATCCGAAACACCATTTTCAACCCTACAATAATCCTACCCGTCATCTAGACTCATCATCTCACCGCGCCGGACTCATCTTCTGCCTTGGTCGATTGCGACCTGTCTGGCTGCAGCTTCGCGCCGCAGCTCGTATGGGAGCCAGCGGCCGCCACGGATGTCCGCTTCCAACTCTCCAACACGTCCGCGCTCCAACACGTCCGCGCGAGGCGCCAAGGCCATCCTGCCGGTACTTGTGGTGGGAAGTGTAGCTGTTGACTACCACCTCACCTATGCATTGCATGGCCGAATGATAGGCTCGCGATCCGCGTCGCTCCGTCGCAGAAGCGCCTTATCGCGCTCCATTGTACAGTACCACAGTACCGCTGAGCTGATCGCGCCCTTGCATCGGGGAGTACCATGCGTTGATCAGAGATGACTCGCGACCCGCACGCGGATTTCTTGAGTCGTCCTCCCAACCCAGCTTCGAGAAGCCGGCAGGAGGCGTTACGAAAGCTTCGCCGCTATCTCGGATACTTATGCTTTACGAAAAGGTTAGACCGGAAGAAATAGGCATACCTTTACTGACCCTCCGAAACCCTTTAAGACAGGCTTACGAAACTCCAAGGCATGGCACTGAGAACTCCAGCAGTGGAATGACTGAAAATGTGAGAGAAGCTTCTGGTCTTACATTACTCACATGGCATCTAGCCCTGCAGCATTCCCATCTCTTCGTGGACATCTCGGTTGAGTCTTTCGCCTCCTCCCAAGTGGCGCAGTACTCCTCCATGGCTTGGAGATATGTCTCTGGCGTCGATCTATGCCCCATCAATGCCAGCTTGTCCTCTTTCCATCCGATCTACCAAATCCAACACCTTCTTACGCTCGAAAGGAAACCTCACAGGGTAGAGGAAGGGCCGCAGGTCATACCGATTATCGTCTGGCGTGTACGACTCCAGGTACAGACCAGGTGTCATTGTGGTCATCTTATGCCGATTCACAGCATAGTAGAACATGAAATCCAGAACCTTTTGCGCGACATCACGAGGTTTGCGGTCTTTCCACTCCACGACAAGCCTCTCGAACATCCCCACGGTGCCCAGCTTGAATGTCTTGCGGAGACGACCGAGCACGGAGAGCTCATCGTAGGTGAAGCCCATGTCCGCCTCATCGCTCTGCACGTATGTCTCCGTGATGGGTTCAAGCTCGGCGGTAGGCACGGCGTCCAGGAAGTCTTGCAGGATCGGGAGTTGAAAATTGATCTCTGCCCATTTGATGAAGCGCTTGAGGTCTGTTTTCGAGATGCCTCCGATGGGGTTGAGGTCCGCTGAGGAACAGTCGTACTTGGTCAGATAGCCGCGCAGACACTCATCTACGTTAGCTGAGCCAAGAATGAGAAGCCCACCAGTTCCGCCGCGAGAAGTCGGAATTAGTTGTCCCAGGGCGTACGCCAGTACCATACGTGAGCGAGACTGGAAGTTTTGCAGAGCCAGATTCTCTGCTTGCGACCCGCCGTGAACTTTGAACTTAGGCTCGAAGCCCAGAACTCCTGTCACTACTGTATGGAGAGACCGTACCATCTCGTCGATGTTGGTGTCTATATGATGGGCACCAATAGCAGCAGCGAGTTCCTGTGCACGACCTCTGGTTTCCTTCGAAGACTGCTCCTTCATGCCCATGAAGACCGTGCTGAAGACCCTGTTGCAGAATTGCTTGGCACTGAGATTTAATGGGTCTTCACCGGCCAGACGTCTAGCATCAGCAATGACGGTCTGATTACCTTGGGCGATCTCCGATACCACCAGTCGACACATGCTGTAGATGATTGTCGCCGTGGCGCAGCTGTCGATGCCGCCGCTAAGAGGAATTAAGAAACCAGCAGCCTTGGAACGCCGAAGATAGTCCCACACCCAGCAAGCGGGTCCGAGAGCGATCTCTTCCTCTGGCAGATGGTATTGCGGGTCGAGGGCCTCCGAAACAGCCGCTGTATTCAACTCGTTGAGCGGCGAGCAGAGGTTGAACTCGATCCGAATGCGCTCGAGTGAGTCTGCCTCGACTTCCCGCTGTGCCTGCATGCCTCGACTTTTCGAGGTCTGGTACGGTTCGATTTCATCGAGGTCTACGATCGCCGTTTGCACCTCTACTTCGCGAAGACAGAATTGCGAGCCCTGGGCCACCAAATGGCCGGAATTCATGATCAGACAGCAGCCGTCGTAATAAAGTCGATCTCCATCGCAACCACGCTGGTTCGAGTACATGTAGACTCCGCCAGTCTTGGCGGTTGCTTCTTTGATGAGATTGATCCGTGTGTCCAGCTTTCGAAGCTCGTGATGACTGCCGCTCGAGTTCAATAGGATCTCAACGCCAGCGAGCGCATATGACGCGTGTGGCGAATTGGGAGTCCAGAGTTCCTCGCACGTCTCTGAGGCAAAGGTGGCGTCCCTGGCCTCGAAGGCAACTTCGCCAATCCGGGTCCACTGCTGATTTGGAGATAGATTTTGAATGACAGAGGGGAGTCGGAAGTCATGGACAACGCGTCTCGGCCAGGGAGAGAAGTATCTCATCTCACGAAAGTTTCCATCATTGCAAAGATCGATCTTCGGGCGCACAGCAAGAATCTTCTGATTCAGTGCGATCACACGGGCGTTGTAGCTTGAGCCTCTATGCTTGACGGGGAGGCCCAGGTCGATGATGATATCTTGGCAATCGGGATGAGAAATGATCTCCGCGAGGATGTCCCAGGAGAGACGGTAGACATCTCCTTCGAGGAAATGGTCGAGCAATCCATAGCCGGGGATGCACAGTTCCGGAGTGAGTACGAGGGTCGCACCTGCGGATTTTGCTGTGCGGATTGCTTCGATAATCCTATCGCGATTGCCCTCCCAGTCGAGCACCCACTGGTTGAGTTGGGAAGTTGCGACGATACACTTGCGAGTCATGCTATGCTGCGTATTGCGGTGGTGTCCACGAAGCCATGTATTCTCTCGTAATCGAAGAATCTCGAGCCTCGCTAACAATTCGCAAGTTCACTGCCAGACCCGCGCTCGGGCCGACTCGCTTAGATGATCACTCCCGTCCAGGCGAATGAGCTTCTAGGCGGCATGGACAGCTTGTGTGACTCCGAATGCAGAGTTAGAATTCTGAATTTCAAGAGCCTCTTGAAAACGAGGTGAAGTGGATTCAGACAGCACGTGGACGATCGATCACATGTGAGAAGCCGTTTGAGTCAGTACAATGAGCGTCAGCGACGGGCAAACGCGAAGGTGAGGCTCAATCCGGCAGTCGCCGAGGAGCCGGTGGTTGCACTACAGCTTTTCCAAATGACGCTCGCAAGGGTCCCTGGCCCGACTCTGTGTTCCTGACTTTGCGACCGCGCAGAACATGTAGTAGTATAAGGTAGTAGAGTGCGCGGCAGAGTTCCGTCTGGGGCTGGAACGAGAAGGATCGATAGTGCCTGCCTCTCTACATCCATCTCCAGTGGCGGCCGCGTAAGAAGGTGAGGTGGTGGCCAGGAAACGATGGACCTCGACGGGCCAATTAGCGAAAGGATCGCCCGGCGAGCCGAGACCCATGCTTGCTATGTAGCGACTGGGGAGGCTGGCAGCTGGAGCGCTTGTCGTGAACGGCCTAGTGCCAGATCTGCTAGTGCGGGACGGCGAGGATCTGAGCTCTCGCAGCGCCGAAGACACGCACTTCCCAGGTTCTCGACCGAACAGCAGAAGCAGACATTTTGGATGGGAACGAGGTTGGTGGAATGGCAGGTGACTGGTACGGATGGCCTGTTCACTGCCGGTCGTGAGAGATTGCTGCGCTGCAATAGACGTTTACATCATTTGAACGAGACGAGAGATAGATCACAGGTGCTTGCTTATCTACCTCCTAGGTACTCACGTTAAATTGCCGCTGGGGTGCGCCTACCTTTGCTCCGGTTGCCATGAGACGCATTGGCCCGCAAGAACTGGAGTCCGTGCCTTCCATTTAAGACCACCTCTTGCCCGCGCCGCCACACGACCGGCATCGAAGCTTGAGTTCCTTGTCACCTTGTTGCTCCAGCTGCAGACTCCATCAACAACCACCCAATTCTCCCCTTGCCACCAGCAGCTCCCATTGCTACATCTCCAGTCAAAGGTGAGTCCACTCATCCTCATCATCATCACCATCACCACCTCGAACCTTTCGCCCGACCATCTCATCCTCCTCAAGCTAACGCGCGATTCGCATCGGCAGATTCTTCTCCAAGCACCCATTGCCTCCCTCACCACCCGCCGGCCATCCACCATGTTCCGCTCCGCCCTCCTCGTGGCCATCTCGGCCCTCGCCGCCGTCACCAGCGCCCAGAACTACTCCACTTCGGGCGCCCTCTCCGTCGACGACAGTCAGCTGTCCGAGTCGCTGCGCCAGGCGTGGTGCCGTGCCCAGACCAACTCGTGCCCGCAGATCTGCGGCGGACAGGCATCCCCAAACACGTGTGACCCAGTAAGCGCATCTTCATATTCTAGTCAGGCGTCATGTGCCTCGCAGTCTAATCCCCGTCTCCTAGACCACCCTCAACTACACGTGCACCTGCACCAACGGCAACACTCCCAACATCTCCTCTTACGACCAGACCATTCCCTCCTTCGTCTGCGCCCAGTGGAAGACCAACTGCGTTGCCAACCACCCGAACGACCTGGACGGCCAGACTGGCTGCTTGTCGGTCGTATGCGGCGACCGCAATGCCAGTAGCGGCATCGCTAGCACCACCTCCTCCGCCTCCGCGTCTGCGACCGCCTCCAGCACGTCTTCTGGAACTAGCGGTGCCACTGGTAGTGCTACTAAGTCTGCAAGCGCTTCCGGTACGTCTGCGACCTCCACTGGCGCTGCTGTGGCGCTCAGCGTTGCTCAAAACTACGGTACGGGTATCGTCGCGACCGCTCTCCTCGCCCTCTTCGGCCTGGCATTGTGAACGGGTGGCACTTTTGGCAAGATTTTAGCGACGGCAGAGTATAATGGCATGACTGAACACGGACGCTCGACCATTCTCGGCGTCTGTGTGAAGCTGCAATGGGTTATGAGGATACGCACCAGCGATGCATAATAGTCGATTCCAGCGTCAGGCGTTGGAAAGATGGATAGCGTGTTTTGTAGCGCGCACTTCAGCAGTGTAATATCAAGTGCGGTTCAAACAAATTCTGGCTCCAATCGACCGTTACCTTTTCATTGCATACGGTCGCTCAAATGTTGCACGGTCAAGCGTCCACTACGTTGCGTGGTACCTCATGAAGCTCCGCGGAGTGGTAAGCAATTGCACTTCCATGAAGCAGTGGTAGCCAATCACTGACTGAGTAACAGAAATAGCAATAGATCGTTCACCTCGGGCAGGCTACATGTAGCTTTGGCGCATGAATCATGATATGAGAACAGTACTAGGTACGTCTGCCAGGTCTCAAGATATCTAGACATTGTACTCCGCCGAATGTGTCCGAGTTCGCTCCTCGGGGTGATTCACACCGAGTAACATTTGGGATCCTGCACCACCACCATGATCAATCACATTTCAGGAAAGAGGCAAATATTTTTTTTTTTTGCAATGCCGCTCGAATGCAAGCTGAATGTCTCGTGTGTTGCCCCCAACAATCACCTGCCGACATAGGACCGCGTCACCACCGAGACTGCTACGATTTCTAAAAGCAATGCATCTTCATACCCCCGTTCCAGGTTGTCTTGCCAGAGCTCACAGCTCTGAGATGTCTGACAGATACAACTAAAACTGGGATCGGGCGAATCTACAATGCAAAAGCAGTCCACAACGCCGTTGGGTTTCCACGGCTCTTGCTTTGTTTTGTTTTTGTTTCTCTACTACTACATGTACTTTGGCGGATGGTGCGCATGTTCGACGTGGAAAGAGGCGTAGTAGAAGTCAAAAGCGGCGCAGTCGCGATCAGGCCTCGCTCCTACACATAACATCTTCATCCGAAATGCGACCTGCCGTGGCGGGAATGAAACGGCATGACATGGCATGGTCATCGGCTCGCACCTGAGGGCCAGCCAGTACCTCCAGTACCTCCAGTACCTAAGTGGAAGATTCGCAGCGTGGAGAATAATGGAATGTGGTCATCGACGGCGTGGAGATCATCCGATCCACTGCACAGCGTGAATGAGGATATATATGCATTAACAACAGTGCTTAGGTTACGTCAAGACATGGATCGGAGTACATGTATGTACGGTACGATACGAGCTCCTAGGTACGATTTCGGCCGGCCTTTTTCTCGGGGAGGAGGAGGATGAGTGGGGTTCTGTGAGCAACGTGCTCTTCGGAACCTTGGACATTATTGCAGGTGTGAATGCCGGGCGGCAGAGGCATCACAGAGGAGGAGGATGATTGATGACGGCAAGCCTTCGAATCGAAGCGGGAAGCTTCTCCGGCGCGAGCCTGATGATGGAGAATTCAAACATTGCATTCTGTGCGTTTGTGAACGTCAGAAGATACTGTTACAATGCTGCCGGGACCTTCACGACGGCGCAGAACTCGACGACAACGACTGTAACGGCATCTTGTAGCTATCTTTCTTCCAGCGGTGAACATGGCGTTACGGGAAGCGGATGCTCTTAGCCGCTGAAGCTTCGGAACCGGAGTATACCTTACAGTATCGAGTATCGTTTGCAGACTGGTCTCCGCAATGGAAAAGCCCAGTACGTCCACAAAACAAATCGTACCCTATTCCACGGCGAGCTTATTCGTATGGATGCTTGTCACGGAGCTCAAAATCGGCTGATATCCCTCCCGAACAACCAGTTGATGGACCAGTAGATAGGGATCAAGATCCTGTTCCTCCAACTGACAGTCTTGGTGAGGTAGGCGCCTCGCCAGATGACCCATGCGATCCAACCGGAGATGTCGCTCTTGCCACTCTGCAAGACCGCTTTCCTTCCCCCGAGATATGCCATGACGCCCAGATCTCGATACGTGAACTCGGTACGGTCAATGTCGCCCTTGTTCAGGTGCTTGGCCAACCAGCGAGCCTTTTGATTCGCCACTTGAGCGGTCGCCGGGTACGCGGTGCCCTCCAAGATGGCGCAGTCACCAATGGCGTACACGCTCGGTATTGGATTGTCGTTTGTGTCTTTCGCTTGTAGTCTGGCATCGGTCATGATTGCGTGTGACTTTTCGTGCTGCTTCACGCAGCCTTTCAACGCACGCTCAACGAAGGGGTTGATGGCTAATCCCGTCGACCACACGCACATGCCCACCGCGATCTCGCCCTCCTCCTGGAGCTTCAGAGTGTACAGAGATGAGCCATCTTTCACACCAAGGGGAGGTTGCATGCCCTGGGGTACACCGGGCCTCAGCTCTTGAATGTGATGGCTCGTCTTGATGGCAATGCCTTGCCGAGAGAAATGTTTCATCGCATACTTTCCCAGGCTTTCGTCGAACATACTGAGCACGTTGGGCGCGACGTCGTAAACCGTGATGTTGACATATTTGATCAGAGCGGGGTACAATCGTCTCATATCTTCATAGATCAAGTCGTACAGCTCGGCAGACCACTCGATGCCCGTCGGGCCTCCTCCCACGACGGCAAAGTTGAGGAAGTGGCGCTTCATATTCTCATCCGTAGTGGGCAATGCGGCAATCTCGAAGCACGAGAGCAGTCTATTGCGTATTCTCCGTGCATCTCCGGCGTCTTTCAGAAAGTAGGCGTTCTGCCTTACCCCGGGGGTGTTGAAAGTCTGTGCGTAGCATCCCACGGCAACAATCAACTTGTCCCACTCAATGTCAAACAGTTCGCCCTTCTTGGCGCCCGCTCGCTCTTCGCCCTTCTTCTGTTGCAACGATTTGTCCTCGTTCGGCCCATACGTCAGCGCTCGCGACGAGACCGGATCCTCGGTGGCCTCTTCAATGGTCAACGTCCTCTTCTCCAAGTCCACCCTGTCGGCCCATCCCTGAAAGAACTCGGTCTCCAAGCCACGCTTGCGGAACCGACGAATTGGCTCAAGGATTGTTCGAAACTCGAGTGTTCCGACTGATGTCCCTGCGAGGAGAGGGGTGAAGATGAAGTAGGATCGAGGACTGACGACGACGACCTGGTACTTGTTCGGGTCGAGGTCTCTGGAGACGGTGAAACCTCCCCACCCGGAGCCCAGGACGACGACTCGTTCTCTGCCGTTGCGAGTGCTGTCCAAGTGGGAGATGGAGGCGTGTCGCGTCTGAGTGGCAGCGATGCTGGTCTTGGCCGTCGGGAGGAGGCAGTGGGAGAGTACGGGGAGTCGTGCAGTCCTCCTCAGGCACTGCATTGCTGTAGCGATTCTCCGAGGTGTGGATTACCTATACAACAAGCAGTCGAGGCGGTTCATGTTCAGCTGTCCGGTGCACTGCGCTGCATCAATACATAAATTTCCTTAAGGCTACGTCACCGGGACAGTTTCTTCTGTTGTCGGGATGATGTTACCGGAAGTCGACGGAATTGGGCCTATCCTCTCAGCGCCGGCGTCGGATCTGTGCTCAATCTGCGGGTGCATCAGGGTGTTGGTCGCTGCGGCATCCCGATGCTGGCGTATCAGGTATGCTGCCATTTTCCATGAGCGTGTGAGGCGCAGGAGAAGAGCAGTCTGATGGCGGCACAAGATGACCATTGTTGTCGTAGAGGAGGGCGTGGGCTTCGTCGCTGACGCGGGGCAAGACGGGACGAGGAATACCTGTACTGTACATGTACTAAGTAGTACGTGCACGAACACGTCTGCCTCTCTGATGATGACGCGCGACGTCTCCTCTCATGGCCCCGTCACATGCGAATTGTTATATGTGTGGGTGGGTGGGGGAGTACCTTAAGAAATGCCGAGTCGTAGGGGTGGTGTGTGGTGCTTGCCGCGAACCAGCCCGGGGTCTGGGTGGACTCAGCGGCACTCAGGGCGGAGGTCTGCTCCGTGTCAGACTGCCGGCCACATCACTTCAAAAGACTCTTGGATAATGTCTCGCGACCCAAGCCATAGTACTGTAGGTGAATTGTCTCTTGACACTCTTCTCACAATCTCCCCATCGCATTCTCGCCTCCACAATCCCCTCACATCGCACAGAATGGCGCCCAAAGGTGTACTGGACCTGAACATCGCCATCGTGGGAGCTGGTAAGTCAGCCTTACCCTCCAACGTCGACTTGTCGATACTGATAGAGACGTAAGGCATGGGCGGCCTAGCCACCGCGCTCTCCCTGGCGAAGAAAGGCTTCCGCGACATCAACGTCTACGAAAGCGCTTCGAACCTGGGATTCGTTGGAGCAGGCATCCAGCTCGCTCCCAACATGGCCAGGATATTAGACCGAATGGGCGTCTGGGCAGACATCGAGAAGGATGCCGTCGACTTGAAGGAGACCAGCATTCGGCGCGAGTACCCGCATCTGTCCACGTTGATGTGCCGTTGCTGATTGCCAGCAGAGGGATCAACGGATCAAGAACTCGGCCACGTCGACTTGAGATATATTCGCTCGACGTACCATTACCCACACATGGTCGGCCACCGATCCTCGCTAGCCGGCTCCATGTACGAGGGATGCAAAAGGGAGAGTGCCATCCACTTCCACTTCTCCATTGTGGCCGGAGAAGTCGGATCTTACGGACCATATCCATCCTTTACCGCCATCCCTCGGAGCGGGGAGCCTTATGAGATCAAGTGCGATGTCTTGTTAGCAGCGGATGGGGTAAAATCGACCATCCGTGACCAAATGCTCCGGCTGGCAAATCTCGACGCCAAAATCATCGACACCGGCCAGGCTGCGTACCGTATCATGCTTACGCGTGAGCAGATGAAAGACGACCCGGAACTTCTGGCCCTCATCGACGGAGAGTCTGTTACCCGGTGGATCGGAGAGAAACGCCACATCATCGCCTATCCGGTCTCGGGCAACCAGATCTACAACCTCAGCACCGTACAGCCCGATAGGAACTTCGCGGCGGCTCCTTCGGCATCATACACGACCAAGGGGAGCAAGCCGCAGATGATGGAAGTCTTTGGGGATTTCTGTCCTAAGGTCCGCAAAATGCTGGACCTCGTGCCGGATGGCGAAGTCTGCGAATGGAAGCTGAGAGTCCACGAGCCTCTGCCAACCTGGGTGCGCGAGCAGACTGCTCTGCTCGGCGATGCGTGCCATCCGACCCTTCCACATCTCGCCCAAGGAGCGGCGCAGGCAATCGAAGACGGCGACGTCCTGGGCGTCGTGCTCTCGAAGCTGCCGGACACGTCACCCGAGGCGATCCACAAGGCTCTGAAGGTCTATGAGGACGTGAGGCGAGATCGGGCGTACACGCTCGTGGACTTGGCCGCTCAGAGCGGTCGGGCGTTGCATCTCGGAGACGGAGAGGCGAAGAAGGAGCGGGATCAGATGTTTGCTGCCTTGAAGGAGGGCAAGGGGCCTGTGCCTGATAAATGGTGAGGAAAAGGTCAATTGTCGTATCTTCAGCCTTACATGTGCTGACTCTGTCTAGGGCCGACGCGGACGTGCAGAAGATCATATACGGTACAGACTGTGCGCAAGTGGCGGCTGATCGATTTGACGAGCTGTACGCAAAGCTGTGAGCACGTGCAGGGCATGAGACCCCTCTACATTAGTACGGACGATCAGATTGCCAGATTTGGATAGGATGTCTCTTCGGCAACCTCCAAGCCGTCTAGAAAACCTTGCTTTCAAGCGAGTGCAGGCGGTCTCATCAAGTGATCTGCTGTATCTCTCGAAGGTCATTGACTGCTACGAAGTCTGCCGCAATGAAACTACAGTTTACTGCTTATGCTACCGTCCAGGTAACTCTGCTGCGCCCTCAAGATATCGACACATTCTCTTACCATCTCTTCCACAATGTCCTTTGCTGGCTTGATCTCTTTGATCGCGCCAGCTACTTGACCCATCAAGAATGGAATGTCAACATCTTTGTCATTGTCCATGTCGTGAGCCAGAGGCACGATCCCCTGGTCGCAAAGCCTCCTGACCTCTTCCGGCCGATCCACCTCCCACGACTTGATGTAGTCATTCATCCTCACCCGCAGCGGCCGACCAGAGACAACCAGAGTCCGAAGCGTGTCTTCGAACTCGGCACTGACGACGGCTTCTTTGTGTAGCTTGCTGCATCCTGCTTCTTCGGATGCAACGAAGCGGGTGCCAACCCAAGCTCCCACTGCTCCATAGGAAAGCATGGCGGCCAGAGACTTGCCATTGTGCACGCCGCCTGCCGCAACAACCAATGCCGGCTTACCAGTGAGTGGACTGGTATACTGTCGGGCGACCTCAACCACTGAAGGGATCAGAATGCTGGTCGCGATGTCCCCGGTGTGTCCGCCTCCCTCTCCACCCTGAGGGCACACCATATCCACCCCGGCCTTCAGAGCTTTATGGGCATGTTTGGGATGTCCGACCATGTTCATGATCAAGATTCCAGCCTCGTGCAACCTCTTGATGACATGCGGAGGGGGAATACCCACAGCCGAAACGAACAAGCTGGCCTTCTCTTCGATGGTCACGGTGATGAGCTCGTCCAGCTGACCGTGGGTGTAGTCGTGATTCGTCTTCCTTGCGGATCCCCCGACCTGTGGGAGAGCCAAGTCCACGCCGAAGGGCAAGCTCTTGTCCCTGAGATTCTCCTTGATCTCGGCAATGATGGCGCGCAGCTGATCGGGTGTGTATCCAAGACCACCGATCACGCCGAGACCTCCAGCGTTTGACACTGCAGCAGCGAGAGGACCGGATGATGTCCTCGCCATACCGGCAAGAACGATCGGGTATTCGATCTTGAGCACTTCACATAGTGGCGTCTTGAGCGTCGGGCGAGAGCCGGTTGGAGAGAGACCGTACGATCCCATGGCTGCCGTTGCGATGTGTCGTGTGGAGCAAGTTTGGACTGCGTGCCGCAATGAAAGGTGAGAGGAGAAGAAATAGCGAAGACGAGACTCACATATGACAGTCTTGATAGCAATACCTTCTCCGCATTTGTCGATGCAGACACGAGGGTACGAGTCAGCAGAACATCTACCGTGTAAAGAGTTGCGTTTACGGAGGGGAAGGGGAGCTGAGGTCGAGGCGAGGAAGAAGGCACAAGGCACCGAGGTACAGCGGAATCAGCTCCGTCGTGTGCGACATCACCTCACCCACTTTTTCGTCTTCTAACCCGACAACTTGGAACCTCAAACAGCCGTTTACATCGTATATCGTTGTAAACTCATTGCTGCATCTGATATGGTCCTTGCCGAGAGACACCGTCTTGGTCACGGCACCGACAGCGGTGGACAGGACAGGACGCGGCGGAGATACCTGCTGAGGCATTGAGCCCGATCGACCAATTGCCTGGCACAAGCACGAACCACAAATCGACGTAGTTAAGCATCACCTGCTAAGTCCGCCCTGTGTGGATTAATAAGTAAGTCCCGAACAGCTTTTCCCTGGCTCTCGTTTCAGAAAAAAAGACCGTACTTCAGGCGGTATCTTTCCCCTTTCCTTCCAACCTTCCACCCACGTCTCGACCCGGTCTGCCCTTGCCAGGATGTCTCAAGACCCCAAAGCGAAACTTGCCAGCAACGGCATCGACTTTACTCCCACAATCCACAACGATACCTACGCATACATCGATCCCTCCCAGTTCGACCTCGAAGGTCGCGCCGTCTTCGTCACGGGTGCCTCAAAGGGCGTCGGCCGGGACACCGCCATCAGCTATGCCCGGGCGGGAGCGTCTCAGATCGCCATCGCAGCGCGGAGTGACATGAGCGACCTGGGGCGAGAGATTGTGGCAGCCGCGAAAGAGGCCAAGAAGGTTCCTCCGGAGGTCGTGACCATCAATCTGGACGTCACCAGCGAGCAGAGTGTGGCCCAGGCCGCAAAGGAAGTCGAACAGAAGTTCGGGCGCCTGGATATCCTGGTCAACAATGCTGGATATCTGGAGCCGTTTGTCCCTCTTGCCGAGTCCAACGTTGACGAATGGTGGAGGGTCTGGGTGAGTCTGAGCATGAGTTGCGCATCCTCTTCATGTAACATAACTGATTGGTCCGACAGGAAGTCAACATCAAGGGCGTCTACCTGGTCACCCGCGCCTTGATACCTCTCACGCTCAAGACGCACGATAGCCTGAGGACAATCCTCAACGTCTCCAGCATCGGAGCCCACATTCTCATGCCTGGGGCATCAGGCTATCAGATGGGCAAACTCGCGATTCTCAGGTTGGGAGAATTCCTGAGTGCCGATTACGCGGACCAGGGACTCATATCATTCGGCATTCACCCGGGCGCTGTGCCGACGGAGCTGGCCAAGGGAATGCCAGAGGCCATGCATAGCGTCCTCGTCGATCAGCCGGGACTGAGTGCTGATACGATTGTCTGGCTGACTGCCGAGCGGAGGGAGTGGTTGAAGGGCAGATACATCAGCGCAACTTGGGACATGAGAGAGCTTCTCGACAAGCGAGAGAAGATTGAGAAGGAGGATTTGCTGAAGGTGAGGATGGATGTGGGACGTGAATGAAGAACGAGTTGAGCTTCGTGACTGCATTTCGCTTCTATCACTGACAACCGACGCGAACATTGTATTTCGCTTACAGGCCTCACATCATTGAAGGCCGCTACATGGAACCAAGACTCCCGCTCACTGAAGATTCAGGATAGTAGTCGACAAATGGTTCGATGCCTAACAATCTTCCATTCTGCTTTTGAAGCTGGGTTTGCGTGCGTCACTTTCTACGTCGCTCTCACAGCAGTTCCCACACTTCCAGTATCGAAAAGCTCGACTAGACCAGCCCCTACGCACTCTGCGAGGATCCATTCAAATTTCATTCCGTAGAAATCGCGCCACCGCTTCGTTTTGCCGGGCAATACGCCGGCCCATTCCCCGCGCATTCTCTTCTGTGTGCTGATGGGATCATTGGGCACGTTGCCGTTCCACTTTTCCTCCAGCATCTCTTTCGTGGCCTCCTTGAAGCGAGGAGAGAGCTGTCTCAGCAAGTGTAGAAGATGCAGGCGTGCTTCTGTGAGGAGCTTGAGGTACGAACCGGTGGAAGGGAGACTGAAGGTCATCTCACCGCCCGACTGGAGCGTTGACGGACGTCTGTCCTTGGTCGCCAGGGCGCTACCGCTTGCGCCGCTATCATGAATCGCCCCGTGGCCACCTACCGCGGCAAGTGTTCCCGTGGCTGCTGAGTAGCCTGCTCGGGAAATTGCGCCTGATGATGTGCTGTGTTGGCGAGCGAAGGCATCTCCCAGGTTGGAAGAAAGGCCTCCCGGATTGGTTAGAAAGCCCGCATCGAGGAGCGCGCGATACTCAGTGCTCGACAGCGATGACACAGAAGTCGTTGGTGAGATCCGGTGAGTGTCCATCAGGGCAATGTATTTCTCGCTCAGCACTTTGTCGATGTCACCCTCTCGGCGCAGTCGTTCCTTCCAGTCCTCTACCATCACGACACCCTCGCCAACTGCAGAACCACCTTTACCTCTTCCAAGCACAGTGACTTTGCGTAGCTTCCCACTAGCTATCAGGCGTGCCATCTCTCTTTCTGTTTCTGTCGTGGAAATGCTACACGCATGCAGGTGTGCAACGCTCACCACTGGAGGCAAGGTCGCTCTGTAGCGCAACGTCGCAGAGATCTGCTCGCTGTTCATGCCCGCTGCTCTTTCTGGAATGTCTTCGAACGCGTGGGTCCTGATGTAGTTGACGAGACTACCGACGTCTTGGCCGCAGTCACGGGGAGCCAGCGATGGCGCGCGACCAATGTCATCAAGTCTCTCCTGGGCATCGTCCTTGTCGGCGACACTGCTCTTGCGCGACGCTGGCTTCTTCCGCTGTGCCGTGGAGAAGGGCGACGAGGTCTTTCGTTTGAGCGGGTTGACGGATCTGGGCATTTCGTCTTCAACCGTGACCGGTGATTGTGATGCCTGCGACAATAGCTTTCGGAGATGCCCTCGGCTGTAGACACATTGCGGGTTGCCTCGAGGCGTGGCCTCCCAGGGCAGTCTTCGATATTGTTGAAGATGCAGGCAGGTGATGCTGTACCGCGCCTTTCTCCTGAGACTCAATATAACCTAAAGGCTGCCGCCGGCCGACATCCAGGTACAATGATGTATTGTGGATCCGCGCACAGACTGTGCCAGGATTTCGCGATCCTGGTCGAGGCGGCGACGTCATTCGCAGAAAGTGAACAGCTACAACATCGACCAGCTCTCTCGCCCGTGAAACGCGAAGGGCCGCAGGAAATGCCTCTTGCGCGGTATAACCATCCTCCATCTGTTGCATCACAGATGATGAGACGTATCGACCCTTGCATCACATGATTGAGGAGCGGCAAGAGCTGGTGGCAGACGTTCAGCGTCCATTTGGTCCCATTCCTCGCATCCCCTATCTCCACACCCCGGAAACAGCTGGAGCCTCCCCCGACCCATGATGATGAATGCAGCACTTGCGGACCCATCGGAACAAGCACACCACCTTCCGCACAGAGGCTACGCCCAAACGCTCGACGAAGCCTTTGAGGCCGACTACACCCCTATCGACGAGGACGCCATCAAGGAGTCTCCTCCGCGACCCGCACACGCGCGAAACAGCAGCGAGCCGCGACCGCTGGGAGAGATCATCGACGAGGTTGAGCGTTGCCCCTCTCCCGGCAGCCCACGACTTAGGCATCCCAAGGGCAGACTCGAGAACAAGATGAGCGGCGAGAGTTATGCAGAGGCCGTGAAGGACCACGCGCAGTCCAAGGACGCCCTGCCCAATGGCGACGGTCGAGGCATGCCCGTGGCGAATGTGCGCAACGATGTCAAGCACGCCAACGGAGACAAGGCACTCGAAACCTTCGATGGAGTTGGAGAGGATGATGACCCTCGCTCTCCCACACGCAAGGCACATAAGCGCATCTCCTCTCGACATCTGAATGGCAGCCCTGGAAAAATTCCTCAAGAGATCCAAGGGGAAGGCTTGGACGGAATGAGTGAGAAGAACGTGGAGCCGGGACAAGTCATGTACGAGAACCTGCGCAATAAGAGCGGCGAGAACTTGGCGTCCATCAAACCTGGCCAAGACTACAGACTGGCACTCCAGCAGCGCGAGGACAAACCATCGACCCCGGAGCCCCTACAGACGATGCAGCGCCGGGGCAGCGAGCTCGTCTCTGGACGGCGTGCGGGCGCAGGCTGGTCGACGAGTGCCATTCGCTGGGCACCCTTGAATGTTCCTCTGCAGCGACGTCTGCAGACAGTAATGGTGCTGCTCCATACTCTCTCGATTGTAGGATTTCTCGCCATCTTTTGCGGTCTCTGCGCCATTCCACTTCTGTGGCCGATCCTACTCCCGTATCTCCTCTACGCCCTCTTATCACATGCTTCCGTGGACGGCAGGCTAGCGCACCGCTCAGAATGGCTACGCTCGAGCAAGATCTGGTCCCTCTTCGGCTCTTACTTCCCAGCTCGCCTGCATCGCAGTCAAGAGCTTGAGCCTACCCGCAAGTACGTCTTCGGATACCACCCACATGGCATCATTAGCCATGGTGCATTCGCTGCGTTTGCGACGGAAGCTCTGGGATTCGGACAACTCTTCCCGGGCATTACCAACACTCTCCTCACCCTGGATTCCAACTTTCGCATACCGCTGTACCGCGACTACGCACTGCGCATGGGGTTGGCATCGGTCAGCCGCGAAAGTTGTGAGAATATTCTCAGCCGTGGAGGACTGAATGGAGAAGGCATGGGCCGCGCCATCACTATCGTCGTTGGCGGTGCTCGCGAATCGCTGGATGCCAAACCGTTCACGATGAAATTGGTGCTGAGACGAAGGAAGGGTTTCGTGAAGCTCGCGATCCGAACCGGTGCAGATCTGGTGCCCGTGCTAGCATTCGGCGAAAACGGTCTGTACGACCAGTTCGACGCTAGCAGCCACCCTTACATACACAAGATGCAGCTGCTGGTGAAGAAGGTCATGGGTTTTACGGTAAGTCACATGGCACGAGCTCCGCGACGTAGGCTGATTCCGGTGCAGGTACCACTTTTCCACGCGCGTGGTGTGTTCAACTACGACGTGGGCATGATGCCTTACCGTCGTCCCGTGAATATTGTGGTCGGTCGGCCCATTCCCATCATGCAGTCGAAGAATCCAGAGCCTGCGTACGTGGACGAGATCCACGGCAAGTATGTCGATGAGCTGCAGAGGATTTGGGATGAATGGAAGGACACTTTTGCAAGGCATCGGGAAGGTGAGCTTGAGATTGTTGAGTAGGGTGTGCTATAAATGTGCGTCTCGCACCATGTGGCAATGTACAGTGTCAGCATCGACGGCCTATGGTCCGGATAAGCAATTCACGTTGAGGACTTGCGTATCGAGCACTATCAAGCAAGATTGTGACGTCTGCATGGCCCGGCTACACAGTTCTGCTCGTTGTTGCCTTGATAGCTTCCGCTTAGTTCGATGGGTGTTCTTCGGGTCGTGGAGAAGCATTGATCGACAGAAATTCCTCCTTCTAGCCATCCTTGCCTTGCGCTTTCATCATCCAACATTAGGTGACGTTACAGGAAGCTTTACGCATGCGGCGGCACTCAGCTGTGTTCTGTACGTGGGAACAAGCCTCTCGCCGTCGTCTGAGCGTCACCAGCGATACTTCTCCTTCTCTGCTTCTTCCGGTGGGCATTCCCACATTAGGTGCACACATCCGCTAACTACGCAGATCATGGACGAATATCGGCTTCAACAAGAGCTCGAAGCAATGGCGGGCAATGCGTTCCAGGTGGGAGAGGATACACGCGCAAACCCGGAGCCCATCGGCACCGCCATGGAACGATGGCAGAAGCTCTTCGGTCTCGATCAAAGCGAGGCGGTAGAACGCATCATGCATCACCGCAACAACCTGACCCGCACGCGCATTTCCGACGCCCACTGGGACGAGGTCCGCAGCCATGCGGAAGTCGCTGGCTACGATCGGGAAGCCTACGAGTACGAGCTGGAGCTGCTGAGGAAGAAGGCCCATCTGCCAGGCCTCTACCCCTCCTCCGCCGACGAGGATGAGAGCGATTGCTCCTCCATCACGTACCTCTTGGAGCTTGCGGGTCCGCTTGAGGATGTCGAAAAGGTCCGACGAGCCGCTGGTATGGATATGCTGCCGGTCGTTGTGGAGGGGAATAGCACCGAAGACCAACGGGCGGTGTCGCTGTGTTGCATTGGCGCTGCGGCGAAGAGGGCTATCTTGAGATGGTGCAGTGCAGAAGGAGAGGGTTACGAGCCCACCATCTTGGTTGATCCGCGGTCACTGAGATGATTGCCTCTTTTGCTCTTTCAGGACTAGGCCAGCGACGTGCCTGGAGCTGCACCGTTGAGAGATGCGTCCTGTTGGCATCCCGTCCGGACCTGGACGACGTCTCGAATCCACACCTATTGCTCATGGCGACGAAGACCATAGAACGGAAGAGCTTTATGATCAGACATGGGGTATTGAGCGATGATACCGCTACGAGGTGTCACACATGCAGGGTTCAACATTGCGTCACAGCTTGGAGGTTTTCTTCGAGCGGGCTTTTGATGTATTGAAGACGGGGGAAGCGCCAATGCAGTCTCGTGGACGCCGATGGCAATGGATACCACTACAAACCATTTCGGCGCTGCCGTCTTCTGGCTCTACATCGTCGCCGCATTGGCCTTTACCTCGATCGTGATCGACACCATCGTCCGACTGCCAGCCCCATCACATGCCGCGTTTCGAAAGCGGCATGTCGCGGCCTTCACGATCCTCGCGTCGGTGAGCTTCGCCACGCTCTCGTTCAACATGCTCCACATACTCGTGCAGTCCTATCGAACCTGGGCCGCCCCGAGAGCGACAGCTCCGCTTTCCATCCGCACCGTCCGCGAATGGTCCGTGACTTCCACCATGTTTCGCGACTTCGGCGAGGCCATCACCGAGGACGAGACGCGATACCTGTGGACCCAGTCCGCGCTCTTGGTCACACTCGCCTCGTGCTTATACATGGGCTCGCAAGGTACGTCGTATTAGGTCGTCTTACCAACTGATCGTGAACTGATCGTGGAAGGCCTAAGGAAACGCATCCCACGCCTCTGGGCCTTCTTCGCGCTCTCGCAGATCCTCCCGATCTCCTTCGCCCAGAATCTCTTCTATCTCGCGCTTCTGAGATCTGGCCCTCCATCGCATGCGATTGGCATCCCCCGGACGGCCACCACTGGGCTCATTGCGGCTTACTGCATCTGCCTGGTCGCCGCCCCGTACTCCCGAGGAAGTCCATACCTCATCCCCATCATCCTCTTCGCCAGACTACTCCTACTCCTACCTCTTCACCTCCCCTTTGTAGACGATGAAGCGAGAAGCGCCGGGGACACATTCACCCCAACGAGAGCACAACGAATCGTCGCCTCGCTCTCTGCGGTTTTGGTCGCGAGACAAGTCTACCTGATTCGGCAGAGCGGCGCATCTCTCCACGACGTCTTTGCCAGGGCTTTGTTCGGCCATCCGGCTGTGACGACGCTGGGCTTCGACTTTTTCTTGAGTGTGGTGAGCTCTGCCGTGTGGAACTGGACTCGGCCACGCGATGCGGGTACGTGACGGTGGTGCCAGATGCGGTCCTGTACTTAAGGTCACGCTTCACGATTGGATCAGCATCCCGAACTTGGGACCACTCTTCACAATTGGATCGGCACGCTGATGAGATGCTCGAGCCCGTTCTCGCGCGAGCCAGCAGATCGGGAAAGTATTGTGGAATGGATAACAGCGTGGCCATCCTCGAGCATTGCGATTTTGATCTGCCGACAGGGTTGATATGCGATGCATGCCCGTTGTGACTGGGTGGGTGGGAGAGAGATTGATGAAAGGTGCTTCTGTACTACTCTCGAGCTCGTTGACAGTCACGGTGGTTCTGCAGAGATCTACGGACTGGCCGGATTAGTCTCAAGTATCGAGTTCTCGGGGAGAGGACGCTTCTTTGAATGCGCTCTTGGGTGTTGGTTGGAATGAACTTATTTCAATTCTATTCAAATTCTATCACAGTTCACTCTGTTCCTGCGCTCTCTCCGCGTGCCACTTGTCGAAGCTGTATCCGACATCGTCCAGCGTGCGTTTGTGATGCCTCTCCTCGCCGAACTCCTGGAAGGCCTTCTTGATGGCAGCGAATCGTTCGCGCATCCAATGCTCCCTCTCCGACCAGTACGGGGGCGTCTTCCCGACCTCGAGTCCATCCTGCAGCACGCGCTCGTCGGCGCTCCCCGCCCAGTCATGCAGCAGGTTGATGTACTCGGCATCCTTGGGGAATTGCAGCACGTGGAATCCTTTGCCGTCGCCCATCTCCGCCACGACTTCTCGCTCCCAGGAGAGCATTTCGGCCTCGCTCGGTAGCGAGAGTCGGCCGGCGTATACCCGTGCCACGACCGCAGACTGTGCTTCTGCCACGGGGAAGGGGATGACCTTCTGGGTCAGACCGAGGATGGCCAGGGTGGGGTTCGACTGGTAGAAGATGTGCTGGTACGTCTTCTCGACCCGATGGCCCGTGGTCACGAGCGGCGGATCCAAGGACTGGAGGAAGGGGTAGGCGAAGAAGTAGCCGGTGCAATACAGGACGGCATCGATCTCCGCTTCGATCGTGCCGTCCTTGAAGCGCACGCTCCGGTCGGAGACGATGTACTCTGTGATCTCCGGCCTCTCCGACTTGCCGGGTGCGAGTGCCCGGGACAGGTAGGATTCCGACTTCTGCGACTGCAGCAGTGGTTTCCTGCAGACCGCAGCAATCTGCGTTCCAATATCGATCCCCGAGGCGGAGTTCCCGACCACGACGACCTTTTTGCCCGCGTAGCTCTCGGGATTGCGGTAGAACGTGGAATGCGTGATGGCTCCGGGGTAGGCTCTGTTCCAGGCCTCGATGCCCTCCACCGCGGGGACGTATGGCACGGCGTAATGGCCACTCGCGACGATGACGGCATCAAAGACGTGCCGGACGGTGTCCAGCTCGCCCTGCGGGGAGACGTGTTGCGTCTCGACGAGCCAGCCGGACTCCTGCTGCTGCCGGACATGGAGAACCTGGGTGTTGAAGGAGATGAGATGGTGGACGTCGTCGGCGTAGCGCTGCAGGTATTCTAGGACCTGCGAATGCTTGGGGAAGAGCTGATTGTGGCTGGGCCAGTCGAGATCGGAGAAGCGCATGAGGTCCTTGGGCAGATTCGTCTCCAGGCTGTCGTAGACGGGGCTCACGAAGGCGGCCGGGGTGGGGTGGGGATCGGTCTGGGGCACGGGGAGGGGAGTTGTGGCGGGGCGGGGGGAGTAGTTCCACAGGCCGCCCGGGTGGGAGCGCTGCTCGAAGACGGCGATGCGGGAGAAGGCGTGTTCGGCAAGCAGATATCTACACGCTCCACGCCGTCAGCCATCGCTCGCCAAGAGCACGACGTCGGACTGGATGGATTCACTTTGCCGCCGCGAGTCCTGAGGGCCCGGCTCCGATGATGCACACGCTCTCCGCGCGGAGGCGTCGTTGGGTCGGCAGGGAGCCCATGATTGTTGTTATCCTGTCGATGGTCACGGGAAGAGGCCGACTACTCGTGAGGTGATGGATGTTCAGCAGCGATACATGAGAAACGTGGTGAAGGTTGACCCGACAGATCCGAGCAACACGATCAACGAGACAGAAGTGCCATACAGACTGATAATGGTACGTGCAGTACAGAACTGCCCAGTACGTAACTTATCGTCTTGCGCCATCGATAATGTACAGGATCGTGTTGCGCCATCGACTAGATGGACGAGAAAACGCCGACGTTCTGCCGCACGTGGACCGCGATCCGATCCTCGTCTCGGAGACTTCCAAGTTCCTTCCTTCCTCCAGTATATCAAGACACTCCCCCTACCAATAAGTCATCCGTCCCGCTTCCCCTCTCACACTTTGACACCTCCGACTCTCCCACGTTCCACCTGGACGGGAGCTAGCCCATTGCTGCAATCTTGGCTCGCCGCCGCCCGCACGACGCGATGCTTCACCACCGCGAGATATTGCAAGCCGAAATCGCTGTCATGGAACGCATACTGCACCTCTCCCTGCAGATTGTGCCATTTCTGCGCCCTCCCCAGCCCGACTTCTGGGAGAGGCGAGGCGCTGGGTCGGAATCCCATCGATGTCATGCCAAATTCCGTCCATCGCGGACAGACCTCCTTGTAGATGCGCATGGCGGCAGCGTTGGCCTCGCGCATGGTAGGAAACAGTCCCTTGATGTGTGTTCCGTTCCATGGATACCACGGACCCTCCATTCCATGATGAACAGCATACAATACGTGCCTTCGGTCTTGCTCAACACCGCCCTCCGCCGAGCATTCGCCCCCTCTGATCATCGAATCCTGCCTTTCCGTGCCAACATCGGCCCTTCCGCCGTCGCTGAGCTCCTGAGAAGGCGGCGGTGTGGGCAAGAGCTGCACTTGAGGCACCACGCTGTTGCCATCGTCGACCACATCCAGCTCCTTGCTTCCAGGTAACTTTCCAACTACGACGCGCACGCTCTCAGAGGCTTCCGGCGACCAAGCACGACCATGATCGTCGCTTGTGGTGATACGTCGAGAAGCTTTCGTCTGGCTCTAGTGCAGAAATCCATCAGCCTTCCGGTACATCTTGAACGGTGGGGTGAATCGACATACTGCTTTCTGTTGCACTACGGACCTTTTGCCAATCGCGCGAAACTCGTCTGGTGCTCCTATCTTGATTGCTGAGGTTGCTGACTTGGACCCGACCGGTCTGCACGACTTCTTGGAAGGCTTGGGGGCCTTCTCTTCCTTAGCAAACGCTTGCCGCTTCCCCATTCTCCGTGATTTGTAGAAAGCTCGCAACACCGTGGATTCTTGGAGACAGAGAGGTGCACAACATGCACTGTATCAAATGGCATCTACGCGACGCGTCGTGAATCCTAGTTCTGCTATCACAGGTTCGTGTCCGGCCGTTCCTTCCTGGTCCCTGGCATTCACCCAGCCCCTGCTAGCGCCAGACTTTCCCCGCCTGTCATGTGACGGGTCCGTGTCAGTGCACCACCACTACCTTACCTTAATAAACAAAGCCCCGGCCCCCGCGCTCCTGTAACTTCCTTTCATCCCCAACACAGGCACGAACAGAACGCCCTCTCCCCTGAACCTCAATTTACAAATCAGCCAACGACCCAGGCAACCCCAATCAAGCCAATTCCAAACTCGACATTCTCCTCATCAAGCATGTCTTCCAAGGGCACCTTCGGTTCCGGCTCTGGCTCTGGCTCCGACGGCAGCGGCTCCAGCTTCAACTACACGAGCTCGGGCACCAACTCCCAGGTACCTCGCCCTCGCAAGCTTTCCCGCGGAACCCCCGTCCTTAATGCAATCACAGGAAACCACTACTGCAGTCGCGACTACGGCTCGTCGGCCTCGAACTCCAACTCGTACCATTACTCCAACGGCAACGGTAAGCCTTCTTTCTCCGACAGAGCCTGCCGCGTTTTTTCTACACAGATTGAAATGAATAGACTGACCGGTGATAATACAGGCAGCTACTATTACTCGAACCCCAATGGATCCACCTATTACAACAGCGGCTCGGGCTACAGCAAGTACACTGCCCCCGGCGGAAAGTAGAGCCGGACGTCGAGGCTTCCTCCCTGCGGCGACTGTGGCTCTGCAAATAGCTCACGTAGAGGTTCGTGGGACATGCAGTGGGAACGAGATATGGCGAGAAATATTGTATAGAGAAGTAGGAGCTGAATGCCAAACACGCGGACCAATTGTTGATGTTCCGACGTCTCATCATTTTCTAGGTCTTCTTTCCGTCCAGTCCGTTCGCTGGCGTTTTCAAGACCACCACTTCGAGTTGTAAGCTTGCCACCATCAGGTGCTATTCATCTCCCCATGGCATTATTATGCTGGCTTGCAGCGGGCCTCAGCATCTGCCTATCGACGTACACTCGCACATGACCACCGTTGCCCTTATTATAACAAAAATGCACCCCGCCCGTCGCAGAGGAAAACCATTTCTGCCCTTCCTCCCCATCACACCAGGGCACTTCATTCGATGCTCGGAAATGAAGATTCCTCATGTTCTCGAACGGCTTTTGAGGGTGACATTCGGTCTCCAGACGAGAAGCGGCAGCTCGATTTGCATCGGAAACGCTCCGGAAGATCCCGTCGACCTCGTACCTCAGCAACGCCCGGTATTGGCAGGAAGCGACGAGGACGATGTAGAGATGTTCTGGCTGCGGGGAGTCGGTTTGGTGGATGGTCGAGTCTTGCGTCGCGATCAACTGTACCACTGAAGAGGGAGAGCTGGTCGGGGTTGGAAGTTGCGGGACTGAAGATGGCTGCCAGTCCTTCTTGCTTGGGAGGGCTTGCTCCTCGTGCGCTGCGGTCTTGGCCGATGCCCAGTGCTCTGCCATGCGTTGACGCCAGTCCTTGCAGGCCACCACTCGAGCATGAGCGGGGCGATCCTTTGGTCTACATCGTGTTTTGACTCTTGGTGTCTTTACAGGTGCAGTGTCGCCATCGTTCGGTGTCCCCATCATAGGCCGCGAGGCATCTGTAATCGGCATGTTAGCCCGACAGAGACTAATTGCACGGAAAGGAAAGGAAAGGAAAGGAGAGTCACCTTTGCCGATCGGCCCTTTGGCATTTTCGTACTTTCGAGAGACATGTTTCATGACACTTCCAGACGATGGTGCGGATTTCTTCTTTCCTTCCACCCTCTTCTTGGGTGCATTGGCCACATTGCTGTTCGTTGGTTGGGCCGGTTGTGGAGGACGAGAGATGAGGAATCTGCCGGCCGCTTGCTTGCCGTTGTTCTTAGCGGTACTTCTCTGCTGTCAATTAGAATTGTACGCGATCTGGTCATCTTCACCGACTTTAGGCTCTTTGCTGCGATTGTCGGTGGCTTTCTTCATGTTTGGAGCCGTGTGACGCGGACGAGGAGGGTGATGGCGGGTCGGACTGAGGGCCTTGTGGTTCATGGTCGCGTTGCGGCTGACGGGCGTTGGTACATGCCTTCATAGATACGCGAGCATGCAAGATGGTCCTAGGGAGTAGCCCGAGTGTGGTATTTCGGCCTCACCCCCCTCGACAGCCCACATCCTGCAGCTAGCTTTCGCAGGAGAAGGCTGATGAGACCGGCGTTTCCTATTCTGCGAGGCAGTCTCCGGAAAGAGACGCATCATTTCGAATCCTTCCACCGCACTTGGCCCCATCACCACCGGGACCAGGTTGGAAGCACTCCCCAGACTTGGTCATCTGTTACACCAAATGAGGCATGAGCGGCTTGATGCTAGTCTCTTCGGCTGGCATCGCTGCATCGTGATCGACAAGGTATCTGAGGAGGTGGAGTGTGAGAGCACGTGTCTGTATTGAAGAAGTGAGGGAAGGAGGCACATGTAGGGTCGGACTACAGTATACAGTACAGCAGTGCAGTACAACACGGGCCGGACTTGCCTCCGCATCGGCTTTCGGCGTTGGAGATGCCGAAGAGCCGCCGAATGTCCAACTTCACTCGCCTTCTTCGCTCGGCAGCGGGCTGCTGTGCTTTCTTGCGTGTTCGCATTGTATTGATACGGCACGCATCATCGCCATGGCCTCGTCTGTGAGGCTCGAGAGTACTTGGGAGGACAGCGACAGCGACAAGATGCGGCGACTTCGCGCGCGGAAGCGACAGCTCGAGGAGGCAGAAGTCTACAATGCTCCCGCGACACTGCGCAAGAAGAGGCGCGCCGTGCGAGAGCAGGCCAAGCTGACGTCCACCACATCCGCTTCGACCGAGTACACATGCCCTCCCCATGCGATCCCTGTCCGAGACGACGTCTTTACTGATGACAAGCAGGCTGGAATTCGACGATGCCGTTACCGAACAGAACTATCCTTCGGATCCCACGCCCGACCCCTCTTCTCAGATCGAGCCAGCAACCAAGGTGACTGTACAAGAAGCGCGGAGAGCACGGCGCATCCGTGCTGCCCAGCGTCGGAGAGATGGGGAGGTGAAGGGTGTCGACGATGCGTCGGGCGAGAAAGGGAGTACACCGAAAGGCACGCGGCGCAAGTTCCGCCTTCGCGATGCGCAGAAGATGGGAGCAGCGGCAGGCGGCGAAGAGACCCCTGCAACTCGATCGAAGTGAAGATCGAATTTGGGACTGCGTGGGATGAGAAAGCGCGCCCACGCGGGACACTTGCCAGGTCGGCGGAGACAGCACGCACTTTTGCCTCGGACATGATAGGATAAGCGAAGCCTATACTGCATTTGCGAAGAACCAAAGAAGCAATTCAAATTTAACATACATCGCGGATCCTTGAGCCTGCACTCATGCCCGGCACTACTATTCACCCTTCGCACTACGGCGACCCAGGGTGACCGACCAGCAAAATGTGGAATACCCAGGCTAATCGAAATCTTTCACACACCCTTTCTATGCTTCTGCAGGTCAGTTGAAGTCATGACTCGAGAGCCGCTATTCCTTGACCAGACAAATTTGCTTCGCTGCTGGGACGCCTCGCAGGGCGTCTTATACCATGTCCAACTCATTTCTAGCTTTATTGAGCCAGATGAAGTGTTGCCACAGGTCTTACAGAGCACTCAGAAACGCAATCAGAGGATATCTGACTTGCGTGACTTGATCGAATGATGTCTGGATCAATCCCCCCTCGACCGACCAGAGCAACGGCGCATCGCCCAGTAGTGCCTTTGTAGACGCTCAACTCTCTCATTCCTGATCAAGCACTCGAAGTTGGGTTTCTGTTTTGCAGAGGCACTACTCGAGTTCCCACTACTTCTGACTTCGAACTTGTGCGCGTGGGCCTCGCTTCATCAGCATGCCGGAATTTTTCTCGCAGCTCGTTGCGGGCTTCGGTTTGAATGCTGGCGGATCGATAAGAAGTGAAAGGAGAGAGGGCGAGAATGGACAAGGTCGTGCGAGCGAATATCCGTTACAGAGAGGGGGCGCAGTGGGAAAATTCCAGCAAAATCTGAACGACATCGCCCATGTCGAGATGATGAATAAGAAGCGTCGGCGAATCGCAACGTCAGGCGGTAGGACCTCGTTGGAAAGTCCCCCCAACGGCTCAAATGGGGCTGTTCTAACCCCTCGGTCAAAGCAGCCAAAATCAACGGGTGAGTGAAGGAGTTATTATGAATGATTGACTTCTATCACTAAGCGTCGTGAAGGGAAAATTTCGCCGTATTTTCCCGTCAAAGAGACTCGAGCGACGACGAGTAGGGTGCAAACATATTCCGGCGACCCGTCTGCGGGCTCCAACAATGAAATATCACCAACGCTTATCCCACCATCGTCCACCTTTCCGAGTGGCTCGATCTGGTCGGACGAAGATGTGCAGTTCTTACGCGACGCACGCGAAGAGCATGCAATCCGCGTCAACAATGTGGTCTCTACCGGTGTTGGGGCTGGGGTCGGACATGACCCTCCTGAGCGGCTATGTACAGCACGCGAGGAAGAGTCCGACGAGAACGACTCTCCTCCCGGGACCATGGGCTGCAGTCAGTGGTCTTTCCAATTTCTTGACGCGGGTACGCAGCACAATGAAGAAAGAATTCAGCGCGCGGCCACGGATCGCGGTTCCGACGGTGATGGCAGCGCGGCTCTCCAGGCGCTCTCACAGTCTGGCGGGACTCAGCCCGGAAACCTCTCCCAGCCGGCTCGATCCCAGCCGGCTCGATCCCAGCCGGATAACGGCATTGCATCCACATTTCACTGCTCAATCTCCTGGACGGCATGTATTGACCGGCTCGACGCCCTTGTCCTAGAGCAGTCAGGCGGGCAAGGAATTGCAGACGGGGACGGTCGCGCGGCCGCGAAATGGCACGCTGTTCGTAGAGGGCACCGTCCTGGTGTATATGAGGATCCTGATGAGGCTCTCCAGCAAATGGACGGATTCTCGAACGCTCTGTACAAAGCCTGCGACACCGAAGAAGAGGGAAATTATTTCGTCAACCACGACAAGAACGGATGCCAAGGGTCTTGCTGTCGAGAGGACGAAATCGTGCTCAGCGAAGAGCAGGCTAAGCTCATGCGAACCGTACAGGAGTTGAAGAACGTATGTTGTCTCGGTCCCGGAGGCACTGGGAAGTCATTCATCACTCGCCTCCTTACCAAGGAGCTTACCGAGAAAGGCCTACTCGTGAGCATCACCGCTGCTTCCTCACTGGCGGCGCTGACGATCGGCGGAAGGACTGTGGAGTCCTGGGCTGGCTTCACGCTCGAAACGAAGAAAAAGCCTCTGGTGCAAGTGTTGCGGCAGGCACTCAACTCACCAAGCTACAATCGAATACTCGAGACGCACATCCTGGTCATCGACGAGATCAGTATGGTGTCTTCGGTCGTGATGTATCGTCTGGACAAGCTCTGTCGCTTTGTGCGGTCCAGGCTCGATGAGCCATTCGGTGGGATCCAGATGTAAGTAACACGGACTAGGCGAAAGCAGGTTCTGTGTTCACTAACGATATCGGATTTCACAGAATCGCGATGGGGGACTTCAGGCAGCTGCCGCCTGTGAAACCTTTTGAATATTGTGCGGATTGTGGCGTCGCAACTAATGTCGACGTAGTCTGCCCACAATGTCGAAAAGACTGGTCCGAAGCAGAGCCTCTCGCCTTTGGCTGCCACGTCTGGGATGAGTGCGTGTTCTCCTACCTAGCCCTCACCAAGCCATTTCGACAAATCGACGAGGCCTTCTTCAACATCCTCTCGAAAGTGCGGCTCGGTGAGCTCTCGGATGCAGACGCTAACTTGCTCCTGCATCATGACTCCGACACGACTGACGGCATACATCTGTATCCGAGGAACGACGACGTCGATGAGCACAATCGGAAGAGGCTCAACGAGCTTCCCGGGCCATCCCAGACCTACAAATGCGTAGACGAATTCGTATGGAACGGAACCTCGCCGCAAGACTGGGAGCTGGCTCGCAACATGGCCGACACGAAGTATCATGAGCATCGTCTCGACAGGCGGTCGGAATTGCGGGTAGGCGCGCAAGTCATGCTCACTGCCCATGTCAATGAGAGGTTGGGCCTCGTCAATGGCGTCCAGGGCAAGATCGTGGGCTGGCAATCCGTTCCCAAGGTCAATGCCCAATGGGGAGAATTCTACCCCGATCGAAAGCGCAATGTTGCAGCTTGGTGCGAACAGAACGGCATCGACAGGTTGCCCGTCATCCGCACAAAGGACGTGGAGCAATTCGTCGTCCTCCCGATCTGCATGGTCGAGTCGATCGGCCAGCTCGTCGAGGGATCGGAGCCCACGGTCGTTGCCCGCGCACAGATCCCATTGACCCTCGCCTGGGCGCTCACCATCCACAGGGTCCAGTCGCAGGAGTTTGACAAGGCAAGTATTCGTTGGGAAGCGCAAAACCCATCGTCCTCTCGCTGACTTTCGCGCGCGCGCGCTTGGGTTCGCAGATCATCGTCCATATGGATCGCATCTGGAGTCGCGAACTAGCATACGTGGCCTTGTCGAGAGCCAAGGACTTGAAAGGGTTGGAGGTCGTGTGTCGCGATGGTTTGAATTCACTCAAGCGAGGTGGTAGGCTGACGGCGTCGGAGCGCACCCGAACTCTCGACATCTGGTCCAAGACGCATTACTCGGCCATTACGATTTGATAGACGAGGAGGTTTGTCTGCGATGGGACTGGTTATGCTCATACTTCTTTCTGCTAGATCTCCGTGGTAATCGGAGGTAATGGGAATCAGTCGACACTCATGTTCTTCCGCGCTCCATGAATTTGTACGGGATTGACCGTAAGGCAAGGCTGGAGGACCATTGCCGTGCAGGCATGATCCTTGACCAATAGCGTAGATAGGTCACATGCAAGTGGTGGGCTTTGAGAAGAAGTAGAAGGGAATGGCGAAGAGGTGTCTTTTCAGGGACCAACTTCCATGTTCAACTTGTGGCTAGAATTACGCAAAAGAGAATCATGTAATCTTAGTACGGATGTGGCAAGCCCGAGGAAGACGAGAACTTTGCTTCTGTGACACGCACCGATTCTAGAAACGTGCTCGGACAGTGCCATTCTCAATCTGCCCAACGATGCCGCCGCCAGCCAACGTCCACTTCTCGCCGATCAAACCATCCGTGACGGTGCTCCTGAGAATTCCTGACTTGGCGTAATACTCCATGATGCCCCTTGCTTCGTCTTTGCTTATACCCCTAACTTTCTGCACGCTGACGTAGCGCATGGCGCGCCGCACCAGTATGTCGTGAGCGACATAGGGATCATAGTAGCGGGTTGATTGGGTTCCATCTTGGATGGCCAAGTTGTTCGCCAAAGCCTGATCCAATGTGTGTGCCGAGGCACGATTCGACTCAGACGTTGCGGCAAGCAACATGCCGCCATTGGGGAACTCGATCTTGCCAGCCAGCATCGAGACGAAGTGTTCCACGAGAGCAAGCTCATGTGCGTGGATGGGTACTGCGTCAGTATTGAGATATGCCGAATGCCGCATGATATGATCAACGCCATCCAGGGCGAACATGACAGGAGGTCGTTCCTCGCCCTTCGACAAACTATTCGATGGTAGGAGAAGTTCGTTCCAAAGTGCTTGCCACACGGGCCAAGCTACCGCCGGATCCCTGGCGCCCAGGCTGACCAGTTGTTCCAGGGTTGAGTTTGGTTGCAGCGGTGCTGAGATGTTGTGTCGTTGGCTCACGCGCATTTTGGAGAAAAGCGGTTGATTGGCTTTGTTAATGTTCTCGAGGAGCTTTGCGGTGTAATGTGGCTGGATGTAAGTTACCCCTGTGGGCCCGAACAGGGGTTGATAGGAAGTGTGGGCGTTGGTGAGGTCCTTGGCCTCCGGAACATGTACCACCACCCAGTTCTCGAGATGGGCCAATGCTAGAGCTTGCAGCTGTAACACGCTCTTCCCGCTGCCACGCTCACCGAAAAGCACCTTCCGCACAGGCAACCTCTGCACAGCTTCGCCTTCTTTCTGGTCTGTCGCGCCGTCCTTCCTCGCTGCGAGACCCGTCGCATCCCGTTCTGTCGCCTGTTCCAAATCGCCAGCGAGCGTAAGCGTCTCTTTCCTGATCAGGGTGGCAGGTCGCCGAAACAGACTCCATCCTTGAGTAGGCTTGAATGCCTCCAAAGCTCGCAGCGCGTCTACGGTCTCATTTGAAAGACCAAGCACTTGGCCTTGGTGCAATTCGAGCTGCCTGCTGCGAGTGTGCTCGGACGCGAGATCTTTCAATCCGACTACCTCGAGCGCATTGCTGTTGCTCAGGACAACACGCTTGCGCTGCGCCTTGCGTTCTCCGACAGCAGGAGGTTTCGCTGTGGAAGCGCGAGTATTCTTGGTCAGCCGCAGTGTACGGCCCTGTCGTGTGCTGGGTTTGGCGACAACGCTCTTTTTCTTGGGCGGGTTGACCGAGTGGGAAGGAGAGGTGGAAAAGGCGGCGCGATGGGAGAGACCGGCGGGCGTCGAGCGCTCGATTGGATCCAGTGTCCGCCTGAGGCAGCGTAGACACAGCGGCGGCGACAGTTTGGCCATGGATAGGCGATGGAGTGGGCTGGTCACCTATGAAATGGCGTGGACGACGAGAAGCAGGAACAGGAACTCCCTCGCTCCGAGGTGGACCTCTCAACCTCTGTGCTCCGGGGCACGGGTCGTCCCGCGGTCCCGACCGCGAGTCGACGGTCCACGGATTTGAGCCACCATCACCTCTCTCTCATGTAATACAACAGCGTCGCAATACTGAGATGGCAGCAAAGCGCGCTCTTGGCATCGATGAGATCGTTGACTCGCAAGAAACCGACTATTTCAAGAAGAGGCTAAAGCTTGACGATGATGAATATCGAATCGAGACTGACGACGTACGGCCGATGATCGACCTCGACCTGTTTCGCGCCCTCACCGTAGATCGACCACAGTGGACCCTCTCACCAGGAGAAATACCGAAAGGCAGCAAAAAGGTCTACTGTGTCCTCCGGGGACGCGTGCCCGGCTTCTACTACGACTATTCTGGCCCCCAAGGTGCTCAAGCGCAGGTTAGTGGTTCTGCCGATAACCTCTTCCAATCTTTTCCACGCGGTAAGAAAGCCTCTATCAGGCCAGGTAACGTGCAAGAAGTCGTCGATGATGCTATCCGCTACATGAACCACAGCCACAGCTCGTGCACCTATGGCTGCGGCGGCAAATGTGCGTTTGCACAGTCTTCCACCTCGCAGCAACCGAGCGACGTGAACAGACCTCGATTTTGGGCGCAGCCCAAAAGCCGATCACTCAGTGTCTGCAGGTATTGTGACCGGAATCCTCCTGTTCACAAGGGAAGAGTATGCCAGGCGTGTCTCTCGACGCCAGAACGTATTTCTAAATTGAAGTTGTGCATTGCCGACTACAACCTCAAGTGAGTCGCCTTCAGCGCTGACACATGCTGCTCCTGGGCTAAACCTAGTGTGTCCTCACTAGCGCAGAACAAGCCAGTGTGGTATCCGCCGTTGCGGAGGGCAGAAACTGCTTCTTCACTGGTGCAGCAGGAACTGGTAAATCGCGTGTGGTTGAAGCGCTCATCGCGTACTTCCGGTGCAACCAAATACGAGTTCGGGTGGTCGCACCGACGGGTACGTCAAAGCATTTCAGATTAAGGCGGACACTAATCTATTGCAGGCATGGCCGCACTCAATGTCTTTGGAACTACTTTGCATATGTATGCTGGCTGGAGTGTGAAGCTTGGCGCGAGTTCGTTGGATGCGCTTGAAGGCGTTGCACATGAGACAAAAGTCTGGAAGCGCTTCTCCGACACTGATACGCTCGTCATCGACGAGATCAGCATGGTGGAGGCTGACACGCTCGCGAGGCTGTCTTTCATGATGCAGAAGGCCCTGCACAACATGAAGCTCCCATTTGGCGGTGTGCAGGTCGTAAGTCCAACCACACAGAAACCCGAGCCTACCACGACAACAGCTAATTCATCTCGCGAGCCAGGTCATTACTGGTGACTTCTACCAGCTTCCGCCTGTACTCCCCTTCTCTACCTGCCTATCCTGCGGTGACGCCACACTTAAATCCCAAGACGATCCAGATGCGCGTATCTGTACGAAGCATGGCGAGTTCCGTGACGAGGACAAATGGCCTTTTCGGGGTTCCGTCTGGAGGGACTGCGAATTTGCCAACATTCAACTGGTGAAGCTGCTTCGACAGACAGATACGATGCTCAGTGATATTCTACGATCCATGCGGATGGGAATCGGCTGGACATCCGTGCAAGAGCACGCACTACTAGATCACGAGAATGATGTCGACTTTGAAATGGCGATCAAATTGAGTCCGCTGAGGCACGAGGTCTCGGCGATCAACGAGGCGCACTTGGACAGGATCGTTGAACCCACACGCCAGTACAGCTGCATTGACAATGTGCGCTGGAGACAAAAGCACCCAGAATTCGTGGACCCAACTGAACCCGGTGGAATGTCCACAGCACCCTTTGCCAGCCTGCGTACACATCGATACGAGAACGAGTTGGTGCTGAAGCAAGGCATGAAGGTTCTGCTGACTCACAATCTCGATATCGGGGCAGGACTGGTAAATGGCACTGGCGGCAGGATCGTCGGCTTTCAGCGGTGGAGATTGCCGGCCGAGTCATCAGAACACTTGCGGCACTCGAAGCTCTGTGCTACCGAAGAGCGACGGAAGGCTCACAAGTATGGAAAATATATGCAGGACCAGGTCGACATTTTCCAAGAACAGGTCAATGACAAGCTTTGGCCGATTGTCAGATTCAGCAATGGCCTTGAGCGGGTTGTTACCGCACATTGTAGCATTCAAGAGTTGGGAACCGATGAACCTTACAGTCTGCTGTCGCGCACCCAGATCCCCTTGACCGCAGGCTGGGCTAGTAAGTTGATTGGCCTGTTCTATATCTGAATCTCGGCACCTGTGCTAACATGGTCGTAGTCACGATCCATAAGAGTCAAGGCATGACACTGGAGAACGTTGTTGTTAATCTCGACAAATGTTTTGCTCCCGGACAGGCCTATGTCGCTCTAAGCCGCTCCAAATCGTTGTCCACTACCAAAGTGCAAACTCTACCCTCGAAGAGCGGGCTTCTTTTACCAGACGAAACAGTAAGGGCATTCATGGAGGAGACTTTTGCTGCTACAGGAGGGATGTAGTCAGCGTCACTTTTCGATACCCACAAGATTGGGCGTCAGATATAGCTATTCAATACTATCTTTCCCAGCGTTGAGCCCTCATGTGAGGCACCGGCCACGTGCGCACGTGGTAGCTACCCGGAGATCGACAGGCGCGGGCCGTGAAGTGGCGTCATCTCTGTTGTGGAGTCGCGCGTCGTGACCGCGTCGCATCTCTAGATCCTTGTGCTCTCCTTGTGATCTCCTTGCTATTCTACTTCTCCTTTCCCGCAACCTCACACTTGGTATGGCTCTACCTTCCTCACCCCCTCTGCTACCGGAGCCCGACTTGCCCTCATCACCCGCGCAGTTGCAGCCATCCTCATACCTCGCCATCGATTCGTCTAGCCGGAAGCGGCACCTTTCCGAGTACAGCAGCCTCTCCAGCGATCCGCTGTTTTCTGAAGATATCTCAGAGGCCGAGACCTATTCTGACAACAACAGAACTAAGCGCAAGAGATTGGTGCGAGGTCCATGGTGGAGGCTCGCTCAGAAGAGGGCGGTGGGGAGTTCTACTGAGAGCTTGAACGGTCAAAATGTTAGGAACTTGGATAGTGGGGTCTTCATGGGAAGCGATTTGAGCGAGGATAGCATCGATCGGGTCGTGACTATGCAAAGCGCCTGTCGAAGTCCGGATAAGAAAGAATGGCCGTACAAGGCCTCGAACAAAGCAGTTGCATCGCAAGCTCTTCCCGCCGCGGAGCTAATTGTGCACGAGTGTGTTGAGACCGGAACGGAATCGGTGGACCTCTCTGACCTCGGGATGGAGCACCTCGACTCGGAAATTCTGTCCCCACTACATCAGCTCATCCGGTATGCGCACAACGACGTCATGCCACCGTACGAATTCACTGCTTTCACGCCGTCAATCAAGCTTTTCCTGGCGCGCAACAGAATCTCCTCGTTGCCTCCTGAGCTCTTTCGGCTTGAGAACATTACGGTCTTGAGCCTGCGCAATAACGAACTCACTGAACTGCCGCCAAGCATTGGACGGTTGCGGAGATTGCAGGAGCTCAACATCGCTGGCAACAACATTGCACTCTTACCCTGGGAGCTCTTCCCTTTTTTCGACTGTCATGGGGTACACAAGCGGATCACTGTGCGCCCGAACCCCTTGATTGAGGCAGGGATCTGTAGCCAATCTTTTCCGCTGAAAACACCCTTCAGCGCATCTTCTCAGACTCTCCACCTGGGCGACAGTGACTGGGAGAAGATGAGTTACGAGGCGTTCAAGAAGCATCCCCTGGGCCTTGAACCGATGGACGACAGCGCAGATCTAGAGTTACGTTGGAGATTTGGCAGGCTGAAGCGCATGCATCATCTGCAGAACGCTTCGCGAGCAGGCACGAAGCCCCACGTGTGCCGTGAAGAGCTCATCCATCTGATCAGCTCGGCTGTACGATACTTTGGACCGGACGGCGTTCCTTGCCATGCAGCAAATTGCGAGGAGATGCCCTGGGCGCCAGCCAGAGCTGTCAACGAGCCCCCTCCATCATTCGCCAGCTATTCCGCACCATCTTTGTTCGAACTGGCGCTCAAGACTGTGCAATCGAATTTTCAGCTCGACGACCTCCCGTGCCGTCTGCCCCCGAAGGTACATATCGGGCTACAGAAGGCACACCAAGGCGCTCACTTTGGCAATCAGGTATGCTCGACGTGCGGCAAGTCCTTTGTAGTTCCAAGAGCTGAGTGGATGGAGTGGTGGTTTCATGGATCAGCGCAGGCGGGATTGACACCCGAATCCGTCCTGCCATTCTTACGGAAAGCATGCAGCTGGCGTTGTGCGCAGCCCTCGGACATTGGAGAATTTCGCGTTTGAATGAGGGAGAGGCACGGCGCAGTCCGCATTGTGTATAGTCCTCACGATAGTTCTTGCGCACGTTTGATGCTGCTGGTGCGAATGCAATGGAGAACGTGGCGAGTCTGGCGTCTGGCGTCGAGAGTGAACTGCGAATAGCCGCGAAACAAAGCACGGAAATAAGCTCAAACTAGCGGCGGCCACCGGCACTCCCGTCGACAGGGCAGCGAGATCGTGACTGCCGAAGTTCCACCACGTCCACCGCGACTTCCTTGCCAATGCCAATGCCGGAGCCCACGCGTTCCCCTCACCAGCGTTCGTGTCGACCTCACCTTCCACATCACCTCATCCCATCTTCGCAAGCGTGTCGTGCCGCGTCGTCTCATCCTCCAGCGCGTTTTTCGCGCTCGTACGCCAGCAGGAACGGCGCCCTTCTTCATGATATCTTAGTGTCGGCGACAACGAGATCTCGCCACCGCCCATGACGGATGCGTCAGCGCGCTCGCTGCCATGTACTTCACGGTGTATATCATCTTGCCGTCGGAGCCCAACGTTGCAACGCGGTCCACTGCCAACAGCAACAAGCCAGAGAATGCGTGGACATCCATCAGCGTTCCCTACAAGTCGGGACAAACGCTTGACGACCTCGTGCACGCCGCAGACGAGCGAGTCGCGAGCAAACTCGGCAGTGGTGTACTCGCTGGCTACGACTGTGGCCAGGTGCAGGACGCTTGGGGCACTGAGATGGTCCTCAGCGACAAGGTGGGCGACCTCTTCGAGCCAACGGCACCGCAAGTGGAACGGCAATTGTACATGCATCTGCACCTCAAGACTATCCCAGCCACAGCGTCTCAGCCGGACTCAAGTGGTGCGCTGCCGGATGTGTATGACATAGAAGCGATTGATGACGATGAGGAAGACGGCTACGTGCGCATTGACCGGCAAGGCTTCAAGATTCCCCCGATACCAACCAAGCTGCCTCAGAAGCGGCCGTCTCCTGTCGTATTGGTTAACAGCTCTTCGCCTGAGGAAGCGCCGCCGGCTAAGCGTGTCCGAGAGAACCCCCAGGCTCCAACGCCCCCAACTTCGAGCCCGCGGAACGCGTTCTCCTTCCTCAATGGCGCCCAGGCTCCTCACAAGAAAGCGGAAAATTGGTCGAGAGAAGAAGATGAGCTTCTGATGCAGGGTAAGTGTCTGCGATGCGCATGTCGTCATTTCTCGCTGCATCACCACCTTGTCTCACATCGCTAAATTTTACGCCCTGTAGGTATCAAAGAGAACCTCTCGGCAAGGCGCATGAACGAAGCCTTGATGCCGAGTCGATCTGCAGGCGCAATCAGAGGACGAAAGACATACTTGAAGAGAAAGCTCGAGCAGCAGCGCAACACCGAGCGTCTGCGGACAGATTCAGTCAGCGTGTCTCCAACGCAATCTTCACAGGAGACCCGTGACCGGCCGCATAAGAAGACGTCGACAGACCGGGACAAGAGCCCGGTCGTGCTTATCGATCGTGGGTCCAATACTGACCACAATACATCCCGGGATCATCTCATTCCGTCCACCAACGAGTCTGGCTCACGCGCAGCTGCTGTAAAAGATACTCCTCGAGACCACGTCGACTCCCTTCTTTCAGCCAAAGGTCCAGGCCAAGCTCTGGGCGATCTTCCGCTTCCGCCCGAGGGCCGTGTCGCTGCTGGGCCTGCAACGAAAGTCGAGGCCAGGCCCAAGTCTCACAAGAGGACCTTGGTGAAAGCGCCGGCGAGCAAAGCTGCTCCTCCACTGGTCAGGAAAATCGATCGGACGAGGAGGAGTGAACCAAACAAAACCCTCATCCATCAGCCTGTCCCCCTTTCAGACCATACTTCCGCCCGGTCCACATCAAATGGAAACACCGAGTTGCCTGGAAACAAGACCTCCCAACCTGTGCCCAACAAGCCTGAGAAAGACTTCGAAGCCTCGCCTACGCATCGCGAGACCAATGGCTCCGGTAGCCCGAACTATGCTCATAAAGAGCCGAAGCAGTTCTACAAAAACATCACCCCTTCTGATCGCTATGATGTGGCGCGTGAAATCGTTGGCGACAATCCACTACGGATTCGAAGAGAGATGGAGGATCTCGAAGCCAACGAGAAGATGTTGAATGCCGTCTTACGCCAAGATCAACCAGAAATCGATAGGATCAATGCGATGAAGCAATATCGGACTTCTCAAAGGGCGGTCGAGGACGGGCAAGAGCCTCCTACCCTCCACAACAGACTGCGAGGCCTCACCGTGCTCAAGACTTCGGTGGTCCACGAAGAAGCAGACGAAGAGTTCGGGCCTGAGAATGATTTTGGAGCACAGCTGGAAGAAGAACGCGCACGGGCTTCCTTGAGCCCCATGAGGGCGGCCTTCATGGAAGAGTCATCCCAATCGGAGCACTATTCGTCAGACACCGAGAGCATGATACACGATCGCGAGATAGTAGAGGTTGAGGACGAACCCAGTGTCACCGCGCATTGCCGCGCCCCGCCGGCACCGGCACGCCAGGCCCATGGAAGCAAAAAAGCCGCGTGCACGGAGAAGAAGCGAGCTGCTAGACTCACTCGTCGATCCCGTGCCGCAGACAGACGTAGGAGCAGCATGTCCGTATCGTCCAAGATGAGCGTCTCACGCGCCGACACCTCCAGCGTAGCTGACGCCGGAGATGCGAGAATTTCCGACCAAGGACGGACTCCGGGCCAATGGGGAATGCTTTTGAGCGACGCGACCTTTCCGGTCAGCGCGCACGAAGCGTCATCTCGTCGCGAGAAGAGGATGGAATCAGAAGAAATTGTGTACGGCGTGAGTGGAGACGAGACAGATGCATAGCCAGATGCTGGCGGGATGGAGTCGAGTGAACCGTACCGGACGAGACAATTTTGAGGATCGAATGCTCTTCGTACTCAGTGCATGCCTAACAGACAGATGAATCGGAAGGTATGCCTAATGTGTTGGCTTCGTGGGCGAGCTCAGATGTGTAGGCGAATGTCACAATATGCGCTATATACCAATCTGACCCGGGGCCATCCTCGTCATCATGGGAGAACTTGCAAAATTCGAGCAGAACACCTACAATTGATGACACGGGGAGCCATCAAAGGTCGGGGAGGAGAGCACAGCTAGACCTTTCCCGACCTGTTTCGAGACATTCCGACGATGCTGTTCGCTCTGCTCGCTGACGGTGTTCCTCTCGGCGTCCCTCGTGGCGTCACGCGTGACTCCCCAAAGAAGCGATGCTGCTGGCTATACGAGCGTTCGCCGGGTCCGGGTCGTTGCCGACCACTCGCATGGGTAGCGACACCTGCGTGCGTGTTAGCATTTGAAAGTCCAGAAATCACCGTTGGAGAAAGACAAGACTCACTGCCCTGCCGCGATCCATAGTAGTCCAACGCGCTCGATCGTCGACCGCCCTCTTGCTCCCTGGCGCCGGCAAGCTGTTGAGCGAATGGCGATCGCTTCCTCAACACCGGACCCTTCCAGTATACCACGTACACGGCAATCACGAGCACGAAGGAGATGCAGGCGAGGATCGTGCAAGCGTACTCCAAGTTGTAGCCGCTGTCTGCTCCAATGTTGGTGAAGAAGGGCGTCGCCGGTATGGTCAGAACACCGGCCAGAAAATCACGAGACCACCCGTTGCCACCTGTCGCGGAAGCGGAATACGGACCATACGCACAGATCATGTAGTCGATGGTTGCCATGTAGATGGAGTAGTTTGCAATGCCTATCACGGCGGCGAACACCATGGAGCCAAACCAGTGGATGGGAGGGCCAAGGATGGTCCACGCAAAACCGAACAGACCGATGGGAAGGCATGGTGCCGTGTAGAGCAGGAACCATAGTCTGGACTCGTACTGTGCTCTCTCGTCGTCCGGCTTGGCTGCGCGCTCCTTGATATTCCTTCGGATTGCAGGGATGAACGCAATCCACGCAATGATGTACCCGACGCCAATCGGGATGAAAGATAAGCCGACGGCCACGGTGGAGAAGTTCCACTGCTTGTATACCAACGAGAGAGACTGGATGAACATGAAAATCAGAGCATCGGAGAAACCAGAGAGCAGCGACAAGACCAGGACAATGGGCTCGGTCAAGAACATCTTGAAGGGACGAATCCATGTCTGCAGCACTTCTCGGGCGGAGAACCGATCCTTGAACGGAACGAGCTCGTCCGGGCCCCAGACGTTGGGGTTACCCTCCTTTCTGCGCTTCTTGGCAATGCGGTTCAACATGATGGTGGTTCGGGTCTCGGGGACGGTGAAGAAGTGGAGAATCTGAATGGCGCCGCCGAAGATGAGCTGGATCCAGATCGACCATCTGCAAGAGTACATCAGCTGGATGTAGGAGGAGATGGTATACGGCAGAGTGTCCAGACTCACCTCCAGCCCAAGAAAGACTCGCTGAATCCACCTACAATCGGCCCGAGGATGGAGCCACCGACGGAAGAAAAGACGACGAAGGCGACGGCGTACTGCTGGCTGTCGGCCTCCCACATATCGGCAATCATACCCAAAGTGACGGAGCCTCCAGCGGATGAGAGACCACCGAGAGCTCGGCCAACCATGATGGAGGCGAAGTTGGGAGCCAGGGCGACGGGAAGCTGCCAGATGTTGACGAGGAAGAGGGAGAGCTGGAGGACGGGCCAACGTCCAAACTCTTCGGACCACGGAGCCCACAGCTCACAGCCAAAGGCGTAGAGGACGAGAAAGATCATGGCACCACAGCGAGCAGCCTGGGCGCTGACGCCGAATTCCTTCTCAATGCCGGGAATGGCGTTGGAGTAGAGGGAGGTGTTGAAGTTCATGGAGACCTGAACGATGAAGATGATGGTGAGGATGTACCACTTCTTCCAGGTGGGGAAGCAGAAGCCCAGCTCCTCGTAACAATCGTCCTCGGTCAGCTCATACTTGTCGTAGGTGCCCAGCTTCTCGAGATTGGCGCCGTCGCCTCTCGACTCCTTGTTATCGATGTGGTCAGTAGTGGTGGTGCCGTCGGCGGGCCGATGATGCCTGGCGTCGGAGCCGTCCTTGGAGGAATCGTCGGCAGCGTCGTGGAGCTTTTCGTTGGCGCGGTCGAGGTCGGCGTGGTCCATGACCTGAGGCGGCTCTTCCGGGAAATGGGTATGCTTGGAAGGCATGCTGATCGGAGCAGAGCAGACGGGCTGCTGGAGGACTGGTGAAGCTACACTGGCAACGGAGCACTGGACATGAGATGAGGAATGTGATGAGGATGGACGGGAAGAATGTGAGGAGAGGAATATGCGAGAGAGGTAAGAGTGTGGAGTGTGCGGCGGGAGATGACGCAGCGGTCCAACACACAATGGAACGACGACTCTCGCGTGAGCGGCTCCACTCTCGCGCACCTCCAAGACCGTGTACCGCTGCCGCGGCCGCTACATCGCATCGCCACGGAATATGGATTCGACGAGGTTCATTACACGCCTCGCCATTCTTCGCAGGCCGACGGATTCTCTTGATCAGGATGATGGATGCGGTGGATGCGGTGGATCGTCGATGCCGTGCCATGCGGCGATGCGATTGCTCGCCGTGAGTTTGCTCTGGAGCGCTGGAGGAGCGCGGAGAAGGCCGCTCACGCGCTGAATCCTTCCATGCCTCCATGCTTCCACGCCATACGTGTAATGTGCACGTCTTTCCTTCCATATCGCTTCTACGTGATGAGCTTCCCACGCTTCCATTATCCTCGCCACTGCCGCAGAGCCGCGTGGATACCCCGGACCCGCCTGCCACGGGGGTTCCTTTCCCGTTCCTCTTTCATCACGTGACCGCGAACACCTGCTACGTCATCCGCCCTGTCCTCTCCACATCTGTGCTCCGCCAATGGACGTAACGCGTGATCCCACGGGGCGTCCCCGAGCCGTCGCCGGACGGGAAGGTCCGCGGTCTGTCTAGTGTGTGTGGGGAAGGACGGCGACGATCTCGCGCTTTTACGGGGTCACGCTGATCGCTGGGCTGCTACACCATCTCCAGTCACTGCTATTGGGGTACAGTATGTGGTATAGCATTCTGCTGCATACATATCATGATCTATTCTTGGCAGCTGAACCCTCGGATCCAACGTGCCAACGTGTCCGCCAACCTCCTATGCCTCTGCCGTGGCTGATCCACGCGCCAACTCTCTACCTTATCTCCTTCTTGCGAACGGGCTTGTCAACGGGCTTCAAGGTTCAGTTGCTCACGACGGTGACTGGTGACCACCCTGACCGACACCTTCCTCCCCGACCCCCACCGACTGTCCATCTCTCCCGTCTCTCTGCACCGCCATCCGACACCGCCAGGACACGGCATCACCGGGACACGACGTCGTCGAGGACAGGATGTCGCACAGGCCGAACCGGGAGCGAGCGCCATCGCATCCATCATCGTCCTGACCACGCCCCTTCGTGCAGCCATGGCCTCCACCTCATCCGACGGCACCTCATGGATCTCGCCGGGCGAGTACTTCGAGGCGTACCGTCCCATGACCACACCTCACGTCTAGACGCTCGCTGACCTCCCCTCCTTCACCTTGCAGGCGCCGGTATCACGGCCGACTACAGCCCCCACAGCGAGACCTTGCGCATTCTCGTCGTCTTCCTTTGCGGTCTCTCGCTCTACAACAGCGTGGAGCTGGTCATCATCGTCTTCATGGTCAGTCTCGCACCCAGCCAGTCCATCGGGAAAAGGACTGACAGACTCTTCGGCCTAGACCTTCACGCGCTTCCAAGGTCCCTACTTCTGGTCTTTCTTGATCTCCACCCTCGGCATCATCCCCTACTCCCTCGGCTTCCTCCTCAAGTATATGAACATCACGACTGGAGAGTCCAGATGGCTCCCGGTGTCCATCATCACCCGTAAGTCGCCTCCGTCGTGTGCCTTCCTCGGGCTCACCATCTTCTTCCGCAGTCGGCTGGTACTCAATGGTGATCGGTCAATCTTTTGTCCTCTGGTGCCGGCTGCATCTCATCGTCACCGGTCAGAAGGGTGACAAGATCCTCCGCTACACCAAGTGGATGATTCTGATCAACATCGTCTGTCTCCATCTTCCTACGACCGTGCTTACCTTCGGTGCGAATGGTATCATCGACACGCAGACCTTTGTGGTTGCCTACAATATCATGGAGAAGGTTCAGATGACCGGCTTCTTCCTCCAGGAGACTCTGCTGTCTTCCATATACATCTTCGAGACCGCCAGGATACTCCGAACGTCACTGCAGCCGGGCACGCGAAGGACGATGAAGCAGTTGGTTGGCATCAACGCGGTCATCATCATCATGGACCTGGCCTTACTCGGATTGGAGGCCGCTTCGCTGTATGTGTTGGAGACCCTCCTCAAATCCGTCGTCTACGGCATCAAGCTGAAGCTCGAATTCGCCATTCTCGGGAGGTTGGTCAAGTTTGTCGGTGGAAGCAGACCGGGTGCAGACTTGCGCAAGACATCTGTTGAGTTCGTAAGCACCTGCCACGAACCAAGCCGGGACAACAATGGCCTCGACGCCCGCGACTTCGTGGTGCACAACACCGATATCGCGCATCCCTCGCGCTCACATCCGTACTCGGAATCACTGCCCTCCCACATGTCACCTTCTAGCATGATCATGGATCACGTGGCTCGGTTCGAACACATCGAGGTTGTATCCACGCTACAAGGGACGACTTCAAGAAATTCGCCCTCGCTCAGCAATGGCAACGAGGTTTGGAAGCTTCTGCACGCCGCGTCCTGCACCAAGTCACAACCAAGTGATAGCTTGGACTGAAAAACGCCACCATAACTCCCGCGACCTGTTCACTTCACTCGCGGCTGAAAGATCTCGCACGTGGTGCTGTGCCAATTTAAAGCCTTTGAGCGTGGCGACTTCCACGACCCTTTGAGTCGACGAAGACTCTAGTGCTGCTTCGTCCACGGTAATGCATCCTTTCGCGAACCTCGGTATCGTTCCGTAGGTAGTACACAGTAAGGGTCCGATTGGAGGATTTGGGAACAAGCCAGGAACATGTGCCGCGGGACTTCCCGGCTGTGGGAGCATCGGCTTGTCCAAAGCTGCAGTGGCGCAAGACGAGGACTGGTCGGACCATTAATACCGCTGGTCAGCTGTGTGGAGTTGTGGAGGATTTCAGGATGAAATACCGTTCAACGACGCGCAGATATTTGGGGGCGTGGAAACCCCCCTTGCTTGTGGCCGCTACTAGATCCTTGCTTGACAGGCGCACTGGCATGTAAACAGTATATGGCCTCACGCCCCTTCGCTGAAGCTGTGTTGGATCTATGCTTCCTGGTGTCAGGTCGTAAACCGTCCTGGCGAAAACTACGCAATGTCTTCGGGCAGTTCTCCCGAGCGCAAATCATTCAGAGACTCAACACCTCCCTCACCCTCATCACCCGTCTCGCCTCCCTCGTTGCCACAATGGCTGAGGCGGACTCGCCCGCGGTCTGGTCTCTTGTCGAATGGGCGGTTACGGGTGTTGCTCATCGCCAGTGGGTGCATGATGATGGGATGGATGCTTACATCTACGCTGGGTCCGAGTGACGGAGATCTGTGGGAAGCCGACATGGCCCACGACACATCCTCGGGAGGGGTTTCGGAGGATATCACTGGCTTTGGTGCTCAACCGCCTACGCCTTCAATGCAGCCCGGGATCCTCGGAGGCTCCCTGCCGGAAGACGAGACGGGGTTGGTGGTGGAAGACAAGAAGCCGTCCGTGACTGGCGCATTGTCGGAACTGCACGATGCTGTGAAGGACAAGCTACATGCCTGGAATCCGTATCTGGTCAAACCGCCTCACTCTGCTCCGTCAACGTATGCCGCAAGTAACGGCACGTCCGAGGTGGAAGCCTCTGGTAATGCCACGAATTTGCTGAAGGGCGAGTTCGTCAAAGAAGGGACTACAGAAGAGGAACGCCTCGGTGCACGCGTGCGGATTGGCAAATGTACGATACTGTTCAACGGCAATAGCTTCTGGGAGCGCGCGATACGAACACATGAGCGGCACGATCGCGAACACGGATATCGTCTGCACGTGCTTCGGCAGCATCTCATGGACGATGTCTGGTCCAAGCCAGCATACATCCTGAGCCTCCTGCTACGTGAGCTGGCAAAGCCAGACCATGAACGCCTCGAGTGGTTATTCTGGGTCGACGCCGACACCACCATCCTCAATCCATACATCCCGATCGAAGTCTTCCTCCCTCCCCCGGGCAGCCAATTTGACGACATCCACCTGTTGTACTCCAACGACTGGAATGGGCTCAATAACGGAGTCTTTCCAGTACGCGTGAACCAATGGTCGGTGCAGCTATTCTCCGCCATTACCTCGTTTCGGCACTACCGTCCAGATACGCCGCTTACGTTTCGCGACCAGTCGGCAATGGATATCCTCCTGCGTGAGCCGGCTTTCGCGAACAACATTGCCCAGGCGCCACAGCGGTGGTTCAATGCATACCAGGGTGAACACAACGAGACCCTGGCGCCGTTTCAGATCCGCAGGGGTGACTTTCTGGTGCATTTCGCGGGCGTGCCGGCTCGAGAAGAGCGTATGGGATACTGGCTGGACCGAGCAGAGCAGCATCTGGATGACTGGGAGATTCCGGTGAAGTCGACAAGCTATCCACAGGAGGTGAGGGATTTCTGGGCGGAACAGGGCTCACTTCGCAGGCAGAAGGTGGAGCATGCCGCCAACTCGAGACTCAAGGCCAAAGAGCTACTCGCCAAGATCGATCAAAGCCTGGCGGATTACGGCGACCGGCTGGGTGACGAACAGCGTGCATCGATACAGTCGCACAGAGAGGCGCTCAACAAGGCGATCGAGAACGAACAGTCTGCTGCCGATACTACACAAATGGCGGAGGCGGCGCAGGGGCTGGAAACCGTCGCAGAACCGTTGACGTCGACCATTGCAAGCGCAAACAAGCTGCTGCTGCAGTCGGCACACGAAGTCATCTTCGCAGCAGAGAGGGATCTCCTCGAAAGCGGTTTCAACGAAGGGGCGCGCAATGCGGAGCTCGAACGCGTTTCCGAGACGGTCAAGTATCTCAAAACCATGGTCATGACGCCACAGGAGCACTGGATTCGCCACGACATCACCGCGGCGACCAATGCTGTCACGGAGGCTCGGGCTCGACTGCACGAGACGATGGCGCAGGCGTCCTCGTCCTCCAGAGAAGCCGCGAATGCTCTCGCGACGGGGTCCGTGGAGAGTCAAGCTTCTGAGAGCCACGCTCCTGGAGGACAAGGGCAGGTAGTGGCGGATCCACCAGAATCCATATCAACCGACCCGCCCATGCATTGGAGCCTCAGCTCCGCTGCCCCAGAACCGACGGAATGACAGGAGGCCAAGATGAAGATGGAGAAATTGTCAGGTAGATTCAAATAATGCCGCTTTGAGCTACAGTACGTTTGCGTCTTCAGAGTTACCCGAAAGCTCCCGCCTTTTACACGTCGTCTTCGGCGTTCAATTGTAGATGCAAGTAGGGCAGTTAGTGCGCGTGTCTGGAACCTGTCGTGTGGGAGAGCGCCTGGTCAGCTAGTGATTCGCGGGGACTTTCGCCAAGCGAGGGATATAGTTGGCCGTTGATAGCTGAATCAGGTGAAAGATCTGTCGTAGATGGTTTTTCCCCTTTCATGCACTCACCTCGGGATAGATGTCTTGACCGTACGTAGAGTTGAGACGCACTGAACCGACGACGTCACCTGTCTCTTGCCGAATCCAGGTGTCGACGATGCGGTCTTGCAGCATACTCTCCGACACCAAAATCTGGCGCGCGCCTCGTGTCTGTACACGAGGACCCGAGTTGTCAGTGGACCGTCCTGGACTCGAGTACGGGGATGTAGGCGCTCACCCAGTTTCCATAGCCCCCGTACCCCGAATGGCTGCCGAAGCAGAGGTTGAGTCCGTTGCCATCCAGGGTCGTGCCCGGGAGCGTGCGATCCCACTTGTAGCACCAGGTGTCTCCGTGGTCGTGCCCACTGAACGCGGCCATGAGACCCGGCGTGGAAGTGATGGCTTGCATGAAGGGCACGTCCTGTGCGCCGTACATGCATGTGCCGTTCGCGACGCCATCGGGACAGGCTCCGGCCGCCTGGGGCGCGAGCGGGTAGTCGTCGTTGATGCCTGGCTGGCGGTTGGGGTCTATTCCGGCCTCTTGTTGCAGAGCGACGCTGGCGTTCGTAGGGATGTGGAAGAAGGCCAGAGATGGGATCGTCTTTCCGTACTGGCTGGCCAAGGATGCGTTGGTCGATTCGAACCAGTCCACCACGCTCTGGTCCACCCAGTTGGGCTGTCCGACCTTTTCGCCGGTCGAAGTGCGTTCTTGGTAGTAGAAGCCGCCTGCGTCTGTCAGCATGATTCGGCGAGTCGTCTTGATCTACGACAGTACCTCTGCTGTCAAAGAACCAGAGGATCAGACTGGGCACGGAGCCACCTGCAGAAGGATACACCGGCAAGTAGTAATTGGTCACTCCGGCATCACGCCCGAAGACGCTCTGTGTCGTCAACGCGTTGGGATATTGACGTTCGCGCGCCAGAATGGCACTCCGGCTGAGGTTGAAGTCGCTGTCATGGTTGCCGTACGTGGAGGCCCATGGCAGCCCTGGAGGCGTCAGCGTGGCATCCGACGATAGGGGCGGGCAACTGCAGCGCACCTCGTTGCACGATCGGACCAACGATCTGATCGATCTTGTCGGTGCTGTTCTCCTTGAAAGAGTTCTCGCCGGTGATGAGGTCGCCGTTGAGGACCACCAGTTGCTGTGTCTCGGCATCGAGCACCTCGTTCAACACTTTGACGGAAGTGATATCTTGCTGGGGGCCCCATTGGTCCCATGCGTCTAGTGGACACGTCAGCACAGCAATCGGCACGCCGAGTGGATATACTGAGCATAGGTACTCTCTCCAAAGTGCAGATCCTCAAATACGGAAATGTGAAACGTGCCGTCCTGAGTGAACTGTAGAGGCGGCCATCCGGTCTGCGCTTCGCCGTCCTGTCGCGGCAGAACAGCCCCAAAAGCTCGGAAGACGAGGAGGTAGGCCAGCGAGATGGCCCCCAACATCTTGGCGAGGGAATATCTGCTGGCTGCAACCCACTGCCACGGGCAGTCTGACAGCCTGGGATGGCCATCTTCTAAATAGCGCACCGCAGCGAGCTCTGCAGACTGCTTTCCGCGTAAGGCCATCCGAATGTGGAGGAGACGGGGCTGCCAATTCGCTGGCTCCGCTGCAAATGATGCTCGGCGTGCGGTTTGGGAGGCGTCGCGATGTTACAAGTGATGGAATGTGGGCCGCCGATCTCAGGGAAGATGCCGGCGGAGCTGCAGGAAGTGGAACGTGATGGAGGGCGCGAGACATTGGAAGGTGTTTGATGGAGCTGCAGCATGACTCTCGCAGGTGGACGGTTGGACGGGATGCGCAGAGAGTTACAATCACACCACGCGTGGCATCGACCTTCTTTCGACTTCAGCTGTTCGACGTGTATTGTCCTGCAGGCACAGCACGGAATCGCCATCTAGACCGCCTCCTACTTGGCACTCACCTCGACCTCCGCCGCCAGCGGACATTGACGTCATTCTGTCCAGTGATTTGTTGCGACGACGATGCGAAAGATGTGAGCTTTGAACGTAGCAGCATACAGATTACAAAGGTGCGTCGAAGCCTTCGCACAGCAGCAAGAGCCGCCATCGAGAGTCGACGAGAACTGAAACCGACCAGTGTGCAGGGAGGCTCGATCTCGCAAGTACCACATCCACCCTTCGAAAGACCCACGCAGGGTGCAAACTTCCCCGACGCAGTGTGCATTGCCGATCGAAAGCAACACGCCGGGCCGCAGTCCGATCCAAAGTGTTTTTGACAAGTCGCGAGACATCCACGATGTTCCACGCGTACTTCCTACGCGTCCTTCCTGATGCGGCCTTTCCAAGACTTCTTTCTCAGTCGTCGAATTTGATGCCTTTCGGCGTGAGATCGATGGCACCGCCCCTGTAGGCACCTGTTGGAATGGTCAGTCTTCAACGCGTCCAGAGAATCCGCCTTTGCGAGCTTGTTGTCAAGGGCCGCGCCTACCTCGTTTCTTCTTGTTCTTTTCCTTAGTAAAACCCTTCCCCTTCGTGACGGAGAGGTCACGATACGCGCGGTCGGCGTAGTCGTAGGACACGTAGTCGTTGCTTGAAAATCTTGGGTCCACTTTTTGGTCGGATGGAATTCGTGAAAAGGGCACCACTTGCTTCTTCTCCGCGGCGGCTACCTCCTTCTTCGTAGCGGGCATGCGTTTGAGGCGGTCCGGATGGATGTGCTGAAGCGCCGCGACTTCTGTTTCCTTCTCGGGTGTCGAGTCCGCATCCAAGGTTGCGGACGACTGTGAACTTGAGTCCTTCGATTCGCTCTTGACGTTGGTTGACTTGCTCTTTCCATCTGGCTTTGTAGCTTTCTGCTCCTTGTTCTTTTGCCTCGGCTTCTCCTTGGCGTGGACTGGGGCTGAATGGCCATCTTCATCCTCATCGCTCGAGCTATCGTCACTGCTACTACTGGAACTGGATTCTGAATCAGAGGTCGAGCTGGATGAATCATCGTCGTGGGACGGGGACGAGCACGATGACTTCGCGCCTGCCTTTGCAGTTGCCGTCGTCTTCGCTCTCTTGGCTGGGCGGGCATCGCTGTCGTCGGCGTCGGAGGAAGAGCTGCTGTCGTCGCTGTCCGAGCTGTCGTCACCGGAACCGCTAGACTCAGAGGAGTCGCTGTCTTCAGACGAAGATGGAGGTGTCAAGACTCTCTTACGCTTAACTCCTTGTTTTGCAGAGCCTGGAGCGGACGAGTCGCTGTCGGAGTCACCGTCGGAGCTGCTTTCCTTTTTGCCCTCACTTTCACTCTCACTCTCTTCATCAGAACTGTCGTCGCTCGTCTCTTCTGCCTCTACATCGATAAGTGCACCCTCCGCTGAGTCCCTCGCGTCTGAATCGTCCTCCTCGACATCACTGTCGCTCGCACTGTCACTGTCGCCGCTGTCCGCTGCGGCAGCTTCCACAGAGTCCTCCGGGGGCGGGAGGGTGGGGAATTGAGCATTTTCATCGAACCACCCCTCGTACAGATCGAGTAGTGGAACAGCTGTCTTCGATTGAATTCCTCGTTCCCACTCGGCGATGTCGACAGTAAGCCCACTCTTTTTGGCCTCCTTCAAGAGAGCAGTGAACGTCTTGGTGTAGCCCAATTGGTCCAAGAAGTGGGCGACTTGAGAGAGGATATCGAGCAGTTTCGGAGGGGCAACCTGATCGTCTGACCACAAGGCATTAGGCACAGGGGCGTCGGAGGGCAAGTCACTTGGCAAAGCCATACTCGGGGCCAGAAGGCGCAAGGTGCGAGAGGAGGATTGGATCGAAGATGGAGACGACCGTTGGGTGGTGGTGGTGGTGGTGGAGACGCAGGTGATGGTGTCCAGCACGTCTCTCAGCGGCGATCCAGCAGTGATCCAGCAGCTCCGCTTCGCTCAGTCCAGCGCTGGGGAAATTGGGGATTCGAGGTTGCAGATTACCACCACCGGAGAGACTTTTTTCGAGCAAGTCCGTGCGTGCGTGGGTTCCCGCGCGGCTCTGCGGAACCGTGCCGCACCGCTGCCTGCCGGGCAGCCGATCCGAGCTCGGAAGTTCGGGACTTGTGCTGCTGCATACATCACACACCAAACTAACTACATGTACCACTTGTCTCTGCTCCGCCAGATCAATAGCCAGGTCCCAAACGCGATCGCCGGAAGAAGCTGCCTCTCATCAGCAAAATGGCGAACCAGCAACTGCAGTTCGCCGAGACGGTTCGCGCGTGAGTGGAATTCCAGAGACATCAGAGACTTAACACGACGTAGGCGCTGACAACCCGATTTGAATGATGCAGCATGAAGCTTGCCATGAAGCGAAGGCCGTCGGACAGCGGCAGCGACGACGAGATTCGCTCAAGTACCAATCGTGGCAACAAGCTCAAGCGCAGTGCCAAATTCGTCCAGCAGCACCGCCTGGATCACACAGGCGGGCTGGCATACAAGAAGGTGTGTCTCTTCGCATTAAGAGTCGGAGGGAGAATGGAGTTACGAGGTGGGAAGGACATTGACTGGGCATAACAGAGGGTCAACCATGCTGGATACCCACGAAACATCATCTCCACCAACCCGCCGCTTTTCGACGACGACGGCGACGTCTACTCGCCCACCTCTTCCGACAACGAAGCAGAGCGATACGGGGAGCCTCTCGAGGACGATCCCTTTGGACAAGTGCGACTGGAGGAGCTCCTGCGCCCTCTGACCGCTGCCGCCGATCTTCCCAACCACCCCACACTGAGCGCGCCCTACAAGGCCAAAGCGCTAACCCAGATGGCGGAGGAGGCTTTGGACATGCTGCGTCGTGAGCGCACTAGCTTGTGGAAGGCGAAGCGGCTTCTGCAAAGGTTTAGAGGCGACGCCGACTGGGTGCCCTGCGAGACGTTCGAGACGCAGCACGACGAACTGCTGCTGCAGGAAGAGGGTAGTATTGGAGAGCAGAGCACCATGGCCAGCGTCCAGATGGATCAACCTCTATTCGAATTGGAGCCGCCATCTGTCGACCCCCAAGAACAAGGTTCACCGGCAATTTCTGCGGAGGATGTGGTTACGGCTGACCACCCCGACCAGGCCCCTGAAGGTGATGCCATGGAAGGCGTCGAGGCGGTGGACATGGCCGCTGTTGCCACGAAGGGAGGTGCTCACGATACTTGTCGGGAGGGGCTCAAAGAGACCGACCAGGTTCGGTATGATCTCGAACCTGTGTCTGCAGCAGACGATAATTCCAAAGCGGCAGTCGAAGACGATGGTCCTGAACAGGCGCCCAATCCTGTCATCACTGACCTGGCCGAACGCGAGACCGCCTCTGAAACAGCATCCAACTCCAACGGCACCAGCGTTCACGCGATGACCACAAGAGCCCGTGCCCGGTCACCCGCGGAGCGCTCTGATCGGACGCCTTCGCCGTCTCCGAGCGAGTCCGCTTCGGTGCCAGCCGTGCATCCCTGGTTTGTCCCGCCCTCGTCCTGTCTTGCTGACCGAGACCTGGGTCTTCCAGCGGGCGAAGCAGAAGACACTCGCAAGCTTCTTCTGCTATACGTTCAGAAGCAAGAGCAGGTCGTCCGTTCCCTCGACAATCTGTACACAGGTCTACAAAAAGCGGATAGGTTGCGTCACTTTGTATATCAGAGCTGCAAGGCGGAGGCACATCTGGTTCTTGATGGCAAGGGCAATATGGTGACCGAAATGAGTGATGGGGAGGACTGGTACGATATCTCTGACTGGGACCTGCAACCTTGGGAGCTGAAAGACGGCAAGTTAGAGAAGGGCAAAGATGAAGTGGAGGATGTGGAAGAAGAGGGGAGGAGGAGGCCAGGCAGGGGCAGACGCGTCAACAGGATGTGAGTGACATTTCAATTCTCTGAGAGCGCGATCACAGAACGACGAAATGCTCACCAGATCTTGCTCACGTGGGCTTATGGGTTCTCTGACGTTTCACAGTTGATTTATTGCTCATACCATAGACTTGATCAGCATCGACCGGGTGTGGGTCATTCGATAGGGCCGCGCATGCTACTGGCAATCACTTGCTGTGGTGAGATGGCAAAGGGCAACCGGTCTGAGCAATGCACGACACGCGCTATACGAATCGGGGCTGCAGGAAGACTGGTGAACAACGAAGTTGGTCTGCTGCGGTGGGGACGCTAGCCAAAAAATTCGCCATCGACCAGAGTTTCCCACGGCTTCCCTGTGTCCCATACAGTCTGCATCAGGGCGCGTGCTCGACCAACATGCTGCATGCCCCAGCCCTCGACCGCCCGCAAACGATCCATGAACAGCGCACGCTGCTCCTCTTTCTGTGCCTCGCACCCAGCCGTGAACATGGGGAACAACAAGCACGACTCGGCAGAACTTCCTCTTCGCACCTTCTGCAGCGATGACAACACCATCTGCACCGAGTCCTGTACCTCGGGATGAGTGGACGGAAGGGCGAGGACACGACGTGCCAGGTGGATCAGCCCTGCCCAGTGATATGCTTCGTTGGTAGCATAAATTTCTTCGGTGTCCTTCTCATCCCTTATCTCATTGTTAAATTGGGAACTGGTGGGATCGGTGTGCATACAGCCGCGGAAAACGGTGCCGGCGCTGGCTGTCAATCGTTTCTTGAGCTCTTCGGCCTGGTGTCGAACCTCTTCGGAAGGCCGCCAGCCCGCCTTCACTTGGTTCGTGACAGGATCGATTCGCTGATTATCACATTGCGCCGTGAGTTCGGCAACCTGGGCGAGTAGTGCTATGCAGCGTCCAGAAAAGCCGAAGAAGCAGTCGATCTGATAGATTTCCTCATTGTCGCGATTGACCAACCACAGGCCACCTCCATCCTCTAGATACGCCCCAAACAGAGGCTGCTCGTGTCGATTGGACAGACTGCCCAGGACGTCAAGGTAGGCAAACCAGCGTGACAGGAAGAATATTGCCTTGTCTCTTGCGCCGTCTGCTTTGCGTGCGAGGTAATCCAGCCCGCCCTTTTGCACAATCATGTTCCTCGCGACTTGGAGATGCTGCTGCCAGGGTATACGAACGGAGAATGTGTCCGGCGTCACAATCTCCAGTGAAGCCAGCGTGATTGCCGTGGCCAGCGGTGCCAGTGATGAAGGGTCTCCAGGATCTGTCGTTCCAGGCGAAGAAGGCTCATTCAGAGCTTGCCTGAGAGCAGGCAGGACGTCCGTCATCCATTGGGCGATGCGATTCGCAGGTTCCGGATGATCCAGCAGTCTCGCCCTGTGTGAAGCCGACCACGCCAGGAGCAGACGTAGCAGGTGAATGTTTCGTACAGCCATTTGTGGCAGCACTCCGCGGAAGGGATTCTCGGGACAATCGTGAGGCACCAGAATGCGACCCGTATGATTGATGAAATGGTGGAAGTACAGCAGATTCATCTGATTCTCTAACAGCTCCGGAGGAAGTGGTTCCAAGGCGCGCGGTATCTTGATGGGCACGGGCTGGGCATAGTAGCCGCCAGGTTCAAACGCAATCTGCTTCGCGTCGACCTCGCCGCTGGATGTACTGATCTCCGAGACGGCAGCACTGGGGCGCCGCAGGTCCGGCGACTTGGGAAGCACGACGTTGAAATCGTCGTTGTGAGGGACATCCAAATCTGCGAAGCCATGGTCGTATCCATACGTGCGATGACCGTGGCTCTCGATTCGAGTGAAATGCGGTCGCTCGGACTCCTGTGAAGGATCGGACAGCAGAGACTTGACAGAAAGTCTGCGCAGATCAGGCGGATCGTGAACATGTAGATTTGCGTGATTCGGGGGATATGGAGAGCCAGAATTTGCGCTGGATCCAGGGGTGGCGGGCGTGTTCACGATAGTGCTGATGCCGTGTGGTGTATAGTGCGCCGGGAGCGGAGAAAGGTCGGACTGACTTGGATACTGAGGCACCGCGAAGACAGGGCTTGCTTGGGTGGCAGGTGAACTGTTGAGCTTGACACGCTTGGCACGGTGCTGTGGAGACCAGCTGAACTCGTCGGTCGCAGGAACGGAGGTGGGTGAGGTGCGGTCGGTAGGAGCGGGCGAATGTTGGGCGCTCGAGAAGGCGGGCCATCCGGCCGAGGGAAGGCCTACAGAGTGCTCGTCTGGTCTCGAAGGCGGGCCCTGGTGGCCGAGTCGCAGCCTCGGGTCCAGCGCGCTGCCATCGTTCCCCGGAGTCGGCTCTGGCGTGGGCGGATTCGCGGGATGGCTGCTCGGTGGGCGTGCAGGTGCAGTGGCAATGTGCTGCGCGGGGAAGACATGATCGTGGGCGGAGCTCTTGTTGCTTGCAGGCGAGCGGACAGAGGTCGGCGTCGCGACGAAGGTGAAGCTCCCAGCCTCGCCTGGTGTAGCATCCTTATCCTTCCTGCTCCGCCCGCCCCAATTCAGACGAATGCTGTAGTCGCATGTCTCTCCGCTCTTGGCACAATTCGCACACACGGGCTTCTCTTCACCGCACTTGACCTTGCGCGCCTTGCATGGCCAGCAGCCGGTACGACTGCGCTTCTTGGGCTCCACGCCGTCCTCTCTCTTTGGCCGGGGCATTGCTTCCTGCTGTGACCGGGTCTTTCCAGCCTCGCCGACGCCTCTCTGTGCCTGATGCTCTGGGTAGCGTGCGGCGTGCGCGGCGTGAGCTCCAGCTTCTTCGGATGTATTCCCCGCGGTGGAGATGGATTCAGGGACCCGCGCGAAACATTGCGATCCGGTCTGAAGAAGCCGTGTCTCATTCGCAGTCAGCCTCTACGATTCCGTCGGCACGCTCTCGGTCGCCGAGGTCGTGCGGAAGCGTGGGTACCCCGGGTGATGACTGGTGAACGCCGGCGACTTGGCCGGATGGACGCGAGGCGCGAGGGCGATAGAACAGCGAGAAGTAGGGAGGCGTCAGCGGGCAGAGGCAGTGACAGAAGCAGATTGCAGATCGCGGGAGGTCGTTGGTAGACCGTCACGTGCGTAGACGGGCCAGATAAGCGAGCGGCCCACGCGGCGTACGCCCGATCATTGTTGCGGGGTCGCCGACACTGGCAGCATGGGAAATGCTAATCACCCGGCGCACTTCTGGTATCCACCCGGCGCACTCGTAATTTACTGTAATACCTGGTTAGCGCTCTTCCCCATACGTATAGCCGATTTTCAGTGTAATCGCGGGATCTCGTTCCGCTCGTGTACCCTCGTACCTACGACCTTACTACTACTACTACTACTACTACTACTACTACTACTACTACTACTACTACTACTACTACTACTACTACTACTACTACTACTACTACTACTACTACTACTACTACTACTACTACTACTACTACTACTACTACTACTGCTGCTGCTGCTACTGCTACTACTGCTACTACTGCTACTGCTACTACTACTACTACTACTACTACTACTACTACTACTACTACTACTACTACTACTACTACTACTACTACTACTACTACTACTACTACTACTACTACTACTACTACTACTACTACTAGTATCTACTATATCTCGCTACTCTTTGCCTACTACGCTATTATAGCTCGTATACTACCTCTTAACGATGTCTTAAATCGATTACGAGCTCGAATTGCCCTAAGAGCGCCCTACCGCTAGCAATATTAATAGTTGTTCTACTAAGTCCCTAAAAGGGTGTCCTAACAACAGTTTTGTATAGGTATAGCTGTAGCGGAAGGTGTCTACAAGGTAGGTAGGTAGTAGGAACTAATATGTTAATTAAGTTGATTATCTAGAGCGATATATAATCCTCCTAAACTTGGAGTTCCTAGCTGTAGGTCATATGACCAAATCATGTGACTAGCCCTATCTAGTACAGCCGCTAAGGACTACACTTTCTAACACTCCTACTTAGGACTAAAGGCCTATACATCTTCCCTTTTCATCCTAGAACTTACCTCTATAGTTGTAGAGGATTTCCCTTCTCTTACCTTAGGTCAGATAGTATAGTAGTAGAATTACTACCTATAGTTCAATTCCTAGCCTTAGTGTATCTCGCTAGATTAGCTATTCTAAACAGGAATGTCTGATCTAGTAAGACCCTTTTTGCCTTTCCTACTAGATTCCTAGTTAGTTTATAAAGTACTAGAAGTTTGGTCCAGTTAATAGTTTTGTCAATCTATCTACTACTATTTCCTTTGTTAGGAGGTACTTAACACAGATCTTTCTTTTCTACTATAGGTCTCTAATATAGTTGTAGGTAATATTAATATGCTTAGATCTCTTATAGACATAGGCATCCTTCATAAGGGTTAGGCTCGCCTAGTTGTCCCTAAAGAGCTAAACTGGTCTGAATTCCTAAGTAGTTTCCTTCCTTACCTAGACTGTTAGCTAGAAGGGTTTCTAGCTAATAAGTTCAGGACATCTTATCTCTCTTAGAAGTGCTAAGAGGAATTAAGACTGTTTTGTACAGGCATTCATTGCTATAAATTCAGCTTCTATTATAGAGGTTGCTACTAACTTCTGTTTCTTACTTATCTATAAGACAGAGGCATTACATAGTATAAACACATTTCTAAGGATTGAGATCCTGTTAACCTTGTCTATTACAAAGTCTGAGTCTAAATACCTAATAAGGCATCTAGATCTATCCCTTAAGAATTGGAGTCTAAGGTTAGGACTTAATCTAAGGTATCTTAAGACCTTCTTTAATGCTCTTATATGTTCTTTAGATGGATCACTTAAGAATGAACTTAACTTCCTAATTGCAAATGTAATGTCTAGCCTTGTTATAATTATTAGCCATATCTAGGTTCCTATTATGCTCTAGTAGTCCTCCTTGTTATACCTTAGGTCCTAAGGGGCTGACTTCTTAAGACCTTCGTAATTGTCTAAAGTTGAAAGGGTTGGTTTAGATGCCTTAGTATCAATCCCAAGCTTCTAGAGGCTTTCCTAGATATAGTAGCTCTAGTCTAGTTTTAGAGTTCTAGCTTTCCTGTCTCTTATAATGTTCATTCCTAGAATCCTTATAGGTTCACTAAGGTCTTTAATCTTAAACATCTTACTAAAACTCTTCTTAAACTAGTTGACTAAGGCTATGCTTAGTGTAGTAATAGGGATGTTATCTATATATATTATAATTATTACTTCCTTCTCGTAGTAATATATTAGGTATAGGTCTACATCTAACTATACAAATCCAAGCTCCTTTAACTTTAATATATACAGCTAATTCCAGTCCCTTGCAGCCTGCTTTAGACTATAGAGGCTTCTTAGGATCTTTAGAACTTGGCTAGGGTAGAGATCTACTCCCTCTAGTAGGGCTATATAGATGTCTTCCTATAGGTAGCTATTTGTGAATGCACTGTCTACATCTATAAGGTGAAGTTCCAAGTCCTTCTTATAGACTACTACTAAGAAGGTCCTTAAGGTCTTATGTCTAACTATTAGAGCAAAGGTCTCCTTAAAGTCTACCCCGTACTTCTAAGAAAACCCTCTTACTACTAATCTGGCTTTCAGCTTGTCTAAAGCTCTACTGACTAGCCTCTTAACTATAAACACCTATTTTGATATAATAAGTTTTAATCCTTTTAGTAGAACTATTACCTTCTAGGTGTTATTACTTATAAGGGCATTCAACTCCTTTTGAATTGCTTCCTTCTACATTGCTCCCTATTCCTTGTCTCCTACTACTTCCTTATAGGATTTTAGGATTAGGATATCTTGCTAAACAAGATCTAGAGCAAATGTAGAGAGAGTAACTTTAGGGGCAAATATAGAGAAGGTAACTTTATATGTCTCCTCTAGAAAGAATTCTAGCAATGTAGCTAGTGCTTAGAGAAGCCTCTTTGCCTCTAGCTTATCTATTTCCTCCTTAGGATCATCCTCCCTTGCCCTCTTTTGACTATAGGTGTCTTTAACTGCCTTTAGTGCTTTTGACTTAGTGTTAAATCTATCTACATCTCCTGTGGCTTTTCTCTTCCTTAGGACAGGTTCAGGTGTTTGAACTGTGTCCTTAGGTTGGTCCTATATTTTCTAAAAGTCCCCCAAATCTTTTAGGGGAGGAGGAAGTTAAACAAATATAGTAGGTGCCTCCTTCTAAACAGGCTGATCTGCTAGCTTTGTAAGTAGTAGTCTCCTAAGTAGCTTTCTCTATAGTACATTTGAAGAGAGATGTTTGGTCTGGAATTGCAGATCTATATTACCCCCCTTCTTCTCTTTAAAGAAAACTACATTAGAATGTTGCTTAACAGCCTTTATATCTGGCTCCTAGAAGAGCTAGGCTTTAGCTATGTTTTCTATATATCTAACAAAGACAGTATCTTTTCCCCTGTTTATTAGCTTGTTACTTCTTGCCTAGGTAGGTTAGGCTCTAGGATCTATATAGATAACAGTTTAACAGCCCCAGACTCGAAGATAGGATACACTAGGTTTCAACCTAGTAAAGGCTTCCTCTAGAGAAACCTTGAATCCCTTAATCTCAGGCCTATTAGGAAGTCTGTTCCTAACATAGTATTAGGCATCTAATGCCTTAGGCTAGAACTTAATTAGCATTCCTGATTCCTTAATCATTGCTCTAATTAATTCTTCTAAAGTCTGGATTAATCTTTTAGTAACTCTATTTTGGATAGAGTTGTAGGCTTCTATTGTCTTAAATTCAATCCCTAGATCCTTTTCCTACTGTTTTAGCAAGCTAGTAAGTTCCCTTGTATTGTCTGATCTTGTTGCCCTTAGAAGCATAGATAATTGTCTTTCTACTTTAATCTTCTAGGCTTTTAGGGCTACTAGAGCATCTTCTCTTGAAATTAAGGGGATACCCTATTTCTTTCTTAAGAAATTGTTAACAAGCTTAAGCTAGTACCTGAATCCAAGCCTTAATATAGGTAAGGGACTATAGATGTCAAGTGAAACCAATTGTAGAACTTGAGGTTTCCTTGCTATAATCTTGCCTTTATACTTCTTTATCTTTATAAGGGTGCAGACTCTGCACTTTTCTTCTCTAGCTTCTAGGACCTGGATAGGTTCGCTTAAGTCTAACACCTTGTATATATTCTTAAGTAGATCCTTTCTAAAGTGGCTAAACCTTCTATGCTACAGCTCCTACTAATTTTGTGACTCCTTTGTAGTAAGTCCAAATTCTTCTTCCTCTAAAATGAATAAAACAAATGCCTTTTCCTAAAGAGATTTATTAATTTCCTTAATAAATAGAACACCCCCTTAAAGCCTTGTCTAAACAATAGGCTTCCTAGAGGAGGATATAAGGGTGAACTTTAGTAGTTAGACTCCAAACTGTTTGCTAAATTGGTTCTATAAAACAAGATTAACTCTAAGATTAGGAACAAAAAGAATATTCTTTAGGACAATCTATCTCCCTCTTCTCCCACCTATAACTGCATCTCCCTTATGTGTAGCTTAAAGATAGCTACCCCTAACCTTAATCTACTTTCTCGTTTAGAGAATCCTTAGTTGTCTAAAGAGGGATCTCTAGTTAGTTATGTAGGATGAAGCATAGGAATTAAGTAGCCATTCTAAGGATAGGTACTTACCTTTTACTTCTACAGTTGAGTGTGCAACTTTATTATAGTTATCTCCTTTAGAAGGGGAGTCTAACTAGGGTGAGGCTAGGGCATCTACTTCTTGTGTAGTATATGCCTTCTTAAGGGGTTTCTTTTTCAGATCCTTCTTTATAGAAAGATCCTTCTAAACAGATTTCAGTTGAAGTTGGAGCTCCTTTACTATGTTTTTCAATTTATCTTTGTCTAGTAAAGACCTCCTTCTAAATCTCTAAGGAGAGACTCTCTTTGTTACTCTTCCTGTCTTCTTGGATGTTATAGCTTTCTTTGCATCTTAGAGACTAGGACATTCCTTTATAGGATAGCTTCCTTTATAGAGGAAGCAGCCAAAGGTAGATTGCCTTCCCTTGCCTATAAACAAAGCTGTATCTCCTTAATAGATGTCTCTTAATTCCTAAGACTCTAAGATTAAGAGTACTTGTTTATAGTCTCTAGTAAGGTTAGGCTAGGCTATAATTGCATTCTTAGTAGTCTCAAACTTTCCTAGTAGGGAGGCAAGAAGAATTCCAATCTTTTGCTTAGGTTTCTTAAAATAGGCCTAATTCTGATCTATCTCTAAGATCCTGTAGGCTATTGTACTAATCTGGGTCTATGCTCCTCTAATAGTGTCTTCCCTAATATCTTAAACATAATTAACTCTTAGACTATTGCTATAGTATATACTTTTAGTACCTTACTATATTTTGTCTTTAGCTTAGTCTAGATACTAGAGGCCTTTGTTTCCTCTATAATCTTATCTTGATCCTTAGGTCCAAGACAGCTTATTAGTTTATACATAGCCTTAGCATTTGCCTTCTACTATATAGGACTGAACCTTGAATGTTTAAGACCTAGGAATGTTATCCTTAACTCAGATCCCTCTAAGGATAGTATGTCTCTATTAGAGCTGCCCTTTAGTTCTTATGTATCTAGAACAACCTAGAATACCTCTTAGCCTCTTAGGCTAGCTTCTAACAATCTGAACCACATCCTCTAGTTGTCTCTTAATAGTATAGGAGCTGCCCTTCTCTTTCCAAATCTATTGTCTAAATCTATCGCTCTTTCTCTTTAGTACTTTAAAACAAATATCTAATACAAAACTCCTACTTAAGAAAAAATTGGTTTCAAGTCAGGTGACTTAAAAGGTTAGTATATAGATTCTAGCTCTATAGGGTAATAGAGAGGTGATTTCTCCTAGTAAAGGGAAGTGGATACTATAGGGGCTTCTCTTGTGCCTTTTGCTCCTCTTAAGGTGCTTAGTAAGCAATCTTAAGGTATCTACAACACAGTCTAGTCGTATGTGTCACTAGGCTCTTTTATAGCTTATATGTACCTTTAGGAACTTCTAGACATAACTAGGATCTTCTGAAGCTTCTAGTACACTGTAGGGGCGAGCCTTAGGTCTACCTTCTCTTTTCTGCTTCTCTTTCAAAGTCTTACAGGTGTAGAGAGAACCTATACTACTAAAAACCTCTTTATAGACATACTACAAACCCGGGCTTAGAACCTGTTCTACTAAGTCCCTAAAAGGGTGTCCTAATAACAGTTTTATATAGGTATAGCTGTAGCGGAAGGTGTCCACAAGGTAGGTAGGCAGTAGGAACTAATGTGTTGATTAAGTTAATTATCTAGAGCAATATATAATCCTCCTAAACTTGGAGTTCCTAGCTGTAGGTCACATGACCAAATCATGTGACTAGCCCTGTCTAGTACAGCCGCTAAGGACTGTACTTTCTAACAGTTCCTACTTTTAGTACGAAGAGAATTAGAGATCCTACGCTTAAAGTAGATTTCCGGATCTATCCCTTCGCTAGTTTCTCCTTTAGCTATTAATTAAGGGATTTTAGCTCTTTTTCTAATAGCGGATAGATAGGTCCCTATAGAGGCTGCTTCCCTAGCTGAATATTAATCTTATAATCCTATGGTCTGTACTTAGGTAGGGCGTCTTTCCCTTCCTCTTCCTAAAAGAGTCTCTTATACCCGCTATACTCTTTAGGGATATTAGGTAGTACACGAATTCCACTATTGCTCGTGACTTCTTAGCCCTTCTAACCCTAGTTAGTACCTGTCCGAGTTAGTTCTAGTCTCTAGATTCCGGTCGTTACAAACTACGTCGTACTAAGTTGTTTTGACTTATCTACTAGCGAACGCTACCGCTACGTAGGGTGGATGTCGATCGTACAATCGTATCGCTTAAATCTAAGTACTCCTCCTTTCTAGTCGATCGATAGGTTATGCTTTCTTAACTAAGGTATTCCGAGTACGATGTTATAAGTAGCTATCTTAGTAACGTCGAACGTCAGTTCCTCGTAGTACTGTTAGATTGCTAGTAGTAACGGTATCGTCTCTCGTTCTATACTCGGTAGGGGTGACCCGTCCACTACGACGAGTTTATACCCTCCGTCTTTCTTCCTTCGGGTTGCGATCCCGGATCTTTTTATAAATGATTTAGAGGCAAATGTCCCGCTAGCGCCTGAATCAACTAGCGTACATGTCTTGCGGCCGTTAACGATTACTTCCGTACGGAAGACTACTGTTAATACTTAAGTATTTGTTACGATATTAAACTCTCTTCGGTCGCTTATTCCTAGAGAGTTAATCCTTTTCCCGAGCGGCGTTGTTCGAGCTACTGTCGGATCTTTCTTCTTGTTTTATAGAGGTCCTCGGCTATCTGTCGCTCGGCCGGTAATTCGTTGTATGCCTAGCGATTTTGTACGTGTTGTGCCTAGGCGAATGCTTCTACGTAGCGTCGTATCTAGGCCCGCATTTCTTAGGTAACGACTTCGTTATTCGGTATAAGATACCCGTAGGGTGTTATAACGCTTCTAATTAGGGGTTTCTCCTAGATAATTCGTCTAAAGTCTTCCTCCACCTCTATTCGTAGGTATTTCTAGGCGAGAAAACGCACCCTAGAAAGTATATTGTCAAATTAGATAGGGTTAAGGTATCGTTTTCCTTTAATCTTTAGGAACACTTCCTCGTTGCTTCGCGCGATCGTGATTACGAGTTCCCGTACTTGTCTTAGGGCGTCTACCGTAAAGGTTGTAATTTCTCCGTCGTTGTCTTCCTCCGTAATATCGCTTTCTTCCGAGGATTCCGGTATCTCTAGTTCTTCCGGAAGCTAAGGTGGCCGTTCGTTACCTTCTTCCTCGCTGTCTTGTTCTTCCTCGGGCGTCAGATTTTCCTTGTCTAACTCTTCCTCGCTAACCGGTGTAGGTAGCTCGAGTCTACGTAGCTCCTCCGGTATAGGTAGAAGTCGGTATCCGTCGGTCCTTTCGTTATCGGGCCGCGGATCCTATATAGGTAATAGTAGTCGTTATAGCTAGTATCCTACTCCTATCTTCGAGGAATAATATTCTTAGTATAAGTCGTCGTAACAGTATCTCTAATAAAGGGTACCGTACTTTTCCTTACGACGTACTATTACTCTAAAGAGTCGGGGTTCCTTTTTCTCGTCGAGGGTAGGCATATTGTATGCTCCTCGTCCCGATCTTGGTTGTATTATATTAAACTACTCGCGGCGTACTATATTCTTACCGCGGCAATCCCGTACTATGTGTCCTTCTTTTCTATAGGCATAGTAAGTCAGTTTTCCTACATTTTTCCTTCGAGGCGAGTTCTTGCCTCGTATCTTGCGACCTTTCTAGGTAGCGTCGAGTTCTATAGGCTACGGTCTATAGTAGGGTTAAGGTGATTGATTTGTCTTGTTAAACCGTAGATTGTGATTGCCCTAGTGTCGCCTTTCGGAAATGTACCTAGCGCGTCCTAATATTTTCGAATCGTAACGCCTTTCTATTACTCGTTCGTAGAGCTTGTTATTAAGATCGATTGTGACCTAAACCAGTTCTCCTAGGTTTTCGATTGATCGCCCGTCGCGTATCAATTCGTCCTTAACATTATCCTTCAGTCCTCGTCGGTACATCGTTTGAAGTGCTTCGTCGTCCCAGTCGGTAAGTTAAGCGTGTTCCTAGAACTTAGCGGCATATTCGGTAGTAGAGGTACGTTGCGTAAGGTACTAAATGACTCGTACGGCGGTCGATTGTTCGTTAGATATACTAAACACGGTCTTTATAGAGGTCTTAAGGTGTTAGTATAACTTAAAGATTCCGTTTCCTAATTTCGTATCGCCGGAGTCGAGGTATTCGCGGAGAAAAGGTTTGACCCAATGCTGTGCACGTCCTCTTAAAAAGGTGGTAGCAAAGATAGGCTTGAGACGTTCTTCTATAGGGTTGAAGAGAAAGTAGAGGTCTATCTAGTTAACCTAGGTGTTATACTTCTCGCGGTCACTATAGTAGAAGTCCGGCTTGCCGACCTTAAGGTTCTTGTCTCCTTCGTACGTAGCTAAAGCCTAAATAGCTTCGTTAGTCCTTAGTCGTCCTACTTTACTAGGGGCGGGAGTTCCCCTAGAACTTCGTTAATTAGACATCCTCGAGGGTGTTTAAAGCTATTAAGTCTGTAACTTAATAATCTTACAATACATAAGGATTACTTGTATAAGGCTTAATCGGTATTAGGCTCGTTAGTAGAGAGGTCTAGTAGAGGAAGAGTGAAGCGATAGAGTAATATAGTAACTTAAAGGGTTTGTATTCCAAGTAGTAAGATACTATAGTAAGTTAAACACATCGAAAGCTAGAGGCATTCTTAGTGTTCCTATATAGATTTCTAGTTCGACTAACTTGTCCTACCTACTAGCTAGAAACTAGCTATCCGACTAGAGCTATAGTCGAACGGTCGAACTTGTTACGTGGTCCTCCTCGTAGAGTTCGACTACCGGTTCCTCCCGTTAGTCGAACACGTAACACGTAACGTACCTCGCTATACGCGTAGGGTCTCTCTTCTATTTCACTAGCTAGGAATTCTCGAAGTGGCCTCGCTCCCACTTCGATCCGTAACAACTAGTAGCGACAGCTCTACTACTTCGTACTGTTCCGGTAACGTAATAGCTACGCGTCTATATTGTCCGTAGCGGTAGTACGAGCTAGTAAAACGCCCTATTATAAAGTATCTACTAATAACGCGGCTAAGTACGTAAGATTCGGCCTTATCTAGTACTAGTATCTCAGTTCGAGTAGTAGTTCCGGTAGTACTTCGTAGATCTACTACCCTCTAGATAGGTACTATACTAATAATACTAGCTACTATAGTAGTAGTAGTAGTAGCTACACCTATAGTAGTAGTAGTAGCAGCTGCCTACGCCTACGTAGACACTAAATCCACCTTACGGATACTATATTAGTATAGTACCGCTAGCGACAGTACTACTAAGGTAGTAACTACTACCTTTTAAGTAAGTACGGCTCTATCCGCGGTAGTATTAGTAAGTAGGGTAGGGGAATCAGTTTTGACGGTAGTAGCCGAGCTAATAAGAGCGCTAGAAACACCTATAACAATTGATAAAGTACTGTAATCGCGTTTTCTTAGTAGAAGTAAGGTAGTAGTAATTTTAATAGAGAGCGGTAGTAGCCGTACTACCCTGGCACTACCCTGGCAGACGACTTTACACCGTAGATTGGTACGTACGCGTCCTCCCCCGTATTTTACAGTAAATTACGAGTGCGCCGGGTGGATACCAGAAGTGCGCCGGGTGATTAGCATTTCCCTGGCAGCATGTGGGACGGCCCTCATCCGACAAGGTGCGGTACGCGGGACACTCCGGCGCCGGCACGTGGCCGGGATGCAAGAAATCGATGCACCGAGTCTACCGACTCTCTCCATTGGACATTCTGTCCTCTTCCTCCTCGCCGATCTCGTAGGCACCTCGCAAGTCAACGCCATGGCTGGGAAGGCCGCACAGCATCTCCTCCGCCAGCATCCGCTGCAGCGCATCGGCTCCCCTTCCCGCGGTGCTTCTGCCGTCTTGCATGTGAGCTCCTGTCCCTGATCCACGGATTGATGCACATACGGACGGCTGATCCTTCGTGCAGACACTGGGACTCGTCTCGTTCGCATACTCCTTCGCCTACCTCGTGCTCAATCCCAATCCCGCGTACGCATTCCACCTGCCCTTTGCAGACGACACTTCGCCATCTACTCCCAGCCGAAGAAGAATGTGCTTTCTCACAAGCTGATGATACGACCAGCAATGACTCCTATGGCTGGCACATGCAGTACCTGACCATCATCGGTCTGTCCCTCTCCACCGCTACCTTCGCCATCGGTCTGTTGGCCGACCTCACCCTCTCGCGGCGTCTCTTCCACATCAAGAACACTCTCAGCGTAGCCAGCGCGCCGATGGAATGCCTGATCAGTCTCCTCTATTGGGGACTTCGTGCGGTACGAACGGGTGATGAATGACGACCATGTCCAGACGCATCCTGACATTGTTATCTCAGATCGACCCCAAGTTGGTGCTGCCTGATTGGGCCGACCGGATCGCCGTCACCGCCGACATCTCCTTCCATGCCGTCCCTTCCATCGCGCTCGTGATAGACCTCCTGTTCTTCTCCCCGCCCTACACCATTGCCTTCCTGCCGGCTTTGGGCCTGAGCGTATTCATTGCATTTGGCTACTGGATCTGGATCGAAAGATGCTATCAATTCAACAACTTTTATCCATATCCCATCTTCGAGATGCTCAACACCACCCAACGCATAGGGTGAGCCACTGTCTTCCGTACTGCATTGACACGTGAATTGGCGCTAATCGCGGCACATAGCCTGTTTGCCTTTTCTGCCCTGCTCATGACGTTCGCGACCGCATCACTGATCTGGCTTTACGCAATTGTGAATGGGCAAGAGAAGGACGGCATGAGCAATGGGGACATCAAGAAGGCGAGGAGCGGTAATGTGAAGGGCGAGTAGATCGGGAGATTCCGGTGGAGAAGAATACAGATAGATTTTTTGGACAACGTAGGCGGGCGGCATCCCGCTGCTCTGCTCTGAGGCTACAACTTGGCACTAGCCGTGTTGAACGCCAATATGACTTCTCGTCTGACCTCGTCGACAATCTCAGCCGCATGCTGTTCTTTCTTCACTAGTCCGACTCCTGTAACAGCGGCACAGGCGCCAGTCAGCGATGTGCACGATGCATGCAACCACAACGGGTCTCTCACCTGTGCCGGCCCAGGTAGCTGCCCTCCCACCGCCATCTTTCGGAAGCGCAAAGCCGCCGTCAGGAGCTTTTGATGCCTCTGCGAATCTCCTCCGTATTTCTTCGATGCCCAACCCGGCCTCGTGATCTCGAAGGCTGTCGGTACGGATACTCCTGCCGTTGTATTCGCGCGGCCATTGATTCGGGCCACGTACTTCATCGAAAAGCTTGTCACGAACCGTGCTCTGGCCACCGTCACGCGCATTGAGAATCGCAGATCGGTACATGGGATGGATCATGGTCTCGGGTGCAGCCAGGAAGCGGGTGCCCATTACCACACCCTGGGCACCAAGGATCAGTGCAGCTGCGGCGGCTCTTCCGTCAGTGATACCGCCTGCGGCAACGAGCGGAATGTCAGCGTGTCCCGCTGCTGCTAGAGCATTGCTGACTTCGGGAAGCAATGCGATGATGCCGGCGCCCTTTTCAAAGCCGTGCCCACCAGCGTCAGAACCCTGCACACACATCGCAGACGGTCTTGCACTGCTCGCGATAGTGAGGGCGGCCTCGACCGAGCCCACTTGGATCCAGATCTGGCTTTCCGGGAGCGCTTCCCTCACCTTGTCTGCCCAGATGGCGTAGTCTGTCAATTCTTGCGCTGCGAACAGCCAGACCACCGCAGGCCGGTATCTACTCAAGACAGAAATGCTCGCATCTGGCTCCATGGCAAACAGCAGGATGCCGACTCCCACCGGCAACAGGCCTTCTTCTCGGTGGAGGGCTTGTTCGGCCTTTGAGAGCTGTGAAGATAGAAAGTCGAGGTCTGGAACTCCTCCGATCTGGCCAAGGCCTCCCGCTCTCGTGACCGCGACTGCCAGGTCGGCGCCCGCAATGCCTCCCATCTGTTGAATCATCAGATGGGTTTTAGCTTGGTGGGGATTGACTTACCGGCGCATTGACGATCAGCGGTCGCCGAGTCCACGGAAGGGACTCTGAAATCGACATTGTGAGCCGAGCGTTGTGAAATGATTGACTAGCTGTGCAATGTGTAGAACAGAGCGACCCTGACAGCCAAAAGGTCAACCGTGACGACTTTAGAAGTCTGATGCTGCGTGAGGCAAGTCATGTCATGGAACTCCGATCGCGAGGTGACGTCGAGGACGCGGCTTTGTTCCGCATCGTCAGCAGCTGAACGGAACTCCACGAAAGCCGAATATCCCTAACGCGTCCTCCAAGCTTGACGTCCTTCTATACTTGTATACGAATCCGATCTATGCCCTAGTAACTGGAACGGTACATGTAAGAGAGAGTAGTAAACATATAGTATTAGTACGAGTTAATTGTGATCTTTATTACTAGTACTAGCTAAAGTAAATAAGTAGTATGTAATTACGTAAGCGGCTCCGCTCCCGGCTCGTCGTTCTAGCTTAGTACGCCTTTAACTTATATCCACTTAAGCTGTTCCTTCTACCGTATACTTTAGATACTATTAATAAGTAGTAGAAGTTACGTATACCTAGTATTATATACCGAGTATTACGATTACGGCCCCTTCTAGGCCTACGTAACCCGACATAGGCTCCACAGCTCCGGAGTATAAGCTTAAAGCCCGAGTAGGACCGAGTCGGCCCGAGTAGGCCTAACGTAAGGCTACTCTAGCTTAGAGGGTATTTCTACCGCTTAGTCGAAACCTCCTTACTTTCTCTCTCTAG